>OY744609.1:44291685-44806418 GCA_963556255.1 Allolobophora icterica | reverse complement strand
ACAGCCTAATAATATCCTATTAACTGAGAAGGCCCTGAACATGGCGAGATGCCCATGCATGCAGCGGCAAAGACCTTCACCGTTGGTCTTTAAAATTAGCATCTAAACTCCAGATAATCCATATATAAATTATTATGGCTATAGCCAGCGCTTCTAAGATAACTCAACCCCTATGTGCAGCCAGCCTCTTCACTACAGGCCCGCTCGTCTTTCAAAGTGTCCTTTATAGGCCCTACTTACATAAAAATATTTGAGTAATCGCACACATACACCGCCCTGACACTGGCCGACCTATTGCTGTATGAACTAAAAGTGCTTGGATAGGGAGCGGAGATAAAGCCCAACCCAGAAATAGAGAGAAGCTGAGAAGGTCCTATGCTAGACTTATTTGCTTCGAACAAACATCACACATTCTGAAGTATATAACAATTGAAAGTAACAGAAACCGCCGCCGCTAAGTCCTCAAGTCGAAACCAGTCGCTAATCTATCGACTACAAGCGACTTCGTTCACTTAATACTTTGCTTATTTTTTTAATCGCGGTCTCTGAGTTTCGATTTGACGAAGACATCAGCAGTAGGACCGGAATAACACTTTCTTTAACACTTTGTCGACGAGAGTGTACTAAAAGTGACTGGGAAACCAATGCAGTTCGTCGTTAAAGTGATAAGGTATAAGTCACACGCAACAGAGTCAGTTGAGCTAAAAGTTACTGTTAGCCTATGTTCTGGTTTAATATTTCCAATGAGTTTCCAGCTTGGACTATCATAGTCTATCAAGCCATCAACAGAGTGGATTTTGAACTAGTTACACATTCCAAAGTCGTTGTTAGGCCAAAAACAGTCTCATCAGAACTCCATTCGACTAAGTCGTTAAGTAAGTCGCTAACTCATTAAGTCACTAGGTAATACTTTAGCGACTGACTTCGGGGACAATTGCCAAGGCCATGCATGATGTGTGTGTCGCAGTTTTCAGTGCCTCATGCAGTCGGTATCATTTTATAGGCGTATGTTACGTAATGTTAAGTATTGTAAGAGCATTTACTAAGAGTCACATCATAGATAGAATTTCAACTGTTGTTAAAGGCGTGAACACTTCTGACTTGTTGAACAGAAGCCGGAGCAACTAGAATTATCCAGTCTTGTTGTCAAGACGTTAAACCTCAAGACCAAGACCAAGACTTTGAACCTCAAGACCAAGACCAAGACCAAGACTTTGAACCTCAAGACCAAGAACAAGACCAAGACTTTGAACCTCAAGACCAAGACCAAGATCAAGCCAAGACCCCGAAAATCCCTTCATATCCAGACTGCTATTCCTTACTAAAAAATTGTCAAGTCGAAGTATTTTAATGAAAATATGAGTTTTTATTCAAGTAAAACAACTTTAAATGCAGACTGCAGAGAATTCCGAATTCATATTTACAAAAGTTCTTCATGCGAAATGTTATTCCAAATGCCTGTTGCATCTTATAAAAACCAATTCGCTCAGAATTTTCTGACCAAGGTGTGACCTGTGGGGCCTCATAAAAATACGTTCTAGGCCTACAGATGCTGAAATCGCTGGCACACACAGCAGCTTTTAAAGCACTAGATGTAAATGTACAAAGCGCGAGTCCGTTTTGAAATCATTTCATGGTAAAGAACCGGAAGTCAAAATAATTGTCCAAGACAACAGTAAAGCCTCATTCACACCGTGTAAATACTAAAGCAATTAATTGTATTAGTAATTATTGGATACCTTACCTTAGACCTTAGACCTTAGCATCGGGCGACACAGCTCCTCCGCGTCATTCTGTCCTCAGCAGCCCCCTCAGCCTCTTCCCATGTCAGTTATTGGATAAATTTTTATAATTCTTACGTTTTGACTGTTCATATTGACAAAAGTCTTGGTCTTGGTCTTGAAAAAGCAAGACCAAGACCTTAGGCGTCCTTGTAAAGACCAAGACCAAGACCAAGACTTTTGGTCTCAAGACCAAGACCAAGACCAAGACTTTTAAAAACGAACTCGAGTGCACTCGAGACCAAGACCTTGGTCTCGAGGACAACAAGACTGGAATTACCCGTTCAACCATTTTACACGTATACATTCAGCCTGTGTAATTATGTAAGACTGAATCTATTAAATGTATATATAGGGTCTCAGAAGTTCGTATATGCAATGATTTTGCGCTGGTCTCAGCCAAAATGGACCACTTGTACTGTAAATTGTATTGTATTGTATTGTATTGTATTGTATTGTATTCGGATATTTATAAAGCGCTTCTAGCGGGAGGGCCATTCAGAAGCGCTCCCAGTGCGATAGACCCCGAGAGAAAAAGCAAGTTTTAAGAAAGGTAAAAGAGGAAGAGACGCTACCTGAGAGAATAGAAGAACGAACAAACGGAGGAAGCCCATTCCAAAGAGCAGGGCCAATGGAAGCAAACGACCTAGATTGAGCCAGTGAAGTCCTGACACGGGGAACGAGGAGGTCCAAACGGTCAGATGAACGAAGAGGACGAAGAGAAGCCGCAGAGTGAGGGCGATGAAATAAGTCACATAAATATTTTGGAGCGAAACCAAGCTGAGCCTTAGAGACAAGGATGAGGACCTTAAATTGGATGCGGGCAGAAAGCGGGAGCCAGTGGAGTTCTTCTGCCATAAAGGTGGTGATATGAGAGAATCGAGGAAGACGGGCAATTAATCTAGCAGCAGCATTGAGAACGGACTGAAGAGGAGCAAGACGGACTTTGGGAAGACCAATGAGGAGGGAATTGCAGTAGTCAAGTCTAGAGCAGACAAATGCATGGACAATTGAAGTGAAAATTGGAGATGACAGAGAGCGACGGATAGCTCTAAGGCGCCTTAGGTGAAAATAGGAAGTGCGAGTGAGTTTGGAAATGTGTTCAGTAAAGGTGAGAGAATTGTCAAGGGTCACTCCTAGATCACGAACGCTAGACGAGAAAGTGAAAAGCGGAAACCTTTGAGAGAGCACAGCAAAGTCGAGTTTTTTAAGTTGCTGAGGAGTGCCAAACCAGATAAACTGGGTTTTTGACGAATTGAGGGAGAGGCGATTGCAAGACATCCAGGTATGAAGATCACGAGAAAGAGCTTCGATGCGCTGAACAAGAAGAAGTTGAGAGGAAGGAGGCCCATGGACATAAGCCTGGACATCGTCAGCAAAGAGATGGCCTGAAGCCCCATGGATGGGGAAGAGAGAGGGGATACCAGCCGTGTACAAAATAAAGAGGAGAGGGCCCAGAACAGAGCCCTGCGGAACACCGAGTTTAATAGGGACCCACAGAGTTCTAGATTCACCAGAGATAACCATCTGAGTGCGATCAGACAGGTATGACCGGAACCACTGGAGAGGGGGGCCCTTCAGACCACAAGAGGTCTCAAGACGCTGTAGAAGAATGGTGTGGTCCACCATGTCAAAGGCTGCAGAGACATCATATAGTGCCAGAAGGGTGAGTTCGGACCTATCAACAGCTGAATAAATTTCAGAAAGCAAGGAAAGGAGGGCAGTTTCAGTGGAGTGGTGAGCCCTAAAACCTGACTGAAAGGGAGGTAGAAGCCCAGATTGTTCCAGATAGGGAAGAAGTTGAAGAGAGACAAGGCGTTCAAGGGTTTTAGATAGAAATGATAGATTAGAGATTGGACGGTAGTTTTGGCAGAGGTTTGTGTCAAGATTTGGGTTTGTAAATTCTGAAATTATATTAAGCGTTTCTGTAAGTCGTCTTCTTGTCTGTATAAGAGAACTTGTATAGCGCCTTTTGGCTAACTCATATATATAGGGCTCTCCGGCACTGTTACATATAGGATTCACTGAACAAATATGTAAATCTTCTTCTTCTTCTTGCGCTTTGTTTCCAAATGTGCAGATCTATAGCCTACAGGCATGCGTTCGTTAGGTTAGTTAGGTTAGAAAATGAAAAAATCTGCAAAACAATTTTGCTTTTGCTTTTAGTCGTCATCGTGTCCTCAGGCTGTTCTGGCAATTCGTTATCGACTGAATTCGTTCTCAGAAATCTCGGTTGAAAAACTCGGCAATTAAAAAGGTCTATTTTTAATTCGTGTAAAAGAAAAAATCTTGCAATATTTCCATCATTTGCTCCTCCGGATTTCGACTGGAATAATTTTGCCTTGCGGTTTGAGGGTTGGTTTCGGAACGATCGCCGTTTGGAGCCCAGTGCTTTACTATACATGGCGTGTAGGCCTAGTGCTTTACTACACTGGCGCTACAGAAGTTATTATCAGAATGGGATAGCTCCTGGATTATATTAATTTTAAATGCACAAAAGGTGTGTTCAGATAAATTAATCTACTTAGATAACAGATATGAACTATGAAGACAAGAAGATGAAGAAGCGTTGACCAACAGGGGAGGATCACTTTCATTTTTGCCGAATGGTTGCATGGTGCAAATCTTAATAACTTCAGATCACTTATGATGAAACATTGTAAAACGAGCTATGCTGTATATCTGTCCGTCTGTCTACATGTATGCATGCATGCATGTATGTATGTATGTATGTATGTATGCATGCATGTATGTATGTATGTATGTATGTATGTATGTATGTATGTATGTATGTATGTATGTATGTATGTATGTATGTATGTATGTATGAATGTATGTATGTATGTATGAATGTATGTATGTATGTGTGAATGTATGTATGTATGTATGTATGTATGTATGTATGTATGCATGTATGTACGTATGCATGCATGTATGTATGTATGTATGTATGTATGTATGTATGTACGTATGTACGTACGTGTGTATGTATGTATGAATGTATGAATGTATGTATGAATGTATGAATGTATGTATGTATGTATGTACGTATGTATGTATGTATGTACGTATGTATGTATGTATATATGAATGTATGTATGCATGTATGTATGTATGTACTTATGTATGTATGCATGTACGTACGTGTGTATGTATGTATGAATGTATGTATGTATGTATGTATGTATGTATGTATGTATGCATGTATGTATGTATGTATATACGTATTACGTACGTGTGTATGTATGTATGAATGTATGAATGTATGTATGTATGTATGTATGTATGTACGTATGTATGTATGTATATATGAATGTATGTATGTATGTATGTATGTATGTATGTACGTATGTATGTATGTATGTATGTATGAATGTATGTATGCATGTATGTATGTACGTACGTATGTATGTATGTATAACAATGCCCATACTTTATTACTGGTTGGTAGAAGGCCAGACTTAAATTTCGGTGAGAGATATTTTACAAAGTAGTTTGGGTTTGTAAATTCTGAAAGCACCCTATTGTTTCTTATTCCTGGTTCTATACCATACTTAGTTCTAGGTAAGAGCCCTCAGTTAACTCATTAGAAATGAGCCTTAAAAGAGAGCTTTGCCCGTATCTCTACTTACTTGCTTGATGTCCTGCATTGACTTCCTATTGCCGCGCGCATCCGTTATAAGATCCTCATCCTTGTCTCTAAATCTCAGCAGGGATACATTCATACATACATACTTACATACATACATACTTACATACATACATACGCACATACATACATGCATGCACACATACATACTGCCCCGAAATATCTCTTGAACTATCTGTGAAAGCCGCTCTTTGCATCTTCTTCTCTCTCATTGCGCTCTGTATATCGGCTTGATCTTTTGTTCTCAGGACAAAACTGCCTTGGCCCAGCACCGGGCGTTTGCTGTAGTGGGTCCCACGATCTGGAATGACCTTCCCTACCCGCCAAGGGCTAAGCTAATGACTGGCTTTTCCTCATCGGTCTCGCGCTCCTTAAAGGTATTTCTGTTGTCCCGGGGCTTCTGTATTGAGAGTGAGCCTCTGAATAGTTATTCCGCAAGAGGCGCTTTATAAATTTCTAGGTACAATATAATACAACACAGTACAATACGTATGTATGTATGCATGGGCGCCCGCAGCATAGGTCACGGGGGGTCGCGTGACCCCCCCTGGAAATCATGATGTGACTGCCAAGAGAATCATGGATACTGAAAACCTTACTCTCTGAGTTTGAAAGCAACAGCAAGTGCTGGCTGTTGACGAGAAACCCCAGAGTTTATGCACTATAGAATTAATAGAAATAACACAGTTGTCCTAATGGAATCTACATAGAGCCGGTCAATGCCAGCCCTGACCTCAGGGTCAGCAAGCTAAGGCGACTGCCAAGAGAATCATATATGCTGGAAACCGTATAGTCTCTCGGTCTGAAAGGTTGAACAGGTGTTGAAAGATAGCTTGGGTTTCTCTGCATGGTTCATCCTACAAGACTGAAGAGAGTGGCTGGACTTGGATATAGAGATAAGACACAGGACAACTAATTATTAAGACAGCTGTAATATATATATATATACATATATATATATATACATATATACATATACATATATAATATTTATTCAGCCTATGGGCTTTCAGATTGTTCGTAAGTAAGTAAGTATATTCTTTATTGAACCACCTGCATGCGCACTGTGGTTAACAAACATATTATGCAGTTAGAGGCATGAAACACAAGAAACAACATAAGTTGGAAAGGAAGCTAGCTAAATAGGTTAGGTATGCATCGAAGGCCTAACAATTGGATATGAATTTTACTGGTATAACATCCTAGTTAAGAAATTCTTACGCGTTAGCGTGTCTGCCTTAAAAACCTTCCTGTTATGCGAGCGGGGACGTAGGTCATAGGTACGGATTATGGGAGGGGGAGCAAGGGATGGAGAACGTGGCCAGGGTTGTGGAGCACCGCTGAAAAGAGAGCTCTGTCAGCTCTTGCACAAAGAATATCGATTGGGAGGAGAAAGAGAAACTAGATCAGTTCATTTCGAGATCCCATCATTGTAGGCCCTATTCGAGAATACAGAGGATTGTAACTAAATTTTTATTAATAAAATAGACACACCATACATCCGACCCCAGATTTAGAACAAAACAGCGAAAAAAGTACTTCAAATTTCACGCGCGAAAATTTTTTGGACCTTTTTTGAGCAGATCAGTTCAAAACTTTTTTCCCAGATCAGTTCAAAAGTGTCCCCCCCACCTGTCAAACAAGATCACCGCCCGTGCTCCCGGCCGTGACTGACCTCCCCTGAAAAAAATCCTGCGGGCGCCCATGTATGTATGTATGTATGTATGTATGTATGTATGTATGTATGTATGTATGTATGTATGTATGTATGTATGTATGTATGTATGTATGTATGTATGTATGTATGTATGTATGTATGTATGTATGTATGTATGTATGTATACATACATGTACGTATGTATGTACGTACGTATGCATGTATGTATGTATGCACGCATGTATGAATGTATGAATGTATGCATGTATGTATGTATATCTGTTTGTATGTATATATATATATATGAATGTATGAATGTATATATGTATGTATGTATGCATGTATGTATATACATGTATGTATGTACGCATATATGAGTGTATGAATGTATTAATGTATGTATGCATGCATGTATGTATGAAGGTATGTATGTATGCATGCATGTATAAATGTATGTATGTATGTATTTATGTATACATGTATCCGAAAATTTAAATAGCGACCAAACAGAACTTTACAAAGGTCATTGAAACATGGCTCTCTATAAACAGGTCTAAACTCGTGCATCTTAGAGAAGCTGAAATGTTTCATGAGCTATTTTTGGCGTTAAAGTTTCAATTGTGAGCGAGAAACTGTTAATTCCACGGAAACTGCTGAGTGCATGAGAAAACACAGTGTGTTCAAATTGCTGTAAGAAAGCGCGGCACCAACAGATATCCACATGCTACAGAGCGCAGCACTCGTCGACCCGCAGCTGACCCGGTACAAGCACACACACACACACACACACACACACACACACACACACACACACACACACACACACACACACACACACACACACACACACACACACACACACACACTCACACACACACACACACACACACACTCACACACATACACACACACACACCTACACACACACACACACACACACACACACACACACACGTGTGCACATTCTGCATCATTCTATCCTCAGTGTGAGGTCAGTGCAGTGTGTATCGCATAAAGTTTCAAGCGAGCGAGATATTTGACAGGTTGGCCAAGAGAATTAGAAAGCAAAGCTAAGAAGGGCGTATACATTTAGGCCTATGTAAGTAGGCCTATAAGCAGTGTGATTCTTGTTAGCGATAGCGGTAACGAAAATGTTCGTTAACGAAAATAAATGATTTCGTTAACGATAACTATAACTGTAACTAAAAATAGGCCTATCATTAACTACAACTATACCTATAACGAAAATAACACTAAAGAAAATTCATGGTTATTTTTTGTTATAAAATAATAAACGAAATCGGATGTCGGTGAATTTGGAGCGTCTTGTGTTCATGAAGCTGAATGCACCCATTCTTCAAAGCCTTTCGAACCTCTAAGCAAATTGTGTAACGACGCGTTACAGAATTTGCTTAGAGGTTCTTAAACTTAATATGCACAGCTGCCGCGTCTGTAGGCAGTTTCGCTTACTAACAAAGAGTAATCATGATCTCTAAACTTCTAAAGCGCCACTCGAAGGCCAAGCGCAGGGCACCAGCCTATCACGAGCGCTCAGTGGGGGCGCCAGGATTTCAGGTTTGGGGGGCTGAAGCCCTAGGCTCTTCCCTTTCTCCCTTCCTCCTTTGTAAGCATTGCAAAGTTTCAGAGGTTTCCAGGGTTTTGTTGGGAGGGCTGAGCCACAGTTTGGAGGGGCTAAGCACCCCCTAGCCCACCCCTGGCGCCGCCACTGCGAGCGCTGCATTACGCACTAAAGTAAAAACCCAGTAATTATAACTAAGAAAATACTAACCTCTAACTGTAACTATAACTAAAGTGAAAAATCATTAACTATAACCGTAACTGTAACTAAAACAAAATCTGTAAGCAGAATCACACTGGACTGACGCTGACGAATTCGGAACTTGTCAGCCTGCGGGGACAGCATTAGGCTACAACACTCATGTACATGTCTATAATATTCAGCGACTTTTTGGTACTTGGTCAATTGGTAATTTCCCAAAGGAGTTTTTACAGAATATACACATTCATTTGGTTACTTTGCATCACATCAATAAAATCTTGCAGCCTTTGGAGTGTAAAGTCACCTACATGTATTAATTATAATTTATAGATCATAAACATATACATATAGGCCTATGTAATGCCCTATATATACAGTACGTAGGCCTATATATAATATATATATATATATATGCCTAAAACGTTGGTGCGTGTCTAAGCTTCTGTAGCAGGAAATTGAAATATAGCAAATAACATCGATCGTGCATATGCACCTGGATGGTTAGGGAACTTTTTAATTAAAACTGAAAAGCAGCGTGTCGTGCATCATTACTCGTCCAATGTAATCGATATGCGATGCACTTTTAATTTCAGCCCGGGAAATCAATGATTGGGAAATCACAATGGGCATTGTTTCATATACATCTGCCGAGCCATCCACTTCTTTGTTTAGGCCAAAGCGATTTCTTCATTCGTCTGGTTCATTGCTATAGAGTCCAGATGACTCATTTGAAGCACCTGGATCCGGGCCTTACGTAACCGTGCTCATCTATTGGTATTGAGTCATAACTTTTAAGGGACAGGTTGTAGCATCCTAAGTGCAATGATATTTTGAGTGCCGGGGCTGGTAACATCTTTCCTACCTCAGTTGAAATTTTCTCCTGCAGCAACAATACGACTTACAATTATTATTATTTTGTTTATGCCCCGAGGTATACAGGATCCCGAGCATGTATAAAGAAGGAGGGCAACGTTGTGGATCCCTCCACTTGGAATGGGCTCCCGCTGGAACTGCGCCTATACTACCTCTGGACAATTTGCCAACTTTTCCCAAATCACTCAAGTCTTTCTTTTTTAGCCATGGTGACTGGGAGGCAGTGGGAGCGCTCCTGATCGAGTAGGTATCTTCAAGGAGCGTTATGTAAATTCTCAGAATGAATGAATGATCGAACATACATGTACGTACATACATACATACATAACGACGAATGAAGAAATACATACATGCATACATACATACCTACATACATACATGCATACATACATACATACATACATACATACATACATACATACATACATACATACATACATACATACATACATACATACATACATACATAACCATATTTGTGCATGTGTCATTTATATATATTATATATATATAATTATAGGCCTATATCTATAAATGACACATGCGCAAATTTTACGTTACATATAAACACGCACATGATTACATAACACCTATTCATAAATATTTACTTACATACATACGTGCATGTACCTATTGATTAGGAGGATCGTACGATTTGCAATTGCTAATGTAGTAGGCCTATTAAAACACGCATATAATCATTCCCTTGAGAGACTGGCGCAACTGCAGTCTTGGACCACACAGTACAACAAAGAGAGATGAAGACGAGGAGGATGAATTGAAAATTACTCAGTTCCTTAAGTTATCCCCGAAATATAGCCATGTATATGGCGTGCTTGCGATTTCATTTTCTTTGCCTCGGCATATTAGAATGGATGGACGGTCCTCTTCTTCGCCAACTGATCGTCCCAGCGTAGGCCTATTAGGCCTACCGTCAATTCTCAACGTTCGGTAGGAGGCGCCAGGAGAACAGAAATCTTGGAATTTCTATCTGGGCTGATGAAAACTAATTTGAATCCCTCCCCACTTTTTGTATTGTATTGCATTGTATCTAGAAATTTATAAAGCGCCTCTCGCATAATAACTATTCAGAGGCGCTCTCGGCACAGAAGCCCCGGGGAAACAGAAATGCATTTAGGGAACGCGAGACCGATGAGGGAAAGCCAGTCATTAGTTTGGCCCTGAGCGGAGGGAGTGGAGGTCGTTCCAGATCGTGGGACCAACTACAGCAAACGCCCGGTGCTGGGCCAAGGCAGTTTTAGCCCCGAGAACAAAAATATCAAGCCAGTTGATAGGATCTTTTATTTCATAAAGGACTAATTTCAACTTAGATGTTACAGTTCTGTGATCCAATTTAATTGGGTGCTTAAGTGATAGATGATTAGCATCGTCCTCCTGGTTTATCGAGGCGTAGGACTGGCACCAAACAACAGCAGTAAGCCTAGTCGATGAGTGTATTCAGAAAGTACAAATAAGACGATGACCTCGTACTACTGCTTCTTCTCAAAATCGTGACAACTCTTTAGCTCAACCTCTATTTATGCAGTCAAATCAGTCGGCTGAGCTGCTGGCTTACTCGTATAGCTAGGCCTACATCTGGTCACCACTCTCATTGTCACGCTCTATATCTTTGTCTGTCTTCTTCTGTCTGTCCTCATTGGCCTGCAGGTATTCCAGAATGGCGGAGGGTTATGAATTTGCGTTTGAATGCAAGCCATCAATTCTCTGGTGCCACCGAAGTCAAACGTTACCTTACACAACAATAACTAAGATATCTGCATGAAATGTCTACGAGTGTAAACAAGTATTATAACTAGATCAGTCAAGGAAGCATAGGCGTCCGCAGGAATTTTTCTAGGAGGAGCAAACAATTTTTCTGCTGGGGGTCAAACTTTTTCTGGGGGAACAAAATGACGTTTTTGCATAGCTATTCATGAACAGAGAAAACGAGACAATTTTCAAAATCCGGGGTGGGTGGGGAAATGCCCCCTTTGTCCCCTCCGAACGCCCATGCAAGGAAGTCAAGGAAGCTTACTTTAGATCATTAGACCTACCATTCATAAGTTCTGGCGGGGAAAAGAAACTCACACGAGCTCATCGATTCTCTCCATTAGTGTAGTCTACAACTCTACATAATTCTTAGCAAACACAGCGCTCTTAAAGCGATGATGCAGAGGTCGTAAATATTTTACTCGTGGTATGCGAAAAACATGTTCAAAACTAAAATAGTAAAAGAGAATACGTAGGCATGGTTACGATTGTTTTCAAACAAAGAGAATACGTAGGCATGGTTACGATTGTTTTCAAACAAAGAGAATACGTAGGCATGGTTACGATTGTTTTCAAACAAAGAGAATACGTAGGCATGGTTACGATTGTTTTCAAACAAATAGAATGCGTAGTTGTCTGATTACGATTGTCGTAAAACAGAAGACTATTATTATACTGTAGGGCCTATACGTAGATATGGTTACGATTGTCTTCAAACAAAGAAAATACGTTATTAGGGCCTATATGGTTACGATTGTTTTCAACAACGAGAATACGCAGGCCTAGATGTTTGGCTACGATTGTTTTCAAACAAATGGAATTCGTAGATATGGCTACGATTGTCTTCAAACAAAGAGAATACGTAGATATGGTTACGATTGTCTTCAAATAGAACAGTAGGCCGCATATGTGGTTATGATTGTCTTCAAACATAAGAATATGTATATACCAGATGTTTGCCCGTACCAAGACGGTTTAAATACAATTTGAAAGTGTGAAATGTGAAATTTATTATGACCTTCATAGTTTAAAAATTCTTGAAAAGTGGCCCGTTTAAGCCCGCTAAGATCGTTCGTTTCAGCCTGTTCGCCACCTAGGTAACTTTGTTTAAGCCCGTTTTCGCCACCTAAGTAAATTAGTTTAAGCCCGTTTTAATTGCGTTATATTGAAAGTTACGTTGAATGAAGTGTGAAACGAAGGTCCGTTGAAGTGTCGCCACTTGTAACCATGGACGTCATTGGTCATAAATATTCATTAGTTGGAAGCGGCCAATGAGAGGAGCGGAACAAAATTGTTCACTTCTTTCATGGCATTTCTGTTTCTATATATTATTAATGTTCTGTTGCAAGGCAGGGCGCGACAGGCTTTATTCAACCGTTTGGTGGAGTTACGAGCAATCGTACTTGTAAACTCCAAATTTCTCAAGTGCTTATTGAGATCTATGCGCAGGGCACCAGCTTATTCACGAGTGCTGCGTCGAGTTAGAGGGGTTGTCCAGAGGGTTGTCAAAAAGAGATCCAATTCCAATATTATTGCCCTGGAATCCAGAGAGAGAGCCTCTTTTTTGTTTTCCGTACTACTAATGGTATCGTGAGAAACACCTACTTTCACCGTCTTTTCCAGGCGGGGAGCTCTTATCATCAGCGGCCTACGAGGAAGGGTGCACTAAAGGACTGCATTATTAAACTGAAATAATGAAATGAATCACAAAAAATATCAGAATCCGACTGAAGCGAACGACAAAGCAAACTAATCTACAATTCGGGTAATATAAATATATAAGATTTACATATCTATCTTTGTAACTGTAATTGTAATCTGACATTTATAAAGCGCCGCTTCAAGAATAAACTCATCAGTGGCGCTGACGACCCGAACCAGTGAAATCACTGTCAGATAATACAGATTTCAGGCGCTTGCTAAACTGTGGAAGGGACAAACTGAGAAAATTTTGAGATAGGCGATTCCAGCTGGTTAAAGCGTTGGATTATGATGGCTATGATTATTTTTTTACCCTGAGGTACTTAGTTCCCCCAGGGTCTTAGATATTACAAGTGTGGTGTAAATTATTAAATGTTATTAATAAATGTTAATATCATTGTTATTATTATTATTCGCTTGCTTGGCTGCCTGCTCCTTTTCCCTGTGCACTTGGGCTGATAACATTTCATGATTCCACGAGGGGTGACTCCATCGCAGTGATTCCCGCAAAGAGAACTTATAAGCGGATGTCTGCATGTTATTAGCGACGCGGCCTGGAAATCCTACCAGCGTAAAGGGAAGTGGGCTGCGAACTGTTCCCTCGTATAGGACGACAGAGTCACGGAGGGAGGAAGGGGCACGAGGGACCTGCATTCTCCCTCTGTGAGACACACAGACGGTACAATGCACGGACCATAAAACTGGCTTATACGCAGTTTATGGCTCTGCATGGAATAACGAACGGAGCTCAGTGGGCTGGTCGCTCGACCTTTTAATGGCAGCGCATAGGGTCCGACTTCTCATCTATATTAGATATAACAGCGTAGTCATATATATACATATATATACATATATATATATATATATACATATATATACATGCACACAATGCATGAAGGAATTGGTATTGTGTATCGCTTGCAAGTTCGAATTTTATTGCCAAAATTAATTGCTATTGAAAGATCAGGAATCCGATTGTCTGCGGAATTTCGACAAATCAGTCATGTTTAATTATATCGATCAGATAGGCTAAACAGTTGGATGATATAGCACGACAATAAGAATCACCATCAGTATTACAATAGTTGTAGCCTAGTCAGCAATTAGTTGTAAGCTTCCTACAATCGTATACGTCACACGTATATACAGGGCTTTAAAACCTGGCATAATATATATCTCTGTTTCAGAGTTTTTAAGCTTAAAGTATATATATATATATATATATATATATATATATATATATATATATATATATATATATATATATATATATATATATATATATATATATATATATATATATATATTCGTACATGTTTGCAGCCCTGTCGTACTCCACTTTCCATGCTAAACCAATCTAGAGCCAGACAATCAGGCCGTAAAGCACTCGTTGTTTCGATGTAAGTCTACAATCTTCTCGAGAATCCAGGAGAAAGGAACACTTTCCAGACAGCTGTTCAGTCTTCAGAATTAAAAGCCGCATTCAGTCATATATACATATACAAGTGATCCACAACGGCCACAGGTACTTCCTTCTCCATAGAATCAAACTATTCTGCGTGGAAATGGGATTCACAGTGAATTTTAATGGAGTGAAGACGCTCTGTTTCACGCGCCCGAATTGTAATAAGCGCTCTTTTATCTTCGTTAAGAGGACACCTGCAAAGACTTTCCCATACACGGATAGGAGGGAAATATCACAGTAGTTACAATCCAATCGGCTTCCTGTACCCTTGTAGAATCGAAAGATGATGCTGATGGTCCAGTCAGCTGGCGCTGAAAGGGTAATACACGCACTCCCGAAAACCCCAGAAAGCGATGCCCGACTTTCCCTCTGCTGCAGCTCAGCAGCGGATATCTGCATGTTATCAGCGACGTGGCCTGAAAATCCTATCAGTGCAAAGGGAAGAGAAGTGAGCAGAATCTTAGGGTTGTTTTCTCCGAAAGTGCACAGTTAGTGCTCTCGAATGCCCCAGAACCTTTGAGATCGAAGGCATTTATGCAGAGGCATAGGCGTAGGGGAAATTTCAGCGGCGGGGGGTCAAGACTTTATTTCTGCCCGAAAAAATTCCGAGTAATTGCCATGGTGTCATGCATTTATAGTCACTCTAGAACAGCCCAAAAGTCGCCGGGCCCCTGGGAATTTGGCTTCTCTGCCCCCCCCTTTCGGCGGGTCGGTTCTTCGAACCATTCAGGATTAAAATCCCTTCGAGTTCCTTCACGTCCGATTCTTTCGGACAATACTCTTTGAGTATTGGTTGGTTTGGGCAAGCTGGCCATCCTTCATTACATCATCGCTAGAGGGAGTGTTGAAGTTCTCATTCTCATAGTCAGATAGGTCAGCATCCTCTTCATCAAAACTTGAACTTTCACTAGGGTCGTTTTCACCAAACAGCTCGTTTGACACAACTGTCATCTGTCGATAAGCTTACACCAGATGTGTCCGGTGCAGACAGCAGACTGAGTATAGGTCTATCTGAGGCAGATTGTGAGACTGCAGTTTGCTTCGGTTGCATGAAAAAAGTCAGCTGCTTTTGTGACTTTTCACGCACAGCGATGAACTTGACATTTTTACTCTGGTGATTTTTACCATGCTGATCTGCCTAGTCTGATCTTTACCACATTCACTGCACGTAACACGCTGTCGATACCTTCGTTTCCGCGAAGGTTCAGCCATTACAAAGTTATAATTCTAACTTCATAACTGCATGATGCTAACAATTAACACTTAGTTTTGAGTCACAAATTCACAACTAAGTAAATATGAAACATGAGAGAAATTTCTGCACGCATCGCTGACTTCCGGAACTGCACGCCGAAAAGTGGAGTGCAACAGAACTTGAATTTAGAGTTTTAATGTAACAACCTAGGCCTACATATACAGATTACATATACATGTACGTACCAATCTCTATCGTTTCTATCTATCCCAGTTACTCTTCACTGTTCGCCTTCCAAGTCAGTCTGACCCATGTTCCCTGTCCCCCAACCTCTGTGTTCCCCTCCCCTCCTCCACGATCCCTTGTATTGCCCCCCCCCCCATCAGTCTTGCTGAGCCGACTAAAGGCCGGTAGGGTGGAACGCAGGCAGGTACGCAGGCAGGCAGGTTTAATACAAAGCGGTCGGCCGATGTCAGATTCCTCGCCTCTGGGGTGATTACGACGATGGGGTGGATGGAGGGTACTCTTCGGTTGATGGTGCCTCCTGCGAGATGTGATATAGTCTGAGGCAGCTGTTCTTCCATCACCACGATGTGCTGGGCGTTTCTGTCATAGGCCAAGTCGGGAGACAAAGCCGTGACAAATGCTATGGTGGTTTGTGAGTTAGTAGCTACTAATAGTCTAATACTATTCCGATTCGGGCAAATTGTTCAGCATTTTTCCCGGTGCCCACTTGCCCGAAAAACAGGAACGCCCGAAATTTGGGGGGTCGCTTGCCCCCTCTGACCCCCCGCCTCCTACGCCTATGTGCAGAGGACGTTTCATAAAGTTTGAATAACATTCCTTCCACGGTTCGATCTTCTGGGTCCTGTCGCTCAGAAGTTGTCAATCATTGTTTCTGAAGGGTCTTGTACAAACCACATGACGGAGCGTAGGCCCCTATACATCCTACTGAAGTTCAAATAAGGCAGTCGTTACGAAGGACAGTTTCCGCCTCTGCTGCCTTGCCTTTCGTCGGTCATGTTTCAAAGAGGTCCTGTATTCATTTAGCAGGCGTTAATAATCGTCTGTATTAGCATCCAGTCTGGCCTATAGCGTTACGGTTATGGTCTACTTTTGAGCCAGCTCACAGCAGGTCCACATTAATTTAAGGCTATTGTGGGCCCGGGTGCTGTGATTACATATATATAGCCATCAACGCGGGGCCCATGGCAATTACAAGTACAATAAAAAATAATGTACTTCCGAAAATGCGGGCCTCTCAAACCTGCGGGCCCGGGTGCTGCAGCACCCTTTGCACCCCCACTTAATGCGGGCCTGGCTCACAGTTACGCCAGCTGATCCAATCTTTCCATATATATCTGCTATACTGTGCCCAGTTGTTCTTTGTCAGCATCCGTTAAGCTGTCGCAGAAGGTTTTTCAGCTACTGCAGTCACTCGATGCCAAACTTGCAAATCTCGCTCTGATGCCATCTGCAAATGTCCCCTCTCGGTTTGCGGATGCTGCGGCGGGGGCAAGTATACTCTCCTCCGATCCGTGTCAAACTACTCCGATGGACTCTACAATTCTCCATGCAGTAGTCTCCACTAGGTATTGACCAGGATGTGATTATGCTAACTGACGTATAGGCCCCTTTGTATTTATGCATGCATGTCAGTATGTGTATGTATCAAATTGTTACATACTGGCTCAGAACGTTTAGAGGACTCCCAATATGCATCATGAGGAGGTTCGTTTCTTTAGCATAGACGATAACAACTGTCTTCAAACCATCTTCTTTTCATAGTTTTTCCGCTCACAAACTCTGTACTTGCTCCCAATAGTTCTATTTTAACTGAATGCCAACTCTTATCACTAATTTATAGCTTTTTTAAAATGTTTAACTTCAACAATTACAGAGGCTTGACACGTGTTACCAACAATCATCTTTCTACATTTCAAGCACATTTCCTCACCGTGCACAGTGACGATATGTATGTATATATATGTTATATATACATATTTATGTAATGTAATGTAATATACGGATACCTGTGGCATTGTAGAGTCTAAAGAGTCTTGAAAGATGAAAAATTCTGTATGGATTAGCATCGGTTTGGATTAGACTCAGGGCAGTAGTCGAGGGTATACGCGGGTATACAGTGTATACTCACCTCTAGCGAAATTTGAGAGCGTATACTCAGCGCTCTATAGACGAGGGTATATACGCGGGTATACAGCGTATACTTACCTCTGTAGAGACCTGAGTAATGAAATTTGTGAAATTTGGAGGAAAAAGAGAGGTTTTGACAGGTTTTTAGAGGTTTTTAGGGCGAATGACTAAAAAAAAAGGTCTTCAACTTTTTCAGAGACGAAATCGTAAAAAGTCTGAAAATTTGAAGGGAAGGGAATTTGTGAAAAGTCTGAAATTTTTCTTAGACGAATTCCTAAAAACAGGTCTTCAAATTTTTTTACGCCGCTGGTCACCGGTAGCGTATACTCACCTCAAATTTTACCACTACAGCCCTGATTAGACTATAGAGTGGATTGGAAGAATGGATTTGATCTGCAGCTGAATCGAAGTTGATTAGATTCCAACAGTAAAATTAGATTGTGTGCACATGCTTCGAACGTCGATTTAGTCCAGTTTCCAGTTCCTTCTTCTCCTCTTGGCCTCCCCGCCCAATTAAGCACAATACGTGTATGCCTTTACATTATATATATATATATATATATATATATATATATATGCAAATAGATATTTATATGTATATATGCGCATGCGGATAAATTGAATAAGCCTTATATACATTCGGATGCTTTTGTACACCGTCTCTCAAAGAAATGTATACGCCGGACGCATCCGAAGGTACATGATTGCGAGGAAGATGACAGAAAATGCTCACTCAATTTGTCTCTGGCTTTTCAGAACATGAGCTCACAGCATATGTGTAACAAATTGGCTGAATTGCGTTGATAGCGGATATATACAAATATAGTTACGCATAACCACTCGTAACCACCCTCTTGATGTTCAGTCCGTAATATATATATATATATGTGTGTGTGTGTGTGTGTGTGTGTGTGTGTGTGTGTGTGTGTGTGTGTGTGTGTGTGTGTGTGTGTGTGTGTGTGTGGCATGTGTGTGTGTCCGTCTGTGTGTCTGTGTGTGTAGCACATATGCATGAGCAACGCGTGATACTGCTGCTTCGGCTGAGTGCATCGTCATGCGTCGTCGAGGCATCAATCCTCCATCCTCCTCCATCCTCCTCCGTCCTGCTCCATCCTGCTCCATCCTCCTCCTTCGTCCTCCATCCATCCTCCCTGGCTGAGCGGCTGCAGCGGCGGCTGAGAAAAGAGCTGACGTTGACGAATTGATTTTTTCACTTTCAGTCAGGATTATCAGGTTATAGTCAACGCCCCTCGACGCAAACATATGCACACTTCCTGTCTGCCTGCGTCTCTCTGCATCTGTCTGTCTCTGTGTCTCTGTCTCTGTCTGTTTCTCTCTCTCTCTCTCTCTCTCTCTCTCTCTCTCTCTCTCTCTCTCTCTCTCTCTCTCTCTCTCTCTCTCTCTCTCTCTCTCTCTCTCTCTCTCTCTCTCTCTCTCTCTCTCTCTCTCTCTCTCTCTCTCTCTATATATATATATATATATATATATATATATAATTATATATGTATATATATATATATATATATATATATGTGTGTGTGTGTGTGTGTGTGTATGATACGCGAATTCGAGTGGTCTCTTTTACATGTCTTTTCTGTCTGTCTGTCTGTCTGTCTGTCTGTCTGTCTGTCTGTCTGTCTGTCTGTCTGTCTGTCCTCTGCTTAATAGAACAGTTATATAGCGCATCTTCTCTCACAGAAAAAAGTCTGCCTTGCTTATCTCAGTATAAGCATTTAAAACATATGTTTCTGCGTCTGATCCTCCTGCTTGTATACGCTTGACCATCTGTATCTGTCTATCTCAGTGTCTTCCTCTCTTCGGCTGTCTATCCATGCCTATCTGATTGCCTGCCTGCCTGTCTGTCTGCCCTGCCTGTCTGTCTGTCTGTCTGTCTGTCTGTCACTTTGTTCCCATAAATGCACATTAAGGCCTTATCTTATATATCGCCTGTGCAGCCGGAGGGAGAAGACTGTGTCCGTTCATGCATGCGTAATGAACGTTGTATGTATTATTCAATTTTATAGCGTATACCGTGCGTATACACACATAGGCGATATACACTACGGCAAAACAACTGTATACTGCAGTTGCCAGACACTGAACGTGTGCATTGTGTCTGTATGTGTACATCTTCATGTGTTCCATGGACCTCTATAGAATAGTATCTGCAGAGGCTGCAGGCCTTATAGGTTCTGAGATGTCACGCAATTAGGTCCAGTCTGCAATGCATGTGTCGCATTGTGTACAGGTTCAGTGATCATAAATTTTGTCGACTTATTCAGTCATCCATCATTCACAGGTCATTCATCATCCGTCATTCATCGAATAGTCATTGACGTATTCGTTCATTCATGTATATTAACAGCAACTGAATATTTAATTTTCCATTGAATGTGTTTTGCAATATTCGATGGCTGATCCCTGCAGAGTGCATCCGGTAACCATGCGATCTTATATGATTTTGGGTTACAGCACGCCTTCAATGAGTTGCTAAGAGCAAAGATTTTCTAGTATTACAAGGAAAGTAAAGAGATCATCATGATTAAACAACTAGACATTAACTGGGAAGTGGGAAACAACTTATATAGAATAGGTCGAGGAAAATCCTATTAAAAATTGTGATGACAAGAGTCAGAAAGGCCTGAGTAACAAATACTGGTCGCAACAACTGTGATCAAAATCTGAAGGTTGTTAAAATCGGCGAAGTTAAGTGCGGTCTTGCTTACTTGCATGCACTTTGCATGCATCACGGACCATTCATTGCATTCACTCATTTGTCATGATAGGTACGCATTCATTCACATTGTAATCGGCAACTAATTATCAGCTCGAAGTGAATGGAAGTCCAATTCATGACAAGCAGCTCTTGAGAGGATCTTCGAGCCCCTGCAGCTGAACTCATCGGTTTAATCGTGAGAGACTCTGGGTGTCACTGAGGGTCCGCATTTATCGATCTCTTCTTCCGTTCAATCTTTTTATACGTGGATCGACCTTATACAGTAACACAATGTATAGTTGGGTCTGCGCTTGATGCAACAAGGTTCGAAAACCCTGATGATGGTGGTATGTGACCGATTTGTCTATGCGAACGGGGTTGGATGGTGGGGCTAACGACAAATGCGACGCAAACACAAAATGTACATTAAGCATATTTTGTGTTTGCTTTGCATTTGTCGTGAGCCTCACACGCTGTCTATGCATTCATGTGCATAAACATATATAGATATATTAGCTCAGCTTTTTAAGTGACGCAGACTAATGTATATATATATATATGTATATATATATGTATATATATATATTGCCTATAGTTTACATTAAGGGTAATATATCATTTCACTTGTGTCGCATATCCAATCGGCCGGAAGTGTGGAGCAGTTGAGTTGGATTATGGAATCGTGTTTTGCACGCGTTCTCTGTTTAAACACCTGACAGGTAGGGCGGCTCTACAGACGATAGCTCTCACTCCCTCCGTCTTTCTCTCTCTTCTCCCCGTCTCTGTGTACGACTGTCTCTGTCTGTTAGCATCTCTGTCTCTCTCCGTCAGTTTCAGCAGCCGTGTAGTAAATACAGCTGGAGTCGTCATCGTCGTCGCTGATAAAGGTGGGCCAGGTAGGTCGATGATTGAACACGAGATGGACGAGGAGGAGGAGGGGGAGGGGGAGGCGGCGGCGGCGACTCCAATGCCGCGTCAGTTGATTGATCACGTGAGTATTTGCATGCCACATGGCTTGAATATCGAGGAGCCATTGAACGCACGATCTGTGAGTGTGTATGTGTGTGTGTGTGCCATGCATTGATAGTCAACGCAGACAATCGACGTCAGTTCTAATCCTACAAGTCACAATCATGTAGGCCTTTTCTAAGGCAATCTCTATTTTTTACCTCACATGCACGGAATGCATATCTCGGCCTTTGTCTCTCTGTCTGGCAGTCCTTCAGTCAGTCAGTCAGTCAGTCAGTCAGTCAGTCCTTCAGTCAGTCAGTCAGTCAGTCAGTCAGTCAGTCAGTCAGTCAGTCAGTCAGTCAGTCAGTCAGTCAGTCAGTCAGTCAGTCAGTCAGTCAGTCAGTCAGTCAGTCAGTCAGTCAGTCAGTCAGTCAGTCAGTCAGTCAGTCAGTCAGTCAGTCAGTCAGTCAGTCAGTCAGTCAGTCAGTCAGTCAGTCAGTCAGTCAGTCAGTCAGTCAGTCAGTCAGTCAGTCAGTCAGTCAGTCAGTCAGTCAGTCAGTCAGTCAGTCAGTCAGTCAGTCAGTCAGTCAGTCAGTCAGTCAGTCAGTCAGTCAGTCAGTCAGTCAGTCAGTCAGTCAGTCAGTCAGTCAGTCAGTCAGTCAGTCAGTCAGTCAGTCAGTCAGTCAGTCATATATCTGTCTCTGTCTCTCTGTTTATCGTCCATAATAATGTCTGTTTGCCTATCTGTCTGTCTGTCTATCTGTCTGTCTGTCTGTCTGTCTGTCTGTCTGATTGTCTGTCATGTCTGTCTGTCATGTCTGTCTGGCGTGTCTGTCTGTCTGTCATGTCTGTATCTTATTAGAAATTGGAATCATTGACCTACTTTGAACTTTCGTTTCAATATCACTCACGCACACAAACCCATCTGCTTCTGTCTGTCCGTCCGTCCGTCCGTCCGTCCGTCCTTCCGTCCGTTTGCCGTCGTCATGAAGGTACTTGAGGAGTCCCGTGTGCACGCATATTATGCTGGTTAGTCGCTGTCTTTGCCCCGACGAACGCCGTTGCAGCTAAGCCTGACGGACGGACGGACGGACGGACGGACGACCGGGCATCGCACGGGCCAGGACGCTTCGGTCTGCAGCGGCCTCTGCCCCTTCGTCAGTCCCGTTTGGCTTCATCTCGATGCTGCTGCAATTAAGGGAAGCGAAGACAGACGGAGAGGGTAAATAGCCGCAATAAAACCGTGTTCAGTGGATCCTGGTTCGGATCGAAGACGACGACATCGGCATCAACTGTCCAGCAGACGAACGATTAGTGTCAAGTGACTGGTAAACACCCGACGACGAAACCTCGACCTACGCACGTTCAGCTCCTCTGGCGTCGACCGAAGTCTGGGACCGAGCGTATAATTACGACGCTAATAAAGCCTACGTGAGATAATTGTCATGCAAACAAATGACTGTACACGGAAATGGGAATCTCCAAAATTTCTCACAAATGCTAGAGTCGGATAGACGAGCTTAGGAACCTGTGCGAAATGAACGGTTGCTCTTGTCGATAATTTCAACTGAACGGTTGATAGCGCGAATGATTGTATGTGTGGCCTAGAAGTGGATTATGGTGCTTAGGTGCAAATTGGTTTCTGCATCGTCTGTCTTGTGGGTTCGTGAATGGTTAAACGATGGTGGCGATGGTGAGGTATGGAAGACGGTTTTGTCGGAGCGCAGACATTTTCAGAAAGGATTGAAAGTGCAAAAGAAAGAGCGAGCGACTACAGAGAAGGCAGCGAGAGTTCACAGGTAGGCTAAAAGTAACTTCTCTAAACATTGGTTTGGAACTAATTCAACCGATGTATACAATAAGTGCCAGACTTACGTTGTTTTATTAAGTAAAGGTTAGTAGTCTTAAAGCATTGAGTCATCTAATCATACTTTAATGGCTGTGAGAAAGTCTGCGTTAAATTCGATATATTTAAAGTTTTAAACCAAATATGCGACAATACGACAATTCATAACTTCGCCATGCACTGCCGAACTCGGGCGGTGCCAGGCCAAAGGCTGAGGAGAAGGAGGGCGACGCTAATC
Source organism: Allolobophora icterica (assembly GCA_963556255.1). Lineage (NCBI taxonomy): Eukaryota > Metazoa > Annelida > Clitellata > Crassiclitellata > Lumbricidae > Allolobophora > Allolobophora icterica. Next base: position 44,782,642 of record OY744609.1, on the reverse strand, counting down.
ATCCTTGTTATGACACGTCATTGTTCAACAGAAACTACTGATACTACTAGAGTCTATTGCAATTCATCTAAGGGATGTTAAGCCGATTAAATAATAAATTGATGAATTATTGTTTCATTTCGTATTTGTGCAAATTTTGAAGATCTTTCTTTTCCTTTTGACTGTTTTTTAAAACTTTGGGAGGGAACATGAGAGATTTTTAAAATATATATACGGACACACACACATCTACATGTGCACGCATTTACACGCATATTTATTATAGGGCCTACATTTGTGTTTGCACAAGTTTTGAAGATCTTTCTTTTTCCCTTCAAGTAATTTTTCTAAAATGTGGAAGTAGCTACATGACCGTAGCTCCCCCATTCCTCTGGAATAAACTCCCGCCACATTTACCACAATTACATATATGACTCATAATACGAATTCACGTATACGCTGCAACTCTTGCAATCTCTACAAAAGTCTTTCAGTCAAAACTAACAGCAGGCAAGGCCACGTTCGCCTTAGGGAGCCTAAAACAATCCTTTCTGCTAGGTGCACCGTCTGAATTCGCCACTCCTCCAAACTCTCACAACCGTTCTGACTCTTTTTTTTACCAACCTCGCATTATATACAGATGTTAAATGCGTCCTCTTCCGTAAAATTCACATTTTACGCTCTTTTTCGGAAACGTTTTTGTTTTTGGTCGTGTTAGTTTATAACATTACTCGAACAGTTCAAGGTAACAGAAGGAGAAAATGCAGAATACTTAGGCCTACCTAACTAAACAGCATAACTATTATGCATTTCATGTTGTGTTCTTTCTCCTGTCTATGAATGGCCGTGATTTTTTTAAGTTAAACGCAGGCATCAAACAGGCTCTTTCGCTTCGTAGCACTCTTCAGGCGGATACTAATGTTCCTGTCACGTTTGTAAACTTACTTTTCACTTTAAATACTTTGTCTTGGCTCAACGTTTCTAAATATAGCCATAGCCTACAAAGAGTTTTCTTACGCACATTAATTTTTGTCACTGGCATAATATCTGTTTTCCATTGAACTCATGCATGTCAGAGCCTAAATCACCAACGCTGGTTAAGCTAACATGTGCCGTTAATCAGTCGTATACGGTCAAGTTAACCTCGTATTGGAAATGCGAGCGGCTTCTGTCATATAGTAGCCACTCTCAGTTATTGAAAATATTCATCAATGGAATTCATTTTCCTGCCCCTGGACCTACGTACTACGAGAGACCTTGCTAAGGACCAGTCAACGCACTTTGTATAGAGACCATTCCGTGCGTGTTCTGTTATTCTAGGGAGTCCTGTCTGAACGAGACCGGTTATTTTAGCCTCAACGCACTCAACGTTTCTATTGATTCTGCAGTTGTTCCAAAACAAAAATCCTTAAGGGGCTACATAATAAAACTTTATGTCCATTATATGACCCTCCTGTTACTACAGCCAAATAGGTCACGAATCATCGTAATGAACACCGAGACTATAACACACACACATACATAGGCTATATATATATATATATATATTGAAATTATCCTATTATATAATGGACAGTGTCTATAAGGCAATGTTATGTGATATCGTATAATCCAGGAGTTGGTTGGTTGCTGACTGCTACTATACATGCCATTTGCCTCTGTGCTAGTGGTTCAAATCCCAGAGTGTTAAGCTCAGCGGACAATTAATTGCGTGTCCTTATATATATAACGGCGCAATACAAAACAAATACAATAATTACTTCTCATAACTTATACTTTACCTTTCATTAAATATCTTAACTAACTCGTCTTCCATTACCTTACCTTTCCTTACTTTACCTGGCCTTACCCTGCCCTGCTTCTCGTACATTAGGCCTACTTTACCTGGCCTTACTTTACACTGACTTGCCTTCTCCTACCTTGAATAACCTTATCTTAACTTACCGCGCCATGCTTTGCTTTGTCATGCCTTACCTAAGTTACCTTACCCTAAATATCTACCCAGATATCTACTGCATATATGACGCATGCATTTTAAATCAGTGGACACTGGGTATACATTAGTGATAGGCAAAAAATTAATTAGAAACTAATTAATTACCTAACTAACCCGTTCCAATTCTAATTAATTAGTAGCCGAAATCTTGCTAATTCTAAGTAAAAATTTATAATTAGTTTTATAATCACCTTGCCTAAACTTGTCCTTACTTACTTGTTGTTGGTCGATATCAAATGAGCGAAGAAATAGTCATGAAAACAAAATTTTAGAACTCATGCTAGTTGCAACGTACAGCTCCGATTTCTTATAAAACCTTTTCCACAATAATAGCCTAAGCAGAAATTAGGCGAAGAGCTTGACATTTGAGTTATTTCTCTAATTTATTGTATGACAAACTTTAAACTACATTTTTGTGTTGTTTTGTATTCTGACGTCAACAGCCTTTTCTAATTAATTAGTTCCTCTAAAAATGCTAATTCTAACTCTTAAATGTAAGCCAATGCTAATTCTAATTAGTTGCTAAACCTTAAATACCCATCACTGGTATACGTTCTTATGGTGATGACTGGTATACCAGCTGACGGCTAATGGTCAAAAGGTTTAAATGGGCGGTTTGGCTGGCAGGATACACACTAAAACAGTGGCCTATCTTTAAGCTTGCCAATGAGACCTGTTTTATGTAGCAGAAACGCGAAAGTTTCTGTATTTCAGGACATGCATTTGGATGTCTTTCACTACCAGATCTGCGGCTTTGGATTAGATTTACATTCAATTATAAATCATTGGAACCTCCAGTGTTTGTAATGTAAGTAGTAACTTTTAATGCGCCGGTGTGTAATGCAAAAGGCATCAACCGGTGGCACACCAAAACCAAGCCGTAAGCAGGTCAATATCCTGAAGATCAGTCCGTTAAGTGTTTGTTTTTATACACATGAGGCATTGGACTTCACAGAATGACAGATTAAATTTGAACAGATTAAATCTAATCCAGAGGTAATATTTCATAGGCCTATTAAATTCGAACTATTTCATATATAAATTCGAAATATTTCATATTTAATTCGGTACGACATTTACCTACTTATTTAATTTCTGTTGTTTTTGTGATCACAGTTGGAGAGTCCAGTGAACGACCAATGTGCAAAGTTCTGCCACTGCTGTGGTGAACCGTGCATAAGTTCTGAGCTTGACCAGTCTAGGTGAGTCAGTTTCGTTTATTTTCAGTTAAATTATTAATTTTCTTATGTCACAATAATACACAAAAGATTAGTTGTGTATATAATAATTATTTATTAGAAACAGTAGCAGTCTTGGAATGTTGATTCGATGATGGCCAAATTAAACCATTTGATTTCAGTTGTTTACCTTCTTAATTGGTATATTATTTATATAGAGCCAATGCATTTAACAAGACATGCATTTTTGTTAACTCTTTCATTGCATCCGTTCGTTCTGTTCAGTAGCTTATGTCATTTCGTTTGCCCATTAAGACTTCTCCAAATTGCGTATCCATCATAGGCTGTCTCTCTGTCTTAACGGAGTGACCTAGATATTGACCTAATTACGGCTTGGACTTGGTGCGCCATCGGTAGATGCCTTGTGCATTGGAAACAGCGCGACAGACTTTACTAGTAATTAATAATAATAATTATTATTAATATTGATACCATAATACTAATCGACGCGTAACGAACTTTCTTTTCCAAAGTCTTTCCACCTGTATTCAGCGCCACAATGCCATTGTATTGAGAAGAACATTTCCGGATGGCTGTAAAATCTGGGACGATTTTGCAGTTATCGTCTTGCATTGCGCTGTTTCTTTTCTTTCTGTTGACGGATATTTCTCCACTCGAATCTCTTGCTTTGTAGTTTTGTGTTCCTTCGCAAACTGTATTTGTTTTCGGTACATGTTAGTACATTTTACTCGTGTACGAATACTTTAACTATCCTATGGCGCCGCATATAGAACCACTTCTGCGCTGATTTCAAAGGGGAGTTCTCTACTGTTTGCTGTTACATCACAGGACTATAATGTTTGTTTAGGCCAAACGAGAGTAAATCTTACCATGACAGTATTTTACATCACAGAATGAATGAGGCAAAATAATGTCATCAAGACTTTGAAAGAAGAAATAAAACAGTTTTTCATATATGACGTCATGTAATTATGACGTCATGCAATTATGACGTCATGTAATTAAATGCAGTGCAACGTAAAGATGCAATGTTTTAAGACATTTTTATCGTCTCTTCTAAGCGCTAAACAGAGGATGTGTACACCTATCTCAAAGCAGAATTGAGCTATATGTCGGGTATTTGAAGTGTGTTGAGTGCAGTGTGCAGTATATTTTCTTAATGTGGCCTGAATATCATCGGGTCACTTGGGTCCAGGTTGTCTGGCAATAGTACAGCATAGTAACTCACATTCCCTCAGTTCCTTGTGTATGTGAGTATACGCACGACAGGTTACTTCGATGTCAAATCAAATCAAATCATTCTTTTATTGAAACCATGAAATGTACAATGGTAATAACGTAGTCGAGGTAACACTTAAATAGAATGGCCTCAAGGTAGACCCTGAAGGGAGAAAACTCCCGCTAATAGGGACACCTAGTTACAACGCATTATTTGAGAAAAATTTAGGCCGCTTGGGTGCTACAGATGATAATTATTCTTGTTCTCTGCATGTCATGATGTCATGCTGCGTATCACCCTGATTTCTCAGAGATTGAATTTTTTACTCCTAACACAATTTTTTTCCTCATCTCTACCTAGGTTAATAATAATAATAACAATAATAATAATAAATAACAATATTTTTTCCAAATCCTGAGGGATCCTTGATACCTCGGGTAAAGAAATAAAATAATAATAATAATAACAATAATAATAATAATAATAATAATAATAATAATAATAATAATAATAATAATAATAGTAATAATAATAATAATAATAACAATAATAGCAACAACAACAATAATAATAATAATAATAATAATAATAATAATAATAATAATAATAATAATAATAATAATAATAATAATAATAATAATAATAATAATAATAATAATAAAATAATTGTCATAATACATCGATGCCACAGTGATAACAAAATGTGTGCAAAAGCTGCACAAGGCAGTTGCTTCTGAGGTGGTTTACAAAAAACTTACAAACTTTGATAATTTATCTCTTCAACGTAACGTATACAAGAAACCCGTCTCACTTTGAAGATGAACCGAGACTTCAAAGTTACACATTTTGCGATTTATCTCGATCTCACAAGATAGGCTCAGGATTCGAACCCGGATCGTGGGAGCGAAAAGTCGACGCCTTAGTCGCACGGCCACTGCGTCACCGTTATCAGCTGCCAGTCAGTGCTTAGTACCACATTCAACTGCACCGACCATGCATGCTCTACCCAAGACCGCCCTTGGCCTTCCTGTGATCCTGTTCCGCCGTAATACTGCGGACCATATCTTCTCTCTTTCCCCTCCTTCCCCTCCTTCTGCTCCCACATTCCCGCTTCTGTCACCACTCAAGTCAATTGACGAAAATAGCACGTAAGTAAGCACATATGATTTTGGGCCATTATACATGTGCTGTGCAGACAAGGATAAATTAGTTGCTCCATCAGTGTTAAGTTCCATCTACAAGTGGGTGGTATAATGGAATTCGTTGTGTAATGGATTGGGAAATGTGTTGGGTGGTGGCCGTCATTCCCGCCAATTTAAATTTAACAGATAGGCTATGTTTGCAGCCAACAATCTGGCGTCGCTTTAAAATCTGCAGCCCTGTGTGGTTGGCTGGACACTTTAGAACAAGACCGGACTGACTCTAACTGCCAGAGAAAGAGAACTGTTTTGGAGCAGAATAGAGCTATTGGTCTTCAGTTGCTTTCCTACAAACGCAACTATCTAATATTGTTATGTTATCGATTAATGCATGGGAATACTAACATGCAGTGCATTGTGGACTCTATCGTTCGTAAAGGACAATTCTTTGTTTTACCATTCCGGCCAAAAGGACAGATGGACGTGATGTTTTCACTTCAGCAAAACTGCTAAGGCGAAGCGAGGCGAGGAAAGTTAATCACTCCACTTATCAACATCAGTCACCAGAGTCAATGTCCTCAGTTTGAAAGATATTCGGCTGAAGCATTAGCACAAAGACAGCTGTTCTGACATCCAGTCAACCTTCCATTTTGTCTTGCATAAGATCTAAACATATAAGACTCACCTGTTTCAAGTTGCTCAGCTCACGTAGCCTGACCTGTTGGACTTCTGACCTGACCTGCTCGACTTCTACGATGGATTAAGACTTCTACGAGGTTTCACTTGAATCGACCATCGATGCCTCGTAGGCCTATATCATGAAAACGGCGCTACATAAATCATCAGATTAGATTAGATCAGATCGAATTAGGTAGCCTGACAGTGGTTAGATCAGATAAGATTAGATTGGATTAAATTGACCTGGCAGTGAATTGTTAACCAGAAGTAAAATGCATCTCAGAACAATCAATGAGTTATATTGCTTTGTCAGTATAATAATAATAATCTTTTTCTTTATTAATTCAAACCGACAAACGCAGTAAGATTACATTGAGACATGACAGTACAATAATCAATATCTTAACTAAACACACGTTATGGTAGCCATGCAAGGCGCCCGTCCGAGGGGGGTTGCGGGAATCGAACCGCGTACTGCTGCTCTCCTGGACATGAGTGTTACCATTACTCTATCCCCCCTCCCCTCATATAGCCAATGAAGGTATAGATTATGTATAGGCCTTGGCCATAATCTTAACTTATCTTGCAGATTCAGCTGTTTATAATCAGTGCAGACTGCTATTAATTAATTGCCGTAATCTGCATGCTAAACGTAATTAATTAATTGCAGTAATCAGCTAGGTACGAGTCTAAGAACTATATAGGGAGTCTGCGTACGGTGCATTCGGGAAATCAGTTTAGTAGTTCAGGTGTTCGAATCAGTTGCCTGCGTTTGTTGTGTATGAAAGTATTCAGCTGAGACGTAAATCAGTCACCTGGTTTGAGCTAATTATCGTCGAATCTTTGTCGAGATTGGTCAGTGTGTGGTCGTGTAGTCAAAATGTCTGGACGATGTTTATATCCATCTAACATGCAAGCAATTGCTCATCTGTTTTTCTGTCTGTCTTTCTGTCTGTCTCTATCTCTCTGTCTCTGTCTGTCTCTGTTTGTCTCTGTCTGTCTCTGTCTGTCTCTGTCTGTCTATGTCTGCCTCTCTCTGTCTATGTCTGCCTCTGTCTGTCTGCCCTGCCTCTCTTTCTCTCTGTACAGCACATGATCTATGCACATATAGGTGTAGTAAGCCTATAGTATACTGACGTAGGTCTACATGTAGACCGTCACCAAACAGTGTTGAAGCAAAGATTAATTTTTTTCTCTCAATTTGATCTAATTCTACCTGGACTGTGGAAGAAGGGGCCGACGTGGTATTGAGTCGTGCAGAATACACGTGAATGAACGAACTCATTATTTGCATTCTTTTCACTGCTTTGCATCTCTAGAAATCATAACGTGAGTGAGATAAATTCTGGGTTTAACATTGCACAGATTAAATATCATTTGCACACCCTACGATTGTGAGTTGTTATTAATTATTTCTGTGAGACTGGCTAATTGCTATGACAAAGAACGGGCAAAGTTGATTGAAATTTGTGATGATGCCATGGATTAAGCAAGCATAAAATATCTGGCAGTGGAGATTTATATCTGTTTGAATCAAGATTCAATTTTTTTAAATCAATTAAAGAGAAAAATATGAACGATAGGCTTTATATTAATTGAAAAGAAAATGTGAACGATAGGTTTAGTATCAACTGAAAGGAAAATATGAGCGCTAGGTTTAGTTGTGCGTTAGTTTTCTTTTTCAGTATTATTAGCTCTATAGCATATATCAGAATGTTGTAGATAATCATTGCTAATCGAAAGTGTAATCAGTGTATCCACACAGAGACTGCAAGAGATCTCTAAAAAGGTGTTTGGTTTGGGTGATTGCTCGTGTGTAACCGATAAGAGTGCATGTGCTGTTGATGGCAAACAAAGTCAATCTCTCCTCGACGTTTTATTTAAGAGCAACACCAATGGAATCAAATATTGTCGAGTAAACTTTTCTTTACAAGAGCTGCTTGATTTACTGCCCACTCCGTCTATACCCGGTATGGGATGTTAATGTTAAGACTACTGGCAATATAGTTTCTACTATGGGTCTGCAGTAGCGCATGTTTCTGGTGTTTCTCAGGCAAACATTAGAAGAAATATCCTCGAACTTTGAACCGGTGGCCAAGCGAGTGCTGTGATTGATACGTCGGAATGAACGTTATTTGCCTCTCCGTCCGTACGTAACTAATGCTTCGGCAAACAATGGGAACTTTTCCCTTCTGCGTGTGTTTCATACGTTTCCCGTGTTTTATTTCTGGATTTCTGATCTCGTTCGCATCCGATGATCATCTTATCCGTTTCTAAGAGTATGCGGGCGATGATCTTATCCGTTTCGCGAGGAGTGGCCGTCACCGCTTGTGCCTCAGACGGACGACGACGACGTGTTGTTTGCCGAGTCATGTGCAATTATCGCCAACGACGGCCTTCCAATCCATCTTGCCGACTAACCAGGCAAGCGGACGGAGGGAGACGAACGGCTGGCGAAGGCAATCCGTCGCCTGTTAATTAAATTTCGTCAACAGCGCAAACAGATGTGGGTGTGCCCCGGCCGAGACCGTCCGTCCGTCCGGTGGGCAGCTGCCACCACAGAGGAGTACTTGTGAATTCGTCGGCTGGTGGTCCTCCATCGGAGCAGCTATTGATCAGGGCGAATGAGACGACGACGTCAATAGAGAGCGTGAGGAGACAGAAAAAGTGACAGCTGAATCTCAGCGGTGCTGTTGCACAATTAGAAACAGACAGACAGACATACCTGTAGACAGCCAGCCAGCCAGACAGACAGACAGACAGATTAAATGTCTCCATGTTTCTTTATCGTGCAGATTTCTTTCAACCTGTGCTTGACATACGAATGGATGCTTCTAAATTGTATTTGTGAAGTCTTGCCACGGAGCACGGAGCAGTAACAACGTCTTGGACTGGAGTAGGAGGAAATAAGAAAATCTGGCCATAAAGAAACAGGCGATATCAAAGTCTTGCCATGAAGAGGCAATAAAGAAGTCTTGCCATAAACGAAGAGGTAATAACAAAGTCTTACAGCGAGGGAAGAGACAATAACAAAGTCTTGCCACGGACGAAGGGGCAATCGCCCTAACGCAGCTCTCCATGGTCTGCTATCGGTGTTCAGCCGCTTAGAAAATGCGCCGCGGTCGTCGACACAATAAAGTCGAGCATTAACCCAGAGTAACTTTTGCGGTTGGTCGAGCGTTCGTTCGACAGTATACGGTCAGCCATTTGCAGCCCGAGATTAATGCGCCTGTCAGGAGCCCGGATTCAGTCGAATGGGACGCCGAATGGATTGCTTTCTTGGCCGCGCGTTCGACCATATAAGCCGCGTGCAAAGGCACGACACTACGACCTGCAACCGACAGCGAGCGAGGAAAGCCGGCGCGTTGAAGCCGGCGCTGGAGTCGGGAAAGGGGAAAGGCGGCTCCAGACTCCAGCAAGATAAAGAGAAGAAACCCACGCAAGAAAGATAGGTGACAGAATAGGAAAGTGAAGTCAAAGAACAGGAGAGTGTTAGGAGTAGTGTGTGCGATAGAACCGGCGCTGGAAATCCGGTGCTTATTATGAAAACCGGCACCAAGATCCGGTTTCAAGAAAAAATAACACGTCACCATAAAGGGCAAGGTAAAGTGATGAAAGCGGTGTAAGAAAGCGAGGCATACGTTAGGAAATCGACCCAGGAAAGATGGCGTGAAAGAACCGGCGCTGGACACCCGGCGACAGGTGACTGCGCTGAGAGGCCGATGGCGGTGCACGGAAGACTGGAAATGCCGGCGAAGGAAAGCCTTGGCGTTGGAATGGCAGCGGGAGGAGGGGTACCTAGCTCGGATGTGGATCACGTCTAAGGAATGCAGGCGCACATCCGCCAACGATGCGTCTACATCGGAAGCCATTCCGTCAACGGGGAGATGATAATCTGAGGCAGCGGACAAGACGGTCCATATCAGCAGCAACAGCATTAACAGCTGCAGCGGTGTAGGGAGCAGGAGACGATCGAAGCGCCCGGTGAATGTTAAGTAAGAAGTTGGCGATCATCTCTGGCATGTGACAAGGCTGCAGAGGCATGTGGCCGCGGTCCTTAGGGTGACCGATGGAAATGACCTGATGAAAAGTAACCCCACGATGACCGATACTGCTTCCGCGGCCACGGCATCTGCTGCTGCTGCTCCTGCTGCTGCTGCTGCTGCTTACCATGTTTAATAAATTGCTGCCTTCCATCTGGCATCTTAATGACTTTCCTCTTCCATGGTTTTATTGTCCAGCGTAATTGAACCGACCGGTTATTTATTGTGCGCAATATAGTCGCCCGCTCGGTTTTGCGAAACCGTTACTTCTGTGTCGCAAGCTTTCTGGCCAACATTTCACGGACGGTATTTGCGAATAATTATCTACCATTTCTGATCCTAAATCTGACGCTTTAATTGTACAACTCATGCAGTCTAATCTGCATGCAAAGGAACTTTTGTGTATTAAAGCATATTAAAATCAACTTTCAAATTATTTAATTTATAATCCACTTTTAAATCATTCGTTGGTAACATTAAGTTAATTGAATTATTTAAATAATGAAATACTGTTTTTAGTTAACGTGGTCGTCCTGATGAAAAAATGAAGCAACAGCATTGTGCCTGACTGTTGACCACAGTGGCCACAGTGCTTGCTTTATAGACTGCCAGACCTAATAATATCTGCTAACGAGAATATTGTGTGTTATATGCAGACGTTGCCTTTATACTAAAGGATTATGGAAAGCCACCAACCCATTTACTCGGCCTCAGTATAATGTTATTGTGATTTATTGAAACAATAACTTGCCTAATAATAATTTTATATGTAGGACTAATGCATTCCGTAAATAACAGTTATTTGTTTATGTCGAAATATGAGCACTACTCGTTTACTGACTTACATAATTACACGATAGATTATGTGATATTATTTTAGACCAAGTCATGCCCGTCTATGATTTTCGTATAATCAGTATTTTAAGGCCTTGCAATTTATGGAGATGATTGCCCGTGAATCATCATCACAATAATCCACATCATCATCATAGTTATTATTGTTACTATTATTGTTTATATCATTATTATTATTATTTATATTATTTATATTATTATTATTATCATCATCAGCAGCAGCATTATCATCATCATCATAATCGTCGTCGTCGTCGTCATCATCATCATCATCATAATCGTCATCATCAATCAATCAATCAATCAATCAAATTCGTTTGATTCAAATTCATCATCATCACTATTTGCCCAGAGGCACCTATATAAATCTCTGAGGAATTAAAAAATTATCGGGAGAATGCGAAGCATTCTGGAACGGCTAGAATTCGTCAAGATCCGGCGGAGCAACGGTGTCTTGGAAGGCAATGGCTTCAAAGCGTTGGATTATGATGGCATTAGGCTGAAAAAGATGGCTGGTTTCTCTAATGTTTGCGGTTGTAGGCCTACGAGAGAGAGACAGCGCCCTAGCTCTGTAATGACTGTTCACTGCACTGTTAATTGGGCCGAGAGTCTCAAGCGCTGAATGGGACGGTTTGTGCTAGAGTGTTATATCTGGCACATTTCCTCTCTGCTGCCAATTCGATGTGGATGGAAGTTAGGATGTACCCATGGTGTCTGCTGCCGCTATGGAATGAGAGTTGAGTCTCAGCTGTTTTTCTGTCCGTTCTATAGTATCATCGTCATCATCATCATCATCATCATCATCATCATCATCATCATCATCATCATCATCATCATCATCATCATCATCATCATCATCATCATCATCATCATCGTCATCGTCGTCGTCGTCGTCGTCGTCGTCGTCGTCGTCGTCGTCGTCGTCGTCGTCGTCGTCGTCGTCGTCGTCGTCGTCGTCATCATTCTAACTTTTATTATTATTATTACTTTTTATTCATTTTTCCTCCCTAAGGTACCCGTTATACCACAAGATTGCAGAAATCATTATTATTATTTTTTTCATTTATATTATTATTGTTATTATTATATTTTGTATTAATTAAACTGGATTAATGGTTTGTAGATATAACTATATTTATTATTCTGATGGATATTTATAGAATGACTGTTGATTATATTTACATAATGTATTATGTAAAGTATGCAGTATATTGTATGCGTATATACATATGACAAATTGTATGCGATGTAGACACGAGTGGGTTTTACAATGTTGTGCGCAAAGAATTAATTCGAATGTCTTTGTGGAATTAATTGCACCGGTGTGGATGAATGACTCTCAATCGTTGTTGTTATATTCACTCATTGTTACAGTAATAAATAGGAAAGCCAATCAATTTCATTCCGAGTCATACACATAATTTGTCATTGTAATTCGATGCTACACAGCGATATCCCGTCTCCAAAACATTTCTAATGTGCTCGACAACATGGCAATGTTCGTAGTCTGCTACACAGACTTACAAGTACACGCACGTATACACATATACGTTCAAACACAAACACACACACATACATAAATATGCATGGTCCCATATTGGGTTTGCTGGGTGCCTGCGTTGAAAGCAAACCTTCCAGAAGAGAATTATTCTTGACAGGTGTGTCTGACTTGATGAAAAAACACATTTCTAAGATCCTCCATGAATTTCCGTAAAATATATGCTGAGAAGGGTGGTGGAACAAGCGACGTGTCTCTGCTGGCAGTCGTGGTGGTGTTGGTGGTGGTGGTGGTGATGGCGCTGGCAGCGGAGTGATTGGTGGTGGTTGGGTTGTAATTGTAGAGGCCTCTTTGTAACACAGTGTTAATTTATATAGCGTCTCTTCAAGAAAACTCATCAGAGTTGCTCCCATCCTTGCACATGACAACGTTCGAATGGAATGGTCTTCAACCACTTGTGAAATAGAAGCATGTGAAGTAGAAGAAGCTCATGTCGGAGATTGCATTGAAGCCTGTTCCATGCAATCTGCGACACGAGCTTCTACTTTTCATGCCCGTTTCCCACCATTGCAAAGCTTCGATGTTGCATATTGGCAGTACGCGACGGTGGAACAACCAGATAATCCTGCGTTGTAGAACGAAGAGACTTGCGACCGGGAAATGATTAGACTGACCGGGTACATATTATATCTAAGGTAGGATGGAGCATAACCGGCCGCTGGTTGGGTGGTTGATGTGGTGCACGTGAAAGGGAGGACAACGACGATGAGTGGGCCATTTTCGAATTGCAGTTTTGAATTAGGCGAAAAGATACTGAGTTTCAATTTCGATATTCAGAAAGTAACGGAAGTGTGACAGAGTGTCAGTCTGTGTATGATGGTCTAGCGTCTTCATTCTTGTGCTTTTATCTGCCTCTGTACATGTATAGGTACAACATGTCTTATACTGTATACTGTTAATAAATCTGTTAAGATAAATTTATTTTACCAGAACGTTTTATGCACATTTTATCGGACAGAATTTGATGACAGTCAAGGCTGTAGTTACTGTGTGTAAAATACAGAAGGGCCTATGACTGTGGTATCACTGTGGCTTATAGTAAAACAAGCATTGTTCTTGACGCCAATTAGACAACTGTCCCTGTGGGCCGCAGTGACTATGCTTTCCTATGCTAGGCATTTTCTATCTTTGAGTATTCTTGCCAGTGTCTGGTGCTGTTAGACATTGATTTCACGAGAACAGAGCTAAGTAGACGTGCCGGCGCTTGATGTCTTTATCTGTGAAGTGTTCTTCCTATTGCAGCTCTCGTCTTGAATTGCGCTGTTTCTTTTCTTTCTGTTGCTGGATATTTCTCCACTCGAATCTCTTGCTTTGTAGTTCTGTGTTCCTTCGCAAACTGTACTTGTTTTCATCGGTACCTGTTAGTTGCTGACATTTTACTCACTCGTGTACGAATACTCTAACTATTCTATGACGCCGCACATAGAGCCACTTCTACGCTGATTTCATAGGGGAGTTCTCTATTGTTTGCTGGTCCATCACAGGACTGGTGTTTGTTAAGGCTAAACGAGAGTAAATGTTACAATGACAGTATTTTACATCACAGAATGAATGAGGCAAAATAATGTCATCAAGACTTCGGAGGAAGAAACAAAACAGTTGTTCATGTGTGACGCAATGTAATTATGACGTCATGTAATTATGACGTCATGAAATGCAGTACAGCTTATAGATACAATGTTTCAAGACATTTTTATAGCGCCTCTTCTAAGCGCTAAACAGAGGATGTATATAACATCTCAAGGCATGCAGATTGAGCTATTTGCCTGGTATTTGAAGTGGACTGAGTGTAGCGAACAGTCTATTTTCTTAATGTGGCCTGAATAATGGGCCCAAGTTGTCTGGCAACAATACAGCATTAGTAACGCACATTCATTCAGTTCCTTGTAAGTGAGTAAACGCGTGACAGGTCGTTTCGATGTCGTACTGCGTATACCACTGGTAGTCTTCGTGGTTGTCTACCAGGATACACATGTAAAAATAGATTGTAATGTCTCCTCTGGCATATTATCTCATGAGGCGCTATTTATAGCAGTACCCCAAACTAAAGGGCCTGATCTTGTTGTTGGAGTGATATATCGGGCCCCTGACCAGCCCCTGGATGTATTCAATACTGAAATAGGCCTATTACTTCCATTCTTAACTAAGAAAGCGAAAAAAGTGATTCTCCTTGGTGATTTTAACATAAATCATGCACTGACTCAAGACTTTCTCAACATTATGATGTCTTCTCACTTCCTCCCTTCTATTGATTGTCCTACAAGGATAACAGAATTTACTGTCAGTCTTATAGATAATGTCTTTACAAACTTTTGGCAGAATATAGTTGACCCACTAGTTTTGGTCACAGATATATCGGACCATTTCCCAATAATTGTATGGGTTGGAAATGGAGAGTTGTTGACCTCTGGGAAAACCGACGTTACTTCTCGGGTCATTAGTGACCACCTCATTGAGCAGTTTAATGATGCCCTCAATACACTTGATTGGTCCCCTGTAAAAATAGCCCTTGAGAATAATAATGCTGAAATTGCATATGACTTGTTCCAATCTAAATATAAAGAATACTATGATGCTGTATTTCCCCTGGTCACTAAGATACATAAAAAGTCTGTACCATGCAAGCCGTGGATGACCAAGGGACTACTAAAATCCTGTAGGACGAAGGATAAATTATATTTAAAATGCATCAAGACTCCAACTGAAGACAATAAGCGCAAATATAAAACATACCGCAATAAATTCAAGCAACTAAGAATTAAAACAGAAAGGCTATATTACTCAAATGAGTTTCTCACTCATGCGCAAGACCTGAGGAAAACCTGGGACATTATCAAATCCATTGTTAATAATAAAAATATGGAGACTCTTGTTGATTCTATAAAAATTAAAGGTACCATAAATAGAGACCCTCAATCAATGGCGCAGGCGTTTAATGAATACTTTGCGGGAGTTGGTCAAACATTGGCTGATAAAATTCCTGACTCTAACAGCACATATGAGAAGTATATGAATGCACCTATACAAAACTCATTTGTATGTATATCCACAACCCCGGAGGAGATTATAACCCTTGGCAAAACTATTAAATTCACTCGTAGTACAGGTCCAGATGAAATTGACCCATTGATAGCAGTGCAAACACTGGGCTCTGTTGCAAAAATCCTCTCGGACATCATTAACTGTTCCTTCTCAACTGGTATTGTTCCATCTGGATTGAAATTATCGAAGGTTGTGCCAATTTTTAAACAAGGCGATAGGCAGGAGGTGTCAAACTATCGACCAATTTCTATATTGTCGTACTTCTCCAAAATTATGGAAAAAGCCATGCATCAAAGGTTGAATAACTTTGTAGAAAAAATGAATGTTCTTTATCCTAACCAGCATGGCTTTCGATCAGGGCATTCTACTGATATTTCACTGATAAATATGCAAGACTTAATCTTAAAGGTAATAGATGAAAAGAAGTTTTCAGTAGGGATATTCTTAGACTTAGCCAAAGCATTTGACACTGTGGACCATAAATTACTATTGAATAAATTGGGAAACTATGGAATAAGGGGTGTCCCTCTTTTATGGTTTAAAAATTACTTAACTCAGCGTTTTCAAATGGTCCAATGTAATCACGCCAAGTCGTCATGGAAAATTATGAAATTTGGAGTGCCGCAAGGTTCAAATCTTGGCCCCTTACTTTTGTTGTTGTACATAAACGACCTCCCTAATTCATCTAATATTTTAAAATTTATTCTTTTTGCAGATGATACTAATGTATTTCACTCATGTGAATCTGTAGTCAAACTTGTGGATACAATAAATGCAGAACTGGAAGCAGTGGCTGATTGGTTTAGAATTAATCGACTTTCACTTAATATCAAAAAGACTTGTTATATTATATTTCGCTCTGCTAAAAAACCACTTCCGGTATTGCAAAATTCCCTTATGATAGATGATATAATAATCAGTCAGGTACAATAAACTAAATTTCTTGGGATTTATATTGATGAATGCTTATCATGGAAACATCATATTAATGCTGTTGCAACAAAAATAGCCAAGAATATAGGTATACTAGCAAAAATATCGTATCTCATACCTGACTATATACGAAAAAGCTTGTATTACACATTAATATATCCGTACTTTACTTATGGTAATATTATATGGGCATCTACTTATCCCACAAGACTGAAGAAACTCTCAATACTGCAAAAGAGGGCCACAAGAGTAATTGCACTTGACAAGCGACATCCACACACTAAAACTAGATTTACGGAATATAATATCATAAAATTTCATGATATAAATACAATGCAAGTTGGTATCTTTATGTATAAGTATCTAAATAATCTATTGCCAAATTCTTTTCCTAAATTTTTTACTAAAACAACCGAAATACATAATCATTTTACAAGATCAGCCATGGGGGTCTCTGAAATATATACAAGAACTAACTATTATCGATTCTCACTTCGTTCTATTGGACCTAGGATATGGAATAGTATACCACTGAGCATTCGAAACCTTACTACAATTGGATCTTTTAAAAATCAATGGATAAAATATTTTAAAACCAAAGGAGATTAGTAGATAGAAAAGATTGAATCAATTAAACTCAAAAGATTTTGTTTGCTTGGGTTAATATTAGGCCTACTGATCCAGCTTTGCCAACAGCTTTGCCAACTGATTGTCATCTGCCTGTGTTATGAGTAGCACGCGCTGATTCTGTGATCCTTACTACGAACTCTGTTGATAATAATGCACCCACCGTCAATATGTAATTCGGAATGTGGGTTACCCTAACCTAGCGGGGCTTGCGCCCCTTTTGGGTCGCCCTTGTTCCATGATCAGTGCTTATTGTGTTAATTTACCTTTTTAATAAATGTAATAACAGTGAATGTTTCAATGTGAATGTTTCAATGTTTTACATTGTATGATGTTACATGCACTGCTCACGGTACAATAAAGACTGATTTGATTTTTGATTTGATTATGATTTCTTTGAGAATTCAAGCCAAACTGGTGTCTGCTCTTTCTGGTCACCGTTTATTTAATTTTATTACTATTTCTAAGTTTTTTTAGCGCCCATTTGTTGTCAGGCGCTATGCAACTGTGAATGAAGGACTTGTTGTCTAGGTACTTACACGGAGACAGTTTCTGAGTTAGTCTGAGTCCATCCTTCCACGGCAACCATCTAGGGACCACCTGAAACCTACACCCTCGATGTTACTAGGCGAGTGCTCAAACAATCGACCACGTGTCATCGCCTAATACGCAGTGCATCAATCAATGGCCCAATGCAATTGTGCATTAAGAATTTTTCATGTATGTTCCCTCAAGCACAGTAACCAAAACCTGCACAATCGATCAACCTTACAGCCACCGTGTTGAGCAAGTGTTTGTGCATATTCCCTATCCGCACTGTAGTGTCTGCTGTTACTCGTAATTGCTGAGAACGATCTTCTAGAAGATATTTCGCAGAGGACGACGTGCAGTAGTAATTCCCAGCGGAGAATGAACGAAGCCAACCGTAGGTCTTCCATCTCAGTCGGCGACGGATTTCTGGTCGGAATAAATGTTACGCTTCGTTGATCGGCCAGCGCCGATGGGAATTGCCGTAGGCTCCATATCCATTGAACAGTCTAGACAATAGGGGTTCGCTATGGTGCCATTGTGCGACATGGTGGTCTATTGGTAAAAAGTGTGTTAACTGATCATGCGGTTGCAGGTTCGACTCCGTTTAACGATACCGGGCAATGCGTTGTTGCTCTGTCACCGAGCAGTATAACTTGGTACCATGGTGTTATGCTTGGAGGCAAATGACACGTCCTGAGATGCGATGGCCCCGTGTTCACGACTTTGGGATTCGTCCATTGTCAGGTCAAGAGCTGGGTGAAGGAAATAAGGTGCATCCCGCACGTTCCTCATGCGTCATGCGAGCGTTACTTTACTTCATAGTGATTTGTCTATCTTGATCGACTTAAGTGTAGTGTGTCTTTTTAGTTCCAACAGAACTTGATTTTATTATACGACATAGTTTGTTCGAAATGTAATAGATGAAAAAGTAACGACATTTGAAAAAGATTTAGCCGTTCCAACTGTTTTTTTCTCCAATTTTTTAATCCTGATGCATGACTCCCCTATCTATGGTGAACCAATAATAGTAATAGCAGTAATAGTAATAATAATAATCCGCCGATAAAATCATCTGCAAAGACAAGCCATTCCAGAAAAAAGCTCCCTTAATTTATGTAATCCTGAGGATTCATATGTAGTATTATTTATCTCAGAGAAAAGGGGGGAAAGAAAACTAATAACAATAATTAAATGCTAACAAATTACCGGAGACACAAAAGAAATAGGCCATCTCTTTCACCGTCTCTGAGTTGCGATCCAGCGCTTTAACAATATGACAACCATAATGACTTTATGTAATAATCAACATCTCCAGCCAGTCAACTAAGTCAGTCAGTGAGCCAGTCAGACTGTGGCATTGTGACTTTGCATTTTCTGCTCGACAGTGACCCATCTGATCCTGTTGTCTGTAGCCTGTCAGTCAAGATGTAGGACGTCATCTGCTGCATGCATAATTCAGTGCAGAGTCCTCTTGCGACAGGAATATCAGCATACTCGGACGGGCGATGTCACTGTAGCATTCATCCATATAAATGTTGATGAGAAGTATCTTCCTGCTACAGCGGCGCTATATCAATGGGTCAGTTACGTCCTGTGTTTTACATTACGCTATACGAACTGTGACGAAAAGACCGATCAATTTTAATAGTTTTTATTGCGTTGAGTTTCATTGTTATGCTGTGGGTCTAGTTCCATAGTGTAATGCATTCTTTTGTCTTTCTTGTTTTGTTTTGACGGAGTTATTACTCGTATTTTAGGCTTCTATTGAATTTAGGGCTTAATGTATTGCATTATATTGTGTTTTATTTACTGTATTGCACTGTATTGTGTTTTATTTGATGTGTGGCACTAAAGGAACTCAGTCTAAAAATTCGTTGAACAATGACCGAGGTAAAGGCTATATGGTCGCTAAAGAAAACCTGTGCGTATGTATGTCTAAGTCCATACTGTACTGTTGCGTTGTATGTATGTATGTTCATATGATGTATTTTTTATCAGAGGCGGATTAAGGCATGTTCAACATGTTCGGCCGAACAGGGGCCCCCACACTTGAGGGGCCCCCACACATGCAAAAGAATTTTTTTTCAATATTTTATTATTGTTGTTATTTGTTAAGTCTAATAGTAAAAATTAGTAAAAAAAACTCGGAACAAAGTATTTGAAATACTCATTTAATATATAGACAAATACGCAACTTTCGCACGTGTGTGGGCCCTATACTGGGGTTTCCATTATCAGGCAGATTCATCTAAAAAAATAGCCAGAAATGCTAGTAATACCGATTTTTACTTGCTTATTAAACAATTTTACTATACCTAACGGTACAATAAAGGCCTATTGTTACGTCATTTCAATTATGAAACACTATGAGACATGTTTTTTTATAATAAATTTATATTTTAAGAATAAAGGCCCTTCTTACGTCACGTTTATTATGAAACACGTCGATGACATGTAGGCCATTAGGTTTTATTTTAAAACCGAAGGCCCGTTGTTATGCCACTTCAATTATGAAACACATTATTTAGCAATTTCTAGATTTAGAGAATAAAGGCATTTGTTGCGTCACTTCAATTATGAAGAAGTGTATTGTTATTATAAGTTTACATTCAGAGAATATAGGCCTTTGTTACGTCACTTCAGCTATGACACAGTCGACTGTTATTAAGTTTAAATTTAGACAATAAAGGCTTATAGTTATTCCCTACGTCATTACAGTTGCTAAAACGTCTATTATTTTTAATCTAAGATAATATTATAGAGAATAAAGGCCATTTTATGTTACTTAAATTATGAAAAAGCCTATTGTTATTAAGTTCAAAGTTAGAGAATAAAAGACTATCATTTGTTAAGTACGTCATTTCGATTATGGAACACGTCTATGACTAATAATTTTAGATTTAGAGAATAAAGACCTTTGTTACGTCACTTCAATTAGGAAAAAGGCTATTAATGTTATTATGTTTGAATTTAGAGATTTGGCCTAAATAAGGCCTCTTGTCACGTCATTTCAATTGTGAAATACGTCTATAGTTTGTAATTTTAGATTTCGAGAATAAAGGCCATTCTTACGTCACTTCAGTTATGATAAGTCTAGTGTTATTAGGTTTAAATCTAGAGAATAAACACCTATTGTTACGTCACTTCAATTATGATCGACACACATCTCTTCTTTAATGAAACACGTCTATTGTTAGTAATTTTAAATTATTATTTTTATTTTCACTATTATATAATTATTGTTTTTATTGCTATTATATTTATCATTACGCCTATTTTCGTTATTATTATATTTATTGCTATTGTTATTATTACTATCAGCATCATCATCATTATTATTATTCGACATTGTGCAGAAATGGCGCCAAAAATAGATTCATTGGGCGCCATTATATTCATTTAACGGTCTTGAAGGGGAAACGATGCGCAATTCGGTACCCCCACTGTCTAGAGTCTAGACCAAAGTTACGCCTCTGACCTGACCGGAACTCAAGTGCTATGTGACACATTATAAAATGACGCCATTTTATTGTGTAGGCCTACACTCTTCTGTATACGGTCTTCGGGCCCCCACAGTTTTACTGAACAGGGCCACCACATTTGTTAATCCGGCCCTGTTTTTTATATATGCATGTATGTATGTATGTATGTATGTATGTATGTATGTATGTATGTATGTGAGTATGCGTGTATAATCATAGTTAGACACTTAGTAGGCCCCATAGTACCTTAAGACAGTATCATTGTTTTAATACTTTGTTTTATTTTCTCTGCACCCTCGTACCTCTGCCTTTCTTTCCTCTACATTCTATAGCCTACAGTAGTTCTGCATTGCAAACGGAACATATGTTACTCCGTTTTCGCTGCACGTATCGCTTGGCATTCGGCCAACAGAATCGTCTTCGGCTTTCGGCGATTCTATCTCGGATCGAAAGGACGGACTCGTGATATCCCGATCATAGCCGAGGTCCCGGCCTCAATCAGCGCCCGGCCGCGATCGTATGTCGGGATAGAGCCGAAGCCGGTGGGACACCTCCGCCTCAGCCGCCTCTGCCGCCGCCTCTGCCGCCGCCGACGCCGCCTTGTCAATAGTCACTTCAGACGATTAATTGGACGCTAACAAGATTGCATCCGCGCCACGCCGTGTTGCAAGCGGTCGGCTGGACCCGGTCGCGGTTGCAGGTGTGATCGGGCGGTCGGGCGTTCTCCTGGGGTGGCTCGCTGGTCGCTACATTTATGGTGATTTATGCAGGGCACTCCCTTTTATTGCTGCGCGGCTGGCGTCGACGCTGATGAAATCTGATTTTCCGAGTCGAATTCGGCGCATTTGGGAAACTAGACGATAAAAAGAGACCTCTGGTAAAGCGACTATCGGCCCCTGCGTGTCCCCAGGGAAACTTAGCTACGCTATATACATGTGTGTGTATGGATATACAATGTATGTATGTGTACATAGTAAATACGTCTGATATATTTTGAGTTGGATCCCAGAAAACACATTTACTGAATGGTAAAACGTTGCTTTGTGATTCACGGTCAATCCAGTTTCTCGTACAATTTCCTCTGTGAATTGCGCTGTAAAGCTGTAAGCGCTCTTAAAAGTAATCTGCTTTATTGCCAGACAACACTTGTCAGTAATTGTTCTGGATATATACTTTCCTCTGGTCTTTCCAGATGCAAATGTTGCCAAAGCTTGTTCACTTCACATAGTTTGTCTGGCCATAAAGAACACAAACTATGCCTGAGAGGAGGATCCAGTGTTTTCATCTATAGCTTTGAGGTCTGAAAATAGACCACAGTCACATAAGGTAGTTATGTACTTCAAGGCTCTCTAATCACAGGCTGCGTTGAGCGCTTAATTTTACCGACTTGAGAAATGTCGTGTGTACATGTTTGACTTGGTATCCATGAGATACGGTTGCCGATTGGTTAAACACTCGCCTTGTAACGTGAATCGTAAAGTTTCATGCCTCCTCTAAGACAGTGTAGAGACCTGAGGGGTTAGAAGAAGAGCTAGGGGTTGAACCTCCCAACCCCTTCGACAACTAACACACTGGTCTTTTGATACATCAGCAAATGGTTCAAATTCTTAATATAATGTCTGGTAACAGAAGATACAATCGGTCTTCAGAACAGTTTTAGATGTCACATATATCTTCGACGAGGCACATTGCTGCATGTATGTATATTATATCTAATTACTATGAAAAACACCTTACAACGATATTTGGAACCTCACACAGGTTCTTGCTGGTCACATTTCTGTTCATCTGTAGGGTTCAATGACTCTTATAGACGACAATTGATACTGTGACTGTTGTGACTATACAGTAGTGTCTTCTGCTTCAAGACATTATTTCATGAACATTCTGTGGAGTACATAATTCAATTCAATTCAATTCGTGAGCCTTATTGATCATCAAAATACAAGTTCATGTTACAGTTTGTTGTAGTAGGTCATAGGTGTCAACGGGTAATTGTTCCGCCTCTTTCTCATTTCTCGTTCCATTAAAGAGTAACACTGACCGCCAATGCATGTATCGAAACCAGTAAAGAAATGTAAATTATACATACTCATGTATTAACCACTCATTATATGTTACACGAAGTGATTCCATCAAATACCGTTTTAACTGTGTTTTTAAATGGTGTTATCAAAAATAACATCTTATAACTGTGGTCATGCTTAATTGCAGAACAGTTAGGTAAAGAATCTGTGACCCACAAACTACAGGCCGACTACTGTCTTACTAAAGGATACTACTTAAATAGTCAAACTGTAATGCCCTTGAGCAAGTACTTGACACGCAATTACTTAGTATACTGTCAATTTATTCTGCGTTATTAGAAAGTGGCGCCAGCTACGAGCTTATCAGTAGATGAATAATGTAACTAAACTAATTGAATTAGAAGCAGTAGGAGTACTAAGAGTCAGGGCATATTTTAACTGTATAACTAGTGGGACAAATGTCCAAGTAGTCTTAGGATTTGTCCCAGTAGTTAGGCTGATTTGTCCCAGGCAATGTATGTGTAAACTAGAAGTAGTGGGACAAATGTTGGAGGAATTGTAAGATTTGTCCCAGTAGTAAAGAGGAAATGTGTAATGCATAGTCGGTTGCGAAGGGGAGTTTAGAAAAAAGTGAGGAAAAGTTATATTTTCTGGGAGTGGGGACATCAACTATTTTGTGAAGATGAAATGTAGGAATGGAAGGAAAAGTTTACCGTTTTTGGGAGTTGGGAAATGTACTTTTCGTGTAAAAATTCCGGAAAAAGTCGTTTGATTTTTCGAACGCGGAAGAAATTTCCAAAAAGGTCGGCCTTGTTCCATAAGAGGTTAAACACTGATCAACCAGACGCCGGACTTTGTCCCAGTAGTGGAAATTTCTTAAAATATGCACTGCTAAGAGTGGAAGTACCAGTATTAAGGGTGGAAATAGTAGTATAGTAAAAGTGGATGCAGTAGTAGTAGTAGGGGTGGTGGCCGCGGCGTCAACAACAGTTGTTCAATAGTCTAGTTTCTCTGGAAAATTCTCTGGATATCTGGAACATGAATAAATTCCGAGGAATCATTCATTAATGGTACTTCGGCTAAATGATGACAGAGCACATGATAAGCTAAGTTCTGTAAACAATTTTGGTCGGATACTTTGTGTGCTATGAGAGTATTCGGACCACACTAGTGTCAGATGCTAAGAGACATTGTTTCGAAGTGTCGATGAGACGGTCCTTTCATGACCTGGTTGTACGTGGCTTGATCAGTTACTGTGACTCCCGGGGCCAGTAGACCATGGCGCTGCACACGGAGATGAAGAGACGCCTCGCGGGATTAGAAAGTCTTTGAAAATTATGAGAGTCGGTCTCACGGGCAAAGCAGACAGACTGATTTACTTCAGATGGCCAGCGGCACTTTGTTGTCTATGGATCTCGCATCCTCGCTGACCCAAAGGGAGGAAGGACAAAGGCAGACGGAGGGACATTAACACAGGGAGACAGAAATAAGGGAAAGATGGAGGTTGTGACCCCAGGGAAAGTGCACAGCGGCTAGGCTCCGGTGGGCGGTTCTAGGTGATTTATGTGGAACTTTGGTTAGCAGGGCTTCTTAATGTTGGAACATCGTAGTTTACCTACCGCGTCGAGAAAGAAATCATGCTGTCTGCTGTGTATCCATTACTACATTACTGCTTGATTAAATTGATTAAATACATTATACAAGTACATTACATGAAATTGAACTGCATTTTTACAATATTAGAGTTATATTGCATTAAGATAAATTCTAAATTAAACTAAGTACTTACATGATAATATTCAGCAATTTTAATGGCTGGGCCATCTGCCTATAGAATGGTCTATCTCTGAATATGCATGCATGTCCTTTTGGCGGGGTGCTCGAAATTCTAGTGGTTAGCGTACTGAACTGTCAACCTAGAGGTCGGGGTTCAAATCCCCGCCGTCAGGGCAGACATTTTTCAAGATATCTGTTCCACCTGCGGCCTCTAGCCAACTCAGCTATAATGAGTACATTTGCCGCAACTCTCGGTGGAAGATGAGACGGCGGGGAAGAGGATTGGCCACCCGTCATCATATGCCGAGGCTAAGAAAAATGAAGTCGCTAACAATTCATACCCATGGCAGCATGGCTGCCTCAGAGCTAGCTTAAGGAACTGCTGTTCTTATTCTTTTGGATTATGACTGTGTACCTTTCAATAACACATGGCTGGGTTATGAGAGCTTTAAAGGGGCGCTATATAAATGCTCTGAAGAGTCCTGAGTAGTGAGATGTAAGTCTAAGGAACAGGGTCTTTTAGCTTGATTTTCATGAAAGAAATCGACTTAAGCACCACCATGACACCTTACAGCAGTTTCATCAACAGTGAAAATAATTAATTGGTGTAAGGACAAATAGGAAAGCTGAAGAGGTAAAAACTTGGAGGAAATGTCGAATGAATAGAAAAAGACCAACAGAATATGTTGGTGACTTGAAACATTGAAAGCGGACTAACAATAGTCGTCAAAAGAACACAGCGAAAAGGGTAGACTGCCGCCGTGCCACCCTAAAAAATAACTTTTATTCAACTAATTAGTCATTTATTGTGAATAATTGTAGAGAGCCTTCAGGAACGTGTGAGTGTGACTGTTCCTCGTCTGACGTTGAAGTCATCAACGACCAAGATGGCCGCCGCTGTATGTTGCTGTGTCCTTCTCCCGTTGTAAACAGTCACCGTCGTCACCAGATGGCGTCGGACAACGACAGCGGCTGCTCCCTTGATGAGTTCTCTTGGGTGCCGCCAGGGCTCACACCCTCACAGGTCAGCGTCTTGCTTTCAGTACTAACTCCACTGTGCGTCACCGCGTTGAAAACTATCACTTATAAAAAATGTCGAGAGAACACGATTCAATTCGCTCATTGTTATTGTTACTTGAGCATTTGCCCGTCATAGATGACGGGCAAATATGACGGGCTGAAAAACAAAATGGATTGATAGGAAGAGAAAAAGAATTTCTTTATTGGAATGCTTGATTATAAGTCACATTGCGAGTCAGACAAACAAACAGCGGTAAGAACCCTCCCGCCCTGGATCGAACAATAGAGTGTTTGTCCTATATTGCACGTGACCAATCGATGTTTACGCTGATCAGTCTTCGCCTCGTCAGTATTTGCTCCTCCTCCCCTCAACCTACCGTCAGGTGGTGTGCCATAATGAGGGAGTGATACTGGGATTGAGGGAGGGCAGGCCATCAGTGACATTCCATACATAGGCGCCCTTGTAACGGCATGTGCTGTGTTATGGCGCCTTAGAAATTGTCGTCATTATTATTATTATTATTCAAGAGCGTTTATCGTAGGACACACAGATCTGGGAAACTATATAGATTATTATTATTATTATTATTATTATTATTATTATTATTATTATTATTATTATTATTATTATTATTATTATTATTATTATTATTATTATTATTATTATTATTATTATTATTATTATTATCTTTAGCAGATGTGGCATAACTTATTTTAATGCTTTTGTAGGCCTACAATACATTCTCAGAATATAGCTTGCAACAGCAGAAACTAGTGTTACTCGAAATCTCTTAGTTGTGACTATAGTAGCAATCATTCACTCTACCTTTTAACCAGACATCATCATCAACGCAAGGTCTGACGGTGTAACCTATAGCGATTACACGTAGATTTCTAGCTGTGGCACGGGAAACGCCGTAGTCCTTTCTTAGGCATATTTTATAAGAGAGAGAAAACCGTAGGCGAACCACCTGCATTCAGTTGGACTTGAAAAGGGGACTTTGATTTTGGTCAGGTTCGAACGTTGTCAATTGGCATCACTTTCGCAACCGATGCATGGACGGCCATGTTGTCTCGGCTGCTCTCAGTTGCACTTCTCAGTAGGCAACAGTTGACGACTGTCACACTGCTCACTTAGCGCCACTTGCACTTCTCAGCGCTGCCAGACGACGTCCCAAGAGAGACAGAGGAACAGACAGAGACAGAGAGAAACACAGTGTGAGGCAGAGAGACAAGACAGAGACATAGACGGCGAGAGAGTGACGCTTGTAATTGGCTGGCTCTGCTGCCATATAATTCGACTGATTGTTTGCGAAGACCAGGCGGATTAGCAGCGTCGACATGCTTCGACTAGAGAGGCAGGCAGGCAGGCAGGCAGGCAGGCAGGCAGGCAGGCAGGCAGGCAGGCAGACAGACAGGCAGGCAGGCAGGCAGACAGGCAGGCTGGCTAAGGCGATGACGAAGGCGAAGGCGAAGGCGTAGACGAAGACGAAGACGAAAGCAAACAGGCAGGCAGAGACAGACACTGTCAGACAGGCAGGCAGGCAAAGGCAAAGGCAAAGGCGAAAAAGGCAGGGCTAGACAGACAGGAAGGCAGACAAACAGACAGGAAGCCAGACAGACAGACAGGCGGCTGCTGGCTGGTTTGTGCACTGGTTGGCTGGTTGACGGATACAGACTGAGAGGACGAACTGACTAATGGAAGCAAATAAAGAAGTGCAGCAGATAGAGAGAGATGAACACGAAACTTCAGGTACATGAAGGAAGACTGAGGCAAATAACGAATAAACTGGGGAACGGAAGGAGCAGAAACTGAAAACAGAGAATAGAAGTTACATTTCCGCAGACAGACAGACAGACAGACAGACAGACAGACAGACAGACAGACAGACAGACAGACAGACAGACAGACAGACAGACAGACAGACAGACAGACAGACAGACAGACAGACAGACAGACAGACGGTGTGAGACAGAAATATCGGTCATGCTGATAAGTTGGGGGGGGAACGCACCGAAAAGCTCCGGATTAAGACAAAAGACTGGTAGCGATCGTCAATGGACGTATGCGCAGCACGTGCACTCCAGCTCCAGCACATATGTAGCTGTCTTCCAGCAATGGTCCTAAACTCCAGCGATGACGATCAAAGACATTCGGCATAAATTTATCACAATTATCGGAGTCTCGGCGACGTTTTAATAATACCCTCTGTACCCGACGGACTGGGGATTTATTACATCCCCGGGTCGTTCTTCGAGCGTCTGCCTTCGGGAAGAGGAGGTTCAGGAGGAAACGGATGAGGGATCGCGTCTTCCCAATGGGAAGAGGACGGTAAAGATGCGCAGGATGTCATTTTGGGAGGACAACTGGAGTGCTAATGACGAATGAATGGCGCTGGTACCAGTGGCGTAAACCTGTCCAAAATATGGAGGGTCTGGGGGTCTGGACAATCAGCGAGTCTAAGAGGCTCAGAACTAGACTTGACTGTCATCATTGCAATTCATCCGATCCTCATTAAACGCAGCTTCCAAGTTCCTCTGTTAACCAGCCGGACAGGAAACAAAGCGAAGACCTTTCGATGCATGTCTTCCTTTGTATAAAGTCATTACGCACGAAATAGGTACGTTTTGTTTACATCCAAATTTGTTTCATATTGAAGATATAAATAAATCTTTGTTTTCAGTTTGAATTTCTTATAGTATTTCAGTGTTTTTGTCCCTGTTTTTGAAGAAGTTTGCCTATATTGAAACATAATATTTTAATATTTCAAGAAATTCTCCTCTCGATTTTGGGGGACAATAATTGGGGGCACGTTCCCAGGCTGCCCCAGACTCTACACCTATGGCTAATACTGACTCTTCTACCAACTGGAATCCGATGGTTAAGGATATGGTTGGGGCGGACTGGATCAGTGAGCTGTCCGATCAAAGGCCTCAATATCTGTGAATCTTCTATAATATTATATGAAGAGAGTCACGTGGCCTCCAGAACTCTCTCAGGAATCAGTTGTCTCCTGAGATAGAACTCTCACTGAACATCGTCCTTTGTCATCGTTATCGTCATTGTGATCAGCATCATCTTTGAACTCGTCTTCCTCAGTATCAGTCATGGTCATCATTAGTAGTGTCATAGTCGCTTACTCATATATATGTATATATATATATACATATGTGTGTGTGTTGTCTTGTATTGTATTGTATTCCCGTCGTCTTCCTTGTCGTTGTCGTAATTTTCATTGACATCATCATTATCGTCGTCGTCGTCGTCGACGTCGTTGTGATCTGCAGTAAAATCATCATGACAAGAAACTTAGTCGTCATAGTCATCGCCATCAACATCGTCGTGGTGGTCATCCGATATCACACCGCGACCACATTCATTAGCATGTTGCTGATGGGGTCATTAGGTTCTAGGGGTTGTAAATTTATAGAATGGACTGTTTTATATCGCTCCAATTTCATCCATCACCGTGAAATGGCCACATGTCACGGGGTCACAATGCAACACTGATAGGGAGGCCATTTTAACGGAGGCCTCAGTGCAGGGGCGGTGTCGCAGTGCAACACCGATAGGGAGACCATTTTAACGGAGGCCACACTGCAGAGGCGGGTTCACAATGCAACGCTGATAGGGAGGCTACTTTAACGGAGGCCCCATGTGCAGGGCCCACTGTCGAGCCACTCTGGATCCTGTCGTGGCCTTTGGAGGGTGTGGCAATTCAATTTCGAACCCGAAGAGATTTCTTTTAATGTAAATCCAACTACGAAGTACCTAAAGCCATCATCTACTACTAGTGGGTGGGAAGTCATTCTGATGAAAGACCATTAGGACTGATTGTCTATACTGCGGGCTACACTTGGACCCGATTTACGATTTACTCATGATCGGACACCGCTTTGGATAAAGATGCCGAAACGAAGAATGTCGGATGTCGGGACTAGACTTTATGTATGTATTATACAAATGTGTGGTGGTTGTATATATATATATATATATATATGTATATATATATCCGAGGACCGAGGACAATGGAGATCATTTATTCGTACCCATCGCCGCACAATGGCTGGCGTCAGGAACTGATGATGACTATATATATATATAGAGAGAGAGAGAGAGAAGAGGAAGAGAGAGAGAGTGAGAGTGAGAGAGAGAGAGAGAGAGGAGAGATGAGAGAGAGAGATAGAAGAGAGAGAGAGAGAGAGAGAGAGAGTAGAGAGAAGAGATGAGAGAGTAGATGGAGAGAGAGAGAGAGAGAGAGGAGATGAGAGAGAGAGAGAGAGAGAGAGAGAGAGAGATAACGGCTTATTCTTTAACTCTTTAACGGACGGTGAATGCTTGGGGTTAAAATGCGTGAACCCGACGACAGCGAAAGGGGTCAGTCGGTGTCTTCATAAATTTCCGACGTCAGCATTATCCTGATAAATCCCTGGCACGATGGACGGACGGACGAACGAGGGAGGAAGGTGATGAGGAGGAGGATAAGCGGGATGCGGACGGAGGATGCCTTTCTCTGTCAACATCTTGCCTCGAAAGCATTTGCATTTAGATGATGCGCCGAGACGACTTATCGAATTACGCATGAACGCTCCACTGCTCTCCTATATACGAAGACGTCAAACGAGACTTCTAGTCACACCAGCGTATATATATATATATATATATATATATATTCACATAGTTTATGTATATATGTATAATATATGTGTATATGTTTATGTATATTTAATGTATGTGTATATATACGTATATATATGGCATACATGTGTATATATTAAATATAGACACACATACACACACACACACACTCACACACACACACACACATATATACAGCGTCCTGATATGCAGGTGGAGGGACTGGCGATGTGCGGTGGCGTGCGTCTAGCGACCCTTCGTTCACGCTTTTGAGGCAAAGAAAAGACGCGGGGGCTGACCGACCCACCCACCCACTCACCCACCGGGCAGAGAGGCGTGCAGTCTGCCGACGACAGCAGATCTCGATGTTGGCGGTCGTTATTTAATGGCGGTAGAGTGGTGGTGGTAGTGGTGGAGTGGTGGTAGTGGTGGAGTGGTGGTGGTGGTGGTGGTGGTGGTGGTGTAGTACTACTGACAGCATGTCAGTTTTCGACGAAGAAACTGACGACTGAAGCGCCGCCTGACAACGCTGCCTGACAATATCCGAGGAATATTGCGCAGGAAGCGATCGAAAAAATATGTCACCAAAATTGACCGATTTACTCTCGACTTCTTTCACCTTACGAAATTAATGTCTGCTTACGGCAGAGGCTAATGTGGCCAGTAAGTTCATGATGGCAACTGACTGATTGGCGTATTGTTAAACAGAACGATTGTATGTGAGTGTGTGCGCGCGCGCGTGCTGTGTGTGTTATGCATAATGTAGATAGCACAGGTGTCATTTAGTGTTATTTAGAGTAAACGTTCTTGGTTGACTGTAGACCAGGCAAATGATGTGGATGAGCACCATGGCCACATTAATGTTACATATTTTAAGCAGACATTATGCTTCAAGTGTTAAGCAGACAAATGGCTTTCTGTTGATGAAATAAATCCATCAGACGACAGATGGCCACAGATTCTACTCATCGAACGATTTGGATTCAGAACATCCTGACGATTGATTTTCAGTCAGTTTACACTGAAATGTATAATATATTGCCTATATTCACATAAAATATGTCAAATAATAATAATGATTAAAAATCATACTAATATTTATAATAATGGTTACAGTATTATCCATTTTATCTCACGCAGAGCTTC
Organism: Allolobophora icterica; assembly: GCA_963556255.1. Taxonomy (NCBI): domain Eukaryota; kingdom Metazoa; phylum Annelida; class Clitellata; order Crassiclitellata; family Lumbricidae; genus Allolobophora; species Allolobophora icterica. The sequence continues at coordinate 44,750,753 of OY744609.1, read as the reverse complement.
TTCCCGCTAGGCCTAGTTGGGCAGAAGTCCATCCTGGAGATGGTCCTCTGTGCTCCCGGTTAGGCAAAGTCTTGTCCACTCCTTGTCGCTGTTGCTCCTTTACATAACATTAACAATGAAAAATAATTAAGTAATCAAGCAATAATTAACTAAGTCAAAAGTCATAATTTCAGTAACTAGACCATAATAAAACCAGACCTATTGATTGAAAGATGATAATAACTGGCGAAGCCCACGAGACTTTGGTGCCGAGAACGGCGAGAACAAGACGAGAACTGAGATATCCCACCCTGAGATCGAGACGAGCAGTCGAGACTAGACCTAAATCGAGACACTTGGTTTGCAAGACGAGACCGAGACCAAGACCTAGCTACTCTGAGACGAATTCGAGTCGAGATGACTCTCTCGGTTTCATTGTTAGCACTAGTCAGTTTTGTTATTGTTTTAACGTACGGTCTTCATAAACTTACAGTGTAGGCCTAGACAGCTTCGTGAGCTTCCGTTTAAGAAGCTTCGCCAAGGTTTTTTTATCATGTCATAATTTTCTTGCTTTCTGTTCATTGTCGTTGTACTTAACTACTTAAGGTTGAGATTATGTTACGTTATTTCGCTATCTGGTTACTTCCAGTTAGCTACAGCGGTAAGAGCGTACGTATGTAGGCTGCGTCCCATACTCCTCTGTGTAAGAGAGCATGCGGATCGCCTCCTGAAGATGGCTTATTTTCAGGGATTTAAATCTCGGACTAGCACAGTCCGTACACGGGGACCTTAAATGGCGTGGCACCCATTCAAACAGGGGGTGTTGGTGAAGGATCTCACGGTGATTCTCACCCGATCAATTCATTGCAAAATAAGCAGGGTCGAGGCCATACGGTCGCTATAGAAACGAGTACATTTGCATTTTACATTTACATAATCAAATCTCCATAATTATTATAGTACCGCGTGTGTTACACTTATTTCCGTCTATGCACATGTTGCGTGCGGTGTATATAGTATCAATGGGCACTCTGTATATACAATGCTTTCAACTTGTCACAGATATTCAGTCTCGGAAACTTGCCCAGTTGACCTCAATAAACGATACTAACCCTGTCCCGAGACCGACACGAGACCAAGACTTTAACTTATCAGTCAGAGACGAGACCAAAATGAGACGTTGGTACGTCTCGAGACCGTTTCTAGACTGAGGCTTCGAGACCGAGACTTCATATTTGATAACAACAGACTGACATTCTGTGTTTTAGGTTCATCAGTTCATGAGCTCCCTGCCTCAGAATCGCGTTCCTTATGTAGGCAGCGTTGGAGACAAACATCGCATTCGTCAGCTGCTGCAGCAACTTCCTCCTCATGACATTGAAGTGCGCTACTGCCAGACACTGAGTGACGAAGAGAAGAAGGAACTGTGGCTGTTCAGCATCCGAAGGAAGCAGGAAGCACTCGGTCGGGGAAGCGTCAAAGAACTCGGCTCCTCCGAACAGGTGGTCAATTGTCAACAGGTGAGATAGACAAGTGACATCACTAGAACAATCAGAAACTGAATGAGTTCTGACGTATGGTAGCCGGTGGTTAAGGATTTGATTGCGGCATTAAAATGGATTAATGGCGGTACGATCAAGAGCTTGAATGTGGTCTACAGAACGCTCGCAGGCGTTAGTTGTCTGCTAGCAGATCACACTTGGTCCGCATTCACTGCGACTTACCCTTATAGAAAAGGCCACAATTAAAGTCGTCATTATTATCATTATCATCGCCGTCGTTTTCATCTTCATTGTACTAGTCATTCTTAGTATCAATCGTCGTCATCATCATCAGTGTCGTCGTTATCACTACCCTTATCCTCGTCGTTCTCCTGTAGACCTACCTGGACATTCGTATAACGCCTTGTCAGAAACTCGCAAAAAGCGCATCTCTCTTGCTGAAGTAATGTTATCAGCGTCACCATTGTAGTCGTCTTCATCATTGTCGCGTTGTTGTCATCATCATGATCAACAAGCCATCACGACATAAATCTTAATCATCAGGTGAACCCTAGATCACGTGAGAAGAGATCTAGTAGAGAACCTATGTGTGTGTGAGACTCTGTTTAATTGTGGATTTGTCGCTTATTGTTATGTATACAGTGTGGAAATGCAATCCATCCGGGAAATCTGATGGTCCAGGCTTCACGTGCTGGACCTGGCGTCCAGTGGCATCCAGGATGCTTCGTCTGCTGCCTCTGTCAGGAGCTCCTGGTCGACCTCATCTACTTCTACCATGAAGACAAGATCTACTGCGGTCGACATCATGCAGAGACACTTAAGCCTCGATGTGCCGCCTGTGACGAGGTAAGATCACCATCCATCCTCAATTTTCTCTTCTCTTAGCTTGTCTTTTCTTCTTTTTTTCATATCTTTTACTGGGTCTGTCTTTCCTTACATTACCTTATGATATCAGTTTACCTGACCTGATGTATTATCTTTACGCTGTCTAGTCTAACTTGCCTAACCTTATCTTGTTCTATATATTAGATTATTTAGAACATAGACAATCATTAGGCATCAAAACAACTCTGCTAGACATAGTCGTCCAAGGAAGACTCCGATGGTTTGGACATGTAGAGAGAATGCCAATTGACAGATTCCCACACAGTGCACTACATGCAAGATTCGAAGGGAAAAGACACAAAGGCAGACCAAGACTACGCTGGGTAGATAATATAACTGAGAACATAACATCACTTGGACTAACATTAAGGGGGGCAATTGACTTGACAAATGACCGAGGACACTGGAGATCATTTATTCGTACCCATCGCCGCCAAATGGCTGGCGTCAGGATATGATGATGATGATGATTCATTCAGCAGGTTATTACGGTTGTTTTGACTATACATTTTCATTTAAACCGACCGTCGATTGTTGTACTGTGCAATATTTAACGACGCTAAAGAAGCCATTAGCTTAGATGTCAACCTTATACCTTAACTAACATTATCTTAGCTTTTCTTACTTCGACATATCTCTCATCAGTTTACCTTACTATATATCTTATCGTTACTCTGATCTAATCTTATCTTGTCTCACATCCTCGTGTGTACTACCAAATGCAACCAAACTGAATTACAAACAATGTGCGATAGAAACGATGCTAAAATAGACGACGAGGAAGGGTCACCAGGAAAACTCATGTGCAAACAGTTGCCTAGTGCAAATGGACAGCTACAGCAGTTCTATGATATTTCATTTAGCGGCCTCGTTAGTTAATTTTAATGTTACACTTGGGCCGTGCCTGTTGTTCTACTCTGGAAGTTCACTCAGATCCTATTCTATATCCGTTGCTATCCTAGGATGTGTTATGGTATACGCTAATCTATTTAGGTCTGTTCTATTCTATCTCATTCTAAATTCTCCTATTCTATAGTATCTTATTTTGTTTTCTATAATTTCCTATCAAATCCTACGCTATGTTTCCCCTTCTACAAATTTTAATAAAACATTCGAACGATATTTTCCATCCTGTTTCAGATTATATTCGGCGACGAATGCACGGAGGCAGAAGGTCGGAATTGGCACATGAAGCACTTTGTGTGCACGCAGTGTGACCGCAATTTGGGTGGTCAGCGCTACGTCATGCGTGACGAGGCACCGTTCTGCTGCCGATGCTTCGAGGAACTGTTTTCTGAGCGCTGCCAGGCGTGCCAGAGACCCATCAGCGTCGACCAGGGTCAGCTGATGAACGCAGGGTTCCACTGGCACGCCACGGATGAATGCTTCTCGTGCGTTGTCTGCCACAGGTGAGCGACTCCACAGGTGCGAACGATTGCCAGGTCAGGCAATGTGAATGGACTTCTAGATAGTAGAATTTGATGCAGACGCTGATACGGAGGCAGTGTTTAGAAATCGGAAAGACTGTTTGGTCTGTTGAAGGAACTTACTTACTTCACACTTCCATCTCTGCAATAAAGATAAAAACTTGGGTCGCATTTGATGGCATGCCGTAGTAATATAGGCCCCTATCTCGTTAGATAACGGAGAATTCAACCTGGGGAGTAGGAATATATGAATGGTAACACTCTCGCTCGAAGAACATAAGATCTTGAAAGACGCGGTTCGATACTCGTAAGCCAGTCTTGTTGTCAATACCTTGAACCTCAAGACCAAGACCAAGACCTTGAACCTCAAGACCAAGACCTTGAACCTCAAGACCAAGACTCAGACCAAGACCAAGACCCAAAAAAACACAGTCGTATCCAGACTTCTATTCCTCTCTAAAAATTGTCAAGTCGAAATACTCGTTATTTTAATGAAAACATGAGTTTTTTCTTTTATTCAAGCAAAACAACTCTAAAATTAATGGAGACTGCAGAGAATTCCGAATTCGTATATACAAAAGTCCTTCATGTGAAATGTTATTCCAAATGCCTGTTGAATTTTATAGAAACCAATTTGCTCAGAATTTTCTGGGGCCTCATAAAAATTCTGCCATGTGAAAAACACGGTCTACAAGTGCTGAAATCGCTAGCAAACAAAGCAGCTTTTCAAGAACCGGATGTAAATGTACAAATTAATCGTGAGTCTGTTTTGAAATCATTCCATGGTAAATAACCGGAAGTCAAAATAATTGTCCAAAACAACAGTGAAGCCTCATTCACACCGTGTAAATACTAAAGCAATAACTGTATGAGTAATTATTGGATAAATTTTAAAAATTCTTGCCGTTTGTTAAAATTAATGACTGTTCATATTGAAAAAGTCTTGGTCTTGGTCTTGCAAAACCAAGACCAAGACTTTGAAGCTCAAGACCAAGACCAAGACCTTGAACCTCAAGACCAAGACCAAGACCTTTGGTCTCAAGACCAAGACCAAGACCAAGACTTTTAAAAACGAACTCGAGTGCACTCGAGACCAAGACCTTGGTATCGAGGACAACAAGACTGTCGTAAGCTCCCTGTCGACCCAGCACCCCCTAAAAAACAAGGGGGCAGCAGTAAAATGAAAGGGAACCTAACAGGCTGCCAAGAGGTGTGTTCTTTAAGATCTTGACAATTGTACTGTCATATGTTTCAAAGTTACTGCTGTTTGTCAGTGAGCTTGTCAATAAACACGAATATATTATCGAATACATTATTATCCAGTCAACCGTAGCCTTGCCAGTTGCCACTGCCTAAAACCCAGGATGATTCTTGGTTCCTCAACCTTTCTTTATGGCCGTATATTGTACTGAGTTTCACACTAAAACAATTGCAGCTAGAATTCCAAAAATAGATCGACATTTGTGTACATCTTCTATCAAACAGAAGTCCGTATTGACGAGCTGGCACCGTCGTCAATCATTTAATCAGATAGCTAAGATGGATGAGTCTGTTATTATTCTGGACTGTGATCAAACGGATGATCAATAAATTAATTACTGAAATGGGTGAAAATCCAGCGGAATCGAGGAATTGTAACTCTACTGATTGGTTTACCAATCGATTCGGCGGCACACTAAAGCGTACCTCTCATTGTAATTCGATAGTTCTGCAACAATGCGGCCTTGTTGTGCATTATTTGTGTTTTACCATAAATCAATCAGTATATTTAATTAATCATCTGATATTGATTTATGACTGATGCGCTTCTGAAGACCGTGTCCGACTCTATGCCTTTGAAGATATTCACACCTGAAAACATTTAAATCATATAGACACACACAGACACATACACAGACACACACAGACACACACAGACAGACAGACACACACATAGACAGACACAGACACACACAGACAATCGCAGACACAGACACACCCAGACACAGAGACAGACGCACACAGACACAAAAACAGACGCACACAGACACAGACACAAACATAGACAGACACACACATAGACAGACACAGACACACACAGACAACCGCAGACACAGATACACCCAGACACAGAAACAGACGCACACAGACACAGAAACAGACGCACACAGACACGGACAGACCCACACATACACGTGTGTCTGTCTTTTCAAGCACACACACACACACACGCACGTGAAATTGTATAACAAATAACAAGTCGTATGAATGAACAATGCCTTTATGTGTTGTGGTTGATGTAGGTCATTGATGGGCGAGCCTTTTGTTCCACGCAATGGTTCCATTTTTTGTTCCAAATGTTCCTCTCGCCAGAGCGCGAGCTGCAACGCAGACGATGAGTCAAGTGTAGCCGACAGCGACTCATGGCAACTCGATGCTCGAGACTCGATGATCGAAGAGCCGACTCCGTGTCGAAGAGCCGGAATAACTCAGAACCTTAACAGCACCCAGCAGCTAGACGTCGATTTTGTCTCCCTGTCAGAGAATTCTCAGATGACGCAAATTCCTCAGCAGAAGGCTTTCAAGAAGTCTCAGCCGCCAAATTCCCAGCAACTGCCCCAGAATTCGGGCCGAGCGGAGAAACCAGGAACAGATGATGCACGACTTCCGTCCATCTGCCCGTTGTCTGAAGTTGCTGACGTTGGCAGCCAGTGGACTGCGGAGGACCGCATCCTTACCGAGAACGATCTGATGAGGGACACGGGCTTCGAGGACGAGATGTCTCGGTGCATCAGAGAAATGGAAAAGCTTCACGGCATTCAACCAGGGGACTATATGATTCCTTCAGAACACCTGGAGAAATCCCAGACTGCACAGAGCAGAGCAGTGCAAAGCCAGTACCGGAAACCTCCGGTGGGTGGATCAACCATGTATAATTCTCCTCGTGCTTCAGTTTATCCTGATGGTGCTTCGTGGCAGCGAACAGCGAGCCAGGAAAACGATCACCTATTTCGACACAAGTGTTCCAAGTCACAGAGGTACGGTCGAGCCCCGGCAGAGGGTCAGTCAAACAACTGCGGCCAGTCGTCGAACCCCTCACTTATTCTTGCGAACGTGTCTCTTCGAGATCCAGATGAAACCGATCTGTCTGCTTCGACGAACGGATCCAGCAAGAACCTCGGCGTCCACTTCGATGCATCGGCCGGCAATCAGTCCAAGGCCGGCCGCAGACGGACCTACTATCGTCTGAGTGGATATACCTCGGACTCCGGCCAGCGCCAGATGCGCGGCTATCTCTCGCAAGACGGCGATCAGTTCGAAGAGAGCGGGATCTCTGCTGAGGAACAACGCCGAGCCGATGCTCAAGCTGTTCCTCCCTCGACCCAAATGTCGGTCAGTGTTGGCGATGCCACTCCTCGGCTGCACCGGGTTCCGAAACTAGGCATCCGGCAGGTTCGTCACGCCGTAAGTGCCGCTGCTGTTCCGCAGAATCCCGACTCTGAAACCCCGCTGACGCCCCGCAACCATGGCACCAGCAGTCGGGTCCGAACGGATGGTTACTACAGCGATATCGACCGCGAAAGCTGGCGGCGACAGGGTCGGTCTGTTTCTGGTGAACTGGGTACGAATGGGCGTTACGGGTACGAGTCGGTTGAGCGCTACCTTGCCACGCAGGACTGGGACAGGTGCAGCACCTGTTCAAGTTCCAGCGACTCCGAGTTTGACTACTACCTGGATCGGCCTTCCGGAACGTCCATCGAAGCGGACAGATGGAACAGGTTACCACAAACGGGAACGGGCCAACAGCACAGGGATCGAAAGCAGAAGTTTAACAGCAAGCATTGTGTTTTGTCGTAAACGTGATTTTGTCTCATAGCTTTCCATTATGCAACAAACAGCCATGTGATGGTGAATCTTAGCAAACATAGAAATATCGCATCATCCATAGAACTATCTAGCCTAGCAATGAGCTTTGTTTTTCAATACTAATAAATGAAAGACTTTTCTTTAACTTAAATATTATCACTATGTTTAAAATGAAAAATTAGTATTTCAATTAGTCAAATTTATTATTTTATTGAACATATATTGATAGCTGTCAAAATTTATAATTATTAGTAGTGTGCACAAACATAAAATGTAACATAATAGAGGGTTTAGTTTTCAAAAATGGTACCACAGCTTAAAGGAGAGTGGTGTTTATTGAAGTATGACCTAAACGTATGAAGAAGAATCAAATATTGGAACTGTATTGTAGTCTAACGCCACTTCAAGAGAGCGCCACTTCAAGAAAACTCAGCAGTGGAGCTCCCGATGTGAACGAATGAAATCCCTGTAAATAACTCCGGTTTATCACTTTATTAAACATTTTAAGAGCTATTCATAATTATCAATGCTTATAATGATTATATATTAATGTGGAACTTATTAAATTAAATAAAGAAATTTATCCAAGTCGACAATGATGTCAGGGTTTAAAGAAGAGTGATGTCATTGAAACATGAAACTAATTAAAATCAACTAATTTAGATTTATTATTTTATTTAGCGTGTAACTGCGAAACAGTTGTAGTAACCAAAGTTTATAATGATAAGAAAATTAATGCTCTACAATATGAAATTAGTAAAATTTCGCCAAGGCACAAATGATGTTAGGGTTAAAAAGGAGTAGTATAACTGATAGCATGAACCGGTTTGAACCAGACAGAAAGACCAAATGAAGAATAAAAGAACGGAAAAGATAAACTTTAATAACAGTTTGGTAGGATTCCATGTAAAGAGCTTGAAAACATCTTCACACATGCATTTTATGTGCAGCAAGTAAAAGAAAATAAAACTAAATTCAGATAACTTGAGCAAACAGTAGCTAGCTAAGCAGTGTACCATGCTTTACATTAGTATCAAATACATTACAGTAATGTAATGCAATGTAATGTAATGCATTGTAATGGAATTCAAGTGTTGAATTGATTCAAATGTTGAATTGATGTTCCACAGTCTTCTAAGTGTTTAAGTTGGTTGATAAGCAACTTTGGTTTTTGTTGAGTTTTTCAAGCGTTGATCTGTGGTTTTTGTTTTCAGCTATTGTTTCTTGTTTTCTGGTGATATGTTGCAATGATTTATTTGGCATTCCAGGTGTTTTGCTCACTTGCTGCGTGTTTAATGTCTGCAACATAAATCTTGTGATTTGGATATGGTAGAACGAATTCTACATTACCATGGAAATGTTGTAACTAAGGCATATTTAAATGCTTTACCATCTGCTGTGAAAATGTTCTGATTTGCGTGGTGAGACGGAATACCGGAAGTATATGTTATTTTAATGAGAAAATATTTATTTGGAGCCAAGTATTTCTCATTTCCAAAAAAATCAAAAATTTTGAATGCAGTACTTTGTACTACCTTACTAGAGTCATATTCATAGTCACGACAAATGCTAATCAATAGATTAACATTTTAATAAATAATTTCAGAACATTACTGTGTATTGTGTAATATATTCGTGCTCATTTTGTGTCACTTGAGTTGTGACCATTCTTTGTACTAATAAATCTGAATATGCATTTAATATATTTATTATATTTGATTACAGTTAACAGTATTCCTGAATTTCACTTTAAATAACCAACTCTAATTGCAGTGAAGTACTTCTAATTATGTATTTATTATGTATTTCTGCATGTAATTATTTATTACATTCCTAAATCTTTGGAGATAACAAAACTTAATTATCTAGTATTGTTTAAACCCATGACATGGAGCTGAATTATTGATAAACTTTTGTTAATATTATGTGTTGCAGTAAACAGAATTTATGTTTCGTTAATGTTTCGATAAATGTCATAAGTTGAGCATGCATGTCTCAAGTGTCTTGTAAAAGATCAATACAATACTCTGTTGTTAATTTGCATGTAATGGTATATGCTTGTTGTTATTGTATGCATATATATATACTTATGTGTGTATTTATTGTTGTTATTTTGTTATTGTAGATATATCTATGTATATGATATGCCAACACTAAGTCGTTGCATCAGGATTGCATCATTGTTAAAAGAACACTTACAAATTTCTTTCATGCAAGTAACTTAAGTACTGCTTTATTGTCTGGTCTGAGAGCTACTAATTTTGACCAGTGTTTTGTAGCTATAATATTAATGAAATATTTATGTCTTCTTCATTTTATTATAATTTTTTATTATGATTATAATTAATTATTTAGCAATTGTTGGAGAGGCATGTGTACATGTGAGATTACCATACATTACTCAATACTGTAATTATTATGTATTTAATTTGTTAGCCTCTGTCATTCCTTACCTTACCTCGCCAATTACTATAATTATATTTCTGAATTTGATCTTCTATTATTACTGTTACTCTTAAATTGTTATTATTGCTAATATTATTACTTAAGAATTATTAGTATTATTATTATTCATCTATATAAACACAGTCATTATTAAAATTGTAGCTGTTATTATTTATATTGTTATTATTATCGGTATTAGTATTATTAATATTTGTAATCAAACGTGTTAGACATTTATGTGGTATTGAACTTAGAAAGTGTGCCACTAGAACTAAATTTCTCTCAAGATTTAAACTTTGAATGGACAAGCACCGTCTCAGCCAGTGCAAAAATTGTAGTGTCCAATTACAGTATTCTATCAAACAGGGTCAACTATAAATGAATTTCTGACAGTATTAACAAGAAGACAGGGTCAAGCAAAGAATCGCAGGTTTTATTTATTGTGGCTTTTCAGAGCATTTAATTTTTAAATCTAGAAATGCAAATATTTACGTCTTTGTCCTGTGTTCACATCATTACTCTTATTGTGATTTAAATTGTACATATTATATGAAATAATTATGCAATGTAGCGATACAAGTGAATTCTGAGACAGTTTGTCTTTGAGCAAGTTCATTCAGATAAGGAGTTAGATGCTGAAAGTTGCCCAGCTATTGCTTTTAAAAACTGTTGTCTTCTAATATTTCTTTTATCATCTTTATAATCTTTGTCATAACTGTCGAGATAATGATTGTCATCATCATCATCATTAACCTCATCCTAATGATCACTTAAAAATTAAGATATGAACAATAGGGTGGTCCTTATTTTTGAAAGTCTGATTTCACAATGAGGCACCCTGTGCTTTTGTTTCTACTGATGAAGAAAAAATTCAGAAAAAATTTGAAGAGGATCTGACAATATTTAGAGGTTGCTACCAGATGCTAAAGTTTAAGCCTATGCCACGAGGAATTCATTTAGACTAGCCATTGCAATTTTCTTAATTGAACTGATGTTAGCAGGTGAGAAAATTGCAAAGTGCCATACAGTTGTGTGTGTAATTCATTATTGAACACTATAATGACTTCTAGCAATTAGTATACCCTAATAGTACTCATGTTTATTTATTTATTTATTTATTTATTTATTTATTTGATAAACAAACGTAGAAATAAATTATTTATTTTTTCAAACTCAGTGGTCTTTTAGTGTTTTTCTTTGACTAACAAAGTAAGCAGTATACTTTTTAAGAAACCCAATATGAAACAAAATGGTTGTCAAATGCATTATGGAAAAGATGTCAATAAGTAAGCAAGCAGTAATTAGTTATTAATCAAATTATAGTTATATCATTGTGTTGGAGCATAGGCTGGACAAGGATATGTTGTGGCGTGCATGTCGCCATCACATACTAAAAATAATGTTGGAGGCAGTGGTCATGCTTTCTGTTGGTCCATCCCAAGGTCCAGACATAATGATTATCAGAGATTCCAGAGAAACTGGCGACTTATAGACCGATCAAAATAGAACACAGTGACATCCGATGAGTTTTTACAAGAAGCAATTTCCTGTCACAAACTTTGGAGCTGACCATCACTTTCTTCGGCGGCGTTTATTCCAGGGGCATATCATTCAGAGCACCAGCTGGGCTGCATAGAGCAAAGTGGATGGCCAAGAGTATTTATAGTCGTAAGATTTGGATGTTCAAGAGACAGTTCAAGTTGACAAGAAGAGAAGAAAAGGGGATAGCTGACATCTGCTTGTTCACAGTAATGCCGTATGTCAAAGTCTGGTTTCAAGCATCATATGCACCATTGGCTCCTCGAATAGACCTGGAGCTCTTGAAGGACATTGACAGATTGATAAACAAGGAGAAAAATTGTGCAGATGCAGAGGTTGCAATGAAGACATTTCCGGGTCACTTCTGGTATCTGTCGGAGGAATTGGAGACCTTTGCGTTCTTTGATGATGGGGTCTCCATTGATTTATCAAGCACCATATGGCTGCTCCTCTGGACAAAACTGGCATCGAACATCCACTAAAGAGAATACCAGGTAACCTCTGATCAGCTGGAAGCAACTGGAAAATTTTATCACGGATGCATTCCAGCAAGTTTCATCCAACAAGATGTTGATACTTGGCCAAACGATGAGAAATACAAGTTAGCCAAGGCCACTGCCACCTCAGTAAGAGATGTGAAATAATACATAGCAGAGCGTGGAGTGGCACTCATGGACGAGTATAAGAAGCTTCAAACAAATAATGAGGATCATAAGCAGTTTCTGGAATATCGTCACAGATATCCAGACAGGAACAAAGACACTGATTCATTAATACATTAAGTAGTAACTGGAACTAAACATTTTAATGTTCACTTGTTTGTCTTGACCCAAATAGTAAATACTACCGTCCACCACTGCCCACCAGAATTTGTTTTGAATTTGTGCATAAGAATAGTAGGCCTATACAATATTCTATGTATTGTGTGCGTTTTTACAATATATTTGATATAATTATGTTATGTCCGGTAGCAACCTCTAAAACTCATAAAATCTCCACAAACTTTTCAGTATTATTATTTTTGTACCTAAAACTAAAAGTTTGGAGGGTGCCTGGTTTAAAATTCCCCCAACAAATTTTTTACATGGAGCTAAGGACCACCCTAATGAACAAAGTAAAATCAGTTTTACCAACATTTATTATGTTACACGAAAATTAATGTTTGGACTAGTAATATATTTACCAGTTTATTTGAAGTATTACTGCATTTGCTTACATGTGGACATGAAAATTAGTAAAAGTCATTATCAGAAAGTAGTAATAAAAGAAAATTTAATCCTGCATACAGTTCCTCTGGAATCATATGTATCTTGTCTTAGTTAACACTAAACAGTAAAAATGCCAAAAATCATTCCTAATTAGCGATCGCTGCTGATGGCCTATTTGATGGATTGCAGTCTGGCCGTTAATGTCTAATCACAAAAGGTTACAGGGTACTCTGTGTTTTGTTGTGAACTGAAAAATATTTCTTGCCATTGTCTTGTAAGAACTTATGCATTTTTGTTATTGCATGCATATATACATGTATATATATTATATCCATTTAATATATATCGTATATTATATAATAGATATATAATTATGTGAATAAAATATGTAGATGATTCTCATTTGACTTGTTTGCAGTTCTGTTTTCCAAATGACTGTGCTGACTGCAGTATGCCTGGCTAATGCTGGATTGTCTGTTTTATGCAATATATGGGAATAAATGAATGTTTTCAGATCGTTGTTATTTCGGTCGTTTATCACAGAAGAATCTGGAAGTTTCAGCTAAACGAAATTATCAGATCATATAATAACGTTTAATATACACTACCAAATATCTGAAGTGTATATATTATCAAATATGATTTACATAGATCAGTATATGTAGGCTATTGATTTTGTTGAAATTATTCTAATCGAATGTTATATTCGTTTTGAAATATAGGCCTACACGATGAGTCAGAAAAAACGTGTCCCTACATAACTTTACATAATACATGCAGATAACCATCAATTTTAATGAAATTTCAGAATAATGACGCTGCCATAATGCTATATAAATTATTTTTAATAAAAAGCTGGACCAGCCTAAACTATAATTAGTTATAATTATATCTGTCTCTGCACTCGGTCGTACGGACATCCATTTAATCGAACCGTGTGTTAAGGTCAATGGACAATATAACCGAGATGTTCTACTAATGCAGGGCCTTTTGCCAGACATTCGTCAAATAACGGAGTATTTCATCTTCCAGCAGGATAGCGTTCCTGCGCACAGAGCTCGGGAGACTGAGTTACTGCAAACTGAAGCACCTGATTTCATCCCGCCTACTTTGTGGCCACCTAACCACTGGCGTAAACTTGTCCAAAATATTGGGGGGTTTGGTTATTCATTCTACGCTTGTTGCATTGGGTATACAGTCCATCTCAATTATTGGAGGGGACGTGCCCCGGCTGCCTCCCGGAGTCTAGGTCTATGCACCTAACAGCCCTGATTTAAATCCGGAAGACTATAAAATATACACCGTGTCTCAAAATTGACCTTGAAATAAACTGTGCAAAATTTTTCTGTCAGAACTTCGTCAAATTTCCACCAATTTTAATAATATTTGGTAGGTAGATGGCAAAATGGCTGAAATTTTATGCTATACATAAATTTTCCACCTCATCTGACTCATGTCACCGCACTACCTTGTTAAACACAGATGTATGGACGTAAAAACGATCGAAAACACCATTTTTAATCAACGATAGCGCAGCTTAAAATAAACAGTTACGTCATCAATACGTAAATAATGATTGCCAGCTATTCTGAGGGTAGACTAGTTAAAATTAGAAATTTATTAAATAACCTCTGACGCCCTCTAACGAATTTATGAACAAAATCTGAGCACTCTAGTTGTTAAAATTTAAGCGTTATATAAGAAATTGGTACATCTGTGTTTAACAAGGTAGTGCGGTGACATGAGTCAGGTGAAGTGGAACATTTATGTATAGCATAAAATTTCAGCTATTTTGCCATCTACCTACCAAAAATTATTAAAATTGGTGGAAATTTGACGAAGTTCTGACAGAAACAATTTTGCACAGTTTATTTTGAGACACGGTGTAGAGTGTCATGCAAGAAAAGGTATAGGGCCTACAGATATCGAATACACGATGTCAACGAGTTGCGTCATCGAATTGTGGAGGCATGGACGAAAAAGGATCAGCGCATCATTGAGGAGTCGGTCAAGCAGTTTCGAACGCGTCTTCGCGCATGCGTGGATGCCCAAGGTCAATTTGTACACAAAATTTAGGCCTAACACTCTCAATGTTCAGTTATAAATCTTCTATCTTTACTTAAAATTTCGTTGACATAGTCATAATAATAATAATAATAATAATAATAATAATAATAATAATAATAATAATAATAATAATAATAATAATAATAATAATAATAATAATAATAATAATAATAATGATAATGATAATGATAATAATAATAATATTACTATCGTATCGTTTTTTAAAACTAATTTGTCAATGACACGGAAAAGTCTCGAATAAAACCTGTCTCTGTATATGACGTCATTTTCTGTTGTAGTAAATCGAAGTGACGTGAATCATTTATGCACCAAAAACGTTTCTTCAGCACGTTCATATCTCACAATAGCAGTGACTAATGCTCTTGTTTCGCATGTAAAGCTTCTAAGAGGTTCGGAAAAGGAGCAATCTGTTTAAGACACTAGGCGGTATTAAAATAGGTGCCATGGCCCTTAAGCAAACAATTAAGTTTCACCTTTAAGAATAAGTAACAATAACTCCTAAAGGCGTGAAACTTGACTGCAACTGGTGTAATAGTGCCACATTATAGCATGTCCTTATGACAGATATTTTAAATTTTAACAGCAGGCCTATTAATTTCTTGTCCAATGAAAGCATTGTCACTTTTGGTGATGTGTATGAAAGCTAGACAGCTGAAATCACTGAATTTACTTAAATTTTAACAATAAGTCCACGAAATCTCTATCATGTCATCTTACAAATCACAATTATACATGAAACTAAACGGATAACATTAGGTGAATAGGTAAGCAAGATTCCGACGCAAAGCAATTTGTAAGTAGTCCGCTCGAGAAGTCCCAAAGAGGATGTACGATCTTTGGTTACGCTAGGGAGAGAGTACATTACGGAAGCTACTTGCTCTGCAATTTGTAGAGGCGCTTTTGTTAAAAAGGTTTTCAATTACATAGTCTCCGGAAGACTCCACGAGTCTTTCCTGCGGGACAGGGCAACTTGGGATGTAACATCACACTCTCTGCACTATATATATAAAGCTCATTGTACCAACTGTTCCATAATTCCTGAATTCCTGTCTACTTAACGAATGACGCACATTAGGGTGGTCACAATAAAAATATGTTCGACTTTTGAAAGTTGAACCTCCCATCACATTAATCGAATAATTGTATATTATGTTATGCTACATATATATGGCTTATAATAAATAGTGCAAAAACATGAAAATAGAACAAAGTAATGTCACTGAAGCACTGATCCGTAAAACTAATGCCAGTACCACAGACTATTGAATTCTCAGTAGCAAGGAAGAGCCATCGTCTTGCAATCAAGTTATCGTTTTTGGT
Organism: Allolobophora icterica; assembly: GCA_963556255.1. Classification (NCBI taxonomy): domain Eukaryota; kingdom Metazoa; phylum Annelida; class Clitellata; order Crassiclitellata; family Lumbricidae; genus Allolobophora; species Allolobophora icterica. The sequence goes on along the minus strand of OY744609.1, from coordinate 44,734,514 downwards.
GTTCTTTCGTTAGGCTTACTTATTGACCGAACTGAGTCTGTTCTTCATCTTTGGTAAGCAAAGCACTCAGTGTCACCCCACGTTCTGCAATATCACTGACAATTACACACAGAGCTTGGGCGAAATTCGTATGTTTTCTGTCAAAAAGTCCCGAAGTTTCTACTTATGGATCTGAGACTGATCTAGGAAAATTCTCTTGGGAGGCTCCATTTCTCTCGTGTGACGGAGTGCTACCACCATTTATCTGGCGTGACGGAGTGCTCTACCACATCGCTTTTCTCTGATGTGTCAATGCCTCTGTGAAAGAAGAGAAGTGCCACCAGCATACGATGTAGTTAAGTGTACAGTGAGATACTAAAGCTGCCCGCATGGATTCTTCAGTGCACCCTTGGCTGTTGTCGATTTGTCTGCTGTTTCAACAGGCGCAAATCAGTGGTTGGCGCTGCACCCGGCAAGTATGACAGGAACCATGGCAAGTATGACAGGAACCATGGCAAGTATGACAGGAACCATGGCAAGTATGACAGGAACCACGGACTGATGCATGCACCGACACCGAATACACAGACGTTCCCGAGATATTACATTTTTCGCTTTGAAGTCAGCATCTCTGAAGAAGAAGATTTTCAATGCATACAGTAGTCTTATTATGGACCGTGCGAGGTAGATGACAACTGGCATTCTGAAGGATACATCACGAGGTGGAACCATCCCCAAGAACAGCAGACTACGATCGATAAGTTTGCGGTAATCGTCACGTTGATATTTCAGTCCAGGTGGATTGATCACATAGTCTATGACGTCAGTAGACACATCAGAGAGTGCAATTGGAATGGCTGGAACTTCCACTTCAAATCTATTATTAGTAACCACGACAAAAGGCCATACTGCATGTCATGAACCGCTTAAATAAAAGAATCTTAGGACAAATCCTCCCATCGTGGTATTGAAGGCAACACCTACAATGTTAACCCACGCCAATTCTCCTGGCCCTCCTATCCTCGTCAGCCATAGCAACAACTGTTTACAAGAGAGAGCCCTAAATTTCTCTACAGTAGTTTTACAACACTTCAGCACAACAGAATTAAAAGAACCAGAACTAAAAAGCTTAACTAACAAGTACTATAAGCTTAACTCACTCAGTGTTCGCTAATCCAGCAATTCATTCAAATTCAATAACATTTGCTATAGATTTTCACATTTATAATATCGAAAATCTCAAGATTTCTACAGCACTCAAACTAAGTCAGTAGACCAGCTTATTTACAGTAAAAAAACCATAGGTAGGCTATGATCAGAATCGGCCCAGGTAATAATAACAATATAATGATATACCTATTCGAGTTTATTGACAAGCCCACAGTAAGTAACTTTGAAACATATGACAGTACAATTATCAAGGTCTTATAGAACACACGTCTTGGCACTGTTGGCAGCCTTTTAGGCGCCCGTTCATTTTACAACTGCCCCTAGGGAGTGGAAGGCTGAGTCGACCTATAGGAGCTTACGGGTATCGAACCGCGTCTTTCAAGATCTTATGTTCTTCGAGCAAGAGTGTCACCATGCATCTATCCCCTCGAAAGATAAGGTAGGTCGACACTCAGCTGGATATGATGGATGGCGTTTAGAATTGGAGCAGCGATCGAGAGAATTAAGTGTGAATTTTTTTTACGCCGGCCAAAGACAAAACATACCAGGAACAACATACTCTCATGCAGATGCTGATCGAAGAGAGGATCTGCCTTTGAACAAGCTGCATAGGTTTTAAATTCAGTCTAAGCCATATCTTATGCACGGTCCGTGTTCAGTTAAGTAAAGTGTATCTGGGTCTAAATAGTAAATGCTATGAACGTAATTTAACACTGAGTACTGTGAGTAGTCAGCAAGTTTTAAGTGAGAAAAGGCCCATGATGTCAGTTGGTTGTTTACGCTGCTTTGTGCACGTGAACGTAGAGAGGGGAGGAATCTAATTTATTTAATTCAATCAAATCAGACTCTTGCTCTTAAATCATCAGTTGATAATCGTTTCAATTACATGCATGCAAACATATATACTTATGCATACATACATACCGGTACTCATTCATTCATCCATTTAAAAAATTTAATTTAGCGCCTCCTCAAGTTACCTATACTCAGAAGCGCCTGACGTAAGTAACTTATAAAACAGAAGCGAACTTTTCTTAGGCAACAGGCGTATCTGCAATGGGAGTTGATTCCAGATGGAGGGGCCGGCCACAGAGAAAGCACGACTCTGCCTAGTTGCGGTGGTAGAACGAGGAACCAAGAGCTCACCAGCAGAAGAAGAGCGACGGGCTCGGCGGCCAGTCACATGAGAGACAGGACAGCAGTGTAGTGTGTCACGCATATAGGCTGAGATAGGGGCACGTACATACATACATAATACATACGAACATAACATACATACATACATACATGCACGCATGCATACATACATACATACATACATACATATGTACACACATACATACCTACATACATACATACATACATACATACATACATACATACATACAATGTCAAACATACGTACACGTACATACGCATATATTAGATGGATGTATTTCATACGCACACATACATACATGCACACAATGCATGCTTAAGCCGATGTCTCAGAAGAGACTCAGACAGACAGACAGACAGACAGACAGACAGACAGACAGACATACAGACAGACAGACAGACAGACAGCAGACGGACAGACAAATAAAATTGAGTTTACGTGTTCATCATGGAACTACAGCGGCCAAGGAGTGTCGATGAGAAGTTGGGACGGGGGAGGGGCTAAGCTCATTTGAACTAAAGACAGAGACATCGAGACCACATCTTGGTCATCGGCTAGCTCGGTGCGTACACGGGGAGACATTAAAGGGCATTGCAGCGCTGGTGAGGTAGGTCACTCCATAACTTCATTGAAAAATGACCATGGTCGAGGTAATGTAGGGTCGCTATAGAAAAACTTGCGCACAATATTTATTATCTGAATTCAGTCGAGCCGACAGAATGTCTTTGTTAACAGAGACACGAGTGTGTGTCTTCTGCCCTGTCTGTATTTCGCATAGCCTCTGTCCGTCTCGCTCTCTGTATGTATGTATGTATGTATGCATGTATGTATGCATGTCTGTTTCAAAGCTTTTATGCATGCTCGACTGGTCAAATAGGCTTCCTGTAGCCTACCTAAGTACATAGACAGAGAGAAAAATAGACATACAGATGGAATTCATTTTAGGCTGCAGACGCCAGTCTGTCTGTCTGTTTTCTATATGTCTGTATGTATGTGCATACATATGTGCATCAAACAGACAGAGAGACAGACAGACAGAGACAGTTACGTAATTTAGGCTGCAGCTTATAATAACTAAAAACGTTGAATCATTGACAAAGGCCAAAATGACGTAATGCCTGCGTCATCGTATAATCGCGATTTTCAGTTGTAGATCAGATCTCGAAGAAGACAGCAATCGAAAATTTTCTTAAATTTCAGCAATCTCCTCTTTTTCGTCGAAATTCTTCCGATTTGCGCTCCGTCAACTGCTGTCTCGATCGAATCTTCGTCGAAGGATATCAGGTAACCAAACTAATCACAAAATATCGAATTTTTTTTATCGAAATTTGCTAAATCCAGATCGAGTTGGCGATCTGTAAGCTTCGATGACACTCAGTAACTTATGGAGCGCCTAAATTAATTCTTTTTTATTTCTTAAGTTTAGGTTTTCATCACTTTTAATTTTGAAACTTTTTATTTTATTCAGTTTCATTTTTTTCCGTTTAGGCCTATTTAGCTAGTTCTGTCAAGTTGTTAAGTAAGTAAGTAATCTTTTATTAGTACAAGACAAACGTTCATACTTTACAACAATACATACAAAAAGATCACAATATCAGTAACACTGTAAGACAGTTTAAACACAAGCAGTATTATACACAATTCTATAATGTCTTATTTACATACATATACAGTAATATAAACAGTTCGATAATGTCTTATTTACATACATAGGAATATATATCTATAACTAAAGTTATGATCTAAGGAACATAAGCATTACAATGGTATACAAAAGAGCCAGTTTAGATATCAGAACAGGTACTACAACCTGCATTAACCCAGTTTTTATAGGTATACAGTGAGCGAATGATGAAGGATTTCTTATGTAGCAATGTATTAAAGTGCGGTAGGCCTAATTCAAATGCATGTCCCCTTTTTCTTAAGTTGAATCTATGAAGGTGCTCTGCAGGCAGTAATTGGTGAAGACAGTGTTGGGGTGACTGGATGCTTTTAAAGAACTTTAATTCAATTTTTTCACAAATCTTCTCTAAAGTTAAACCATTACCACTAAAGAGGTTACTGCGCCCAGCCCTGCGCAAAAAAGATTCAATTTTTCCTCCCAGTTCAGCCGACAGGAATCCCCCCCCCCCAAGATGGTATGGCATACGTTAGTCGGGAGACTACAAGGGCTTGAAAAATGTTCTTAAGTTTGCAGGGAGACATTCCTTGAGATCGGAGGACTTTTAGGGGGTATAGGCGTTGGCTGCATATCTTCAAAATAAACAAAACATGGTCATCAAATTTTAAGTCTTCTCGAAAAAGAACACCCAACAATTTGACAATTTTCACTCTTTCAACATTGCTGATAGGATCCGGAAGAGATAAGAGTCTTGGACTCGGTCTATGAAATACAATTTCTTTAGTCTTTGAAAAATTAAGTGTCATTCTATTCCTGGAGGCCCAATCCTTAATATTATCAAATTCAGATTCCAAGCTAACAGGAGAGTTTTGGGGGTTGAGAAGGTTAGTATCATCTGCAAATTTGAAAAGGATGTTGGATAGAGAGACGGGTTTAAGATCGCTCTCCATTACAATGTAGAGGGTGGGACCAAGACCAGACCCTTGGATAATACTGCGATTAATGGAAGTAGAATCAGAAAGTACATTGCCACATTTGAGGACTTGAGATCGACCAGTTAGGAAGTCAATGACCCAGTTTGAAATTTCAGGCAGCATGTTTAAAGCCATGACTTTAGGTATTAGAATTGAATGGTCAACAACATCAAATGCTTTAGAGAAGTCGACTAACAAACAGCGCACATAAGAGTTACTTTCTAGCATCTGGGTGACGTGATGTAGAAAGAAAGAGGTGGGTTCTCTAATTTTGTTTAAAAATAAGCTGCTACTCTTGGCCAATTTTAGAATTAAGTTGTTTTGTCGGTGTTGATCGTATGTGGCTAAGATGGGATTTTGACAGAATGATTATTTATCGCTTTCATAGGAAGACGATTGACTTCCTTCCATTCGATGAAATTTGTACGGGAAGATCACGACAGCAGGAAGAGGTGATTATTGCAATGCTTTGGACATCAGCTGATAGTCACTTACAGCTTAGGTCACATATATCAGTTCTAATACCGAAATTTCTGAAGTGCAGGGCAGCAGGTTATTCACGAATGAAGACCACGAAATTGGTCGCGGTCCAATTAAACTCGCGGCCCAATTAAACTCGCTAACTTATATAGCGCCACAATCTTAATTGTAAGTTGTTCGAGATGTATTTTGAACTCGCAAATTTATATAGCGCCACAATATCATGTTAGGTTGTTCCATTAGAGATGTATTTAGCAGTTTCAACTCAAATCAAATCATTGTATTTCTGTAACCAATCACAAGAACAAAGGAAACAAAATGAATCAACATGTAGGCCTATTGGCTAGCCTACACGAGGGGCCCAAACGAGGTCAAAGATCCTGCTACAGAGTGACACCTAAGTAAATTCAACATGATGTAAAGAAGGCAGCCAACTGATTCTAAATCAAACGTAAATCCAAAGCACATGGCGTAAAAAATAGAAAATAAAAGAGGGAACGAAGTTTACCAGGAGACACTTTATAAGTTATAACGCAATTCTTTATAAAATGGTATTCTGACGTAACACAGTTGGCGACTTGGGTCTCAAAATGTGTTGAGCTATCGTAATCGTAAAGCCTTATCGTAGGCCTAATCAGCGCCCCAAAACCTCGTAACAGATCTTGTTATAATGCGGTTCTTAGTATGGCTTCCGAAGACCGAGTTATATCGAAATGTCCAGTGTGGAGGGTCATTTTATTCCTGCCTGAATCGGGTACGCTGATTATAGACCTGTTTCTTTAATAATTGGGTGGTAGGCATACTCTCGGCTTGAGCTTTTCCATAAAACAGTTCTCACGACTTTTGATTTCGAAACTGAAAATGTGCTCTCACAGTATTATCTTCTGTCACCAGTGCAGGAAGAAAGTCGCCAAAATCCTTCGAGAGAATCGACATCAGTCGACCGATGGCGGTTCTCGTGGTTGAACAATGAACGACACCTGGCGACAGCTGATCATATCCACAATCGAGACACAAGCGTAAGAAAATCAAAATAGTTGGTATGGAAATACATTAAACGACTTTATATATCGAGTCCTATCATTCTGTTACTGTGCATCTGATTTGAAAATAGTAGGCGGGTTGAAAATCGATCGCGCTGGATCGAGTAGGCGAGCGATGCGCGGTCGACCTCGGGAGCTCTTGTGTACAGCGTATTTTGTGTATCGTATTCGTAATGTTTCGTATCGCTGCATAATTATAGTACTCATCTAGTAGGCCTGTCTCACTTCAGTTCCGTTATCTCAGTACGTCTCTTGAAAAGGCGATATATAAATTCTCAGAATGAATGAATGAATGAACAATCACTAGAAAGTAGAAACCTACCATTGACGTAAGATGACGTGTGCCATGAGATGTCGTTAAACTAATGATTTAAAAAAAGTGTGACGGCTGATTTCACAATGTTGGTTGAGCCTTCGGCATACTCTGAACACTCATTTTAGCATGACCTTTCAGCCGGCAATCCATTCGAATTTTATCGGCGTGCTTTCTGCAGGACTTGCAGTAAATTTTGTTCACAGTCCGACGGTTTTCTATTTCGACTACATCGACATCGAACGAGTCGCCTAATTTCTATGACAGATATGTGCTCAACTGTACATTATTATTCGACTTGCTCATCTTCGCAGCTAAATTGTTGTTTACAATTTTTTCCGAAATTGGTGATGTTACGGATGATGTCACGCGGCGTGAAGTGTCGGCGTCTTGTTATGGCCAATCATATTGCACAAAATTGGAGTGATCAGTCAGCAGTAATTAGGGCAGGTCACGACGCTCATTCACCGCTGCCGCAAGTAAGTAAATTAAAGTAATCTTAATTAGGTAAATAAAATAATGGTCTGGCTCCAGTTCGTCTATCGTCTTGGACTCAAACTCAGCGACTCTCACCGACAGTGAGAAGCCTTCGGCTGGGCGAGCGGTAAATCGCTCGCCGGTACCTTTGCTAGGCGAGCGACCAAGGAGAGCGACCAAGGAGAGCGATTGCTCGCTCGCCTTAAATTAGACTGTAGAGGAAGAGGAAGAGGCAACTATATTCTATTATTCTCCTCTCAATAGTTCACCATTCCTTTTCCAAGACGAATAGGAATGGTGAAGTATTGAAGGAAGAGGCCGAAATGGGTATGGGATAGGACAATCTGTGACTCTCAGAGGAGAGGCTCAGAGCTAGACTTGACTGTCATCATTGCAATTGAATTTCATCCCATCCTCGTTAAACGCAGCTTCCAGTCCAAGTTTGTCAGTTAACCAGCCGGACAGGAAACAAAGCGATATTAACGTGATCGACTAGTAACTTTTACTAAAAGCAACTGATTTAATTTAAATATATCACTATATACTGACCTAAACGTTTTGTAAGTTTTATTGAAGTTGATTTGGCGTCTCTGGCACTGCTCCAGTCCTACTTGTCTTCCCGATCCTTCTCCTATAAAGCCTCCAGCCACTGCTCGCAACCCCTCCCTCTCTCCTTAGTCTCCTGTGGTGTCCTTCCAGGCTCCGTCCTGGGTCCACTCTTCTTCATCCTGTATACCACACCTGTAAGCCATCTAAAAAAACCTCCTCTGTTGACCATCATCTCTACGCAGAGTCGCAGACGACGCCCAACTTTACATATCCTTCTCCCAAACTCCTTTTCCACCTCCATGACACAATTACTCAACGTGGTTAACCTAATCTCACAGTGGATTCATCCAATCTCCTCTGCCTTAACCATTCCAAAACAGAATTCATTATCTTAGGCCTTCCTGGTCAAATCAAGAGTATCCCTGTTCCTTCCATACACCTCTCGACTACATGTAACTCTTCGTCTCTTACCTTCACCTCCGACTCCCCGTCCGCAATATTGGTACCACTTTTGATCCACACATCTCCTTCTCTAACCACATCTCCAACATCTCGCGCTCCTGCTTCATGCACATTCGTGACCTCCGACGATAGGCGTAACTTGTGTGCGGTACGAGGGGGACCCGTACCCCCACTTTTTGGACTGGGGTACCGTACCCCCACTTTTTGAACAATGCCAATCAATATTATGGACATTCATCCGTTTTGGACAAATACATTGATTACGAAACAAAAAAGGGACTTCAAATGAAGACTCAATAACTATTATACAATAACACACTGTAAGTACAGTAACAACAAACGGTAAAAATAAACGGTAAAAATAACACAAACGGTCAAAATAAACAATAACAACAATGCAATTCCAAGAGGTAGCGTTTCCCTCGTATGGTAAAAAAATCATGAAATGATAGCCAGAGAAACGATCGAGGCGCACGAAGAAATGTGATACTGGGTATTGGAACTCGGATTCGAGTTTTGGACGTCAAATGGAACGGTCGTGTTTATCGCGATTATTGTAAGAGACTCTCTAAGATTTTCTTCGAATTCATTCTCGGCGAATACTTCATTAATATTTCTCTTTAATTTTGCCGGCCTGTAAGTTCCACGATGGAGAAAGAGGCTGTTATTTCCAACCGTGATTCAACTTCAACGAAGAGTTTTGGAAGCAAAGAAAGATACGTGAACCACGTGGAGCGTGACTCGTCGAGCGACGAAGCAATGACTCCAAATAAGCGAATGCGAGTGGAGATAAGTAGCAGTGGGAAAAAAACAGCGAAAGTGTAATGGAAAGTGAAATGGCGGTAACAAAGGAACAAATAGAAAAGGAAACCTTTGAAACTGTTACCAAACGAGGTAAGAAAACCAAATCTAATAATCCTACAGTGGTTGCGCCACGTGCTGCGCCACGTGTGAAAGTGGATTTGAACGGAAAATCAATTGCAGGCAAATCCAGGCAAGTTGCCCACACTGAATCGTTAGACTTCAGCATAATTACTGCCGGACACCAATCACAGCTGAAAGAGGGAACAGAACTGAATGATCTGTTCAAACGCCAGTAGTGTAAGATCATTGATGCGCACAACAGTATTTTGAAAATAGATTTCTATTTTCAAAATAGAAAATACTAATTTATTTTATATTTTCAAAATACTCTTGAAAAGTATTTTGTAAAAGTATTTTCAAAATAGTTTTTAGAAGTATTTTTGGAGAATTCAAAATACTTTTCCAAAATACTTTCCAAAATACTTTTCCAAAAATACTTTTCCAAAATTCTTTTCCAAAATACTTTTCTAAAGTCCTTTAAAAAAATTAATTTTACAGTGTTGTAACCTGTGCAGGCCCTCCAAACAACGATGATAAAGTCGTTATGTTCCGTTGTTGAGAATTTATTAGATTCTAGATGAATCCGCTACAATATTTGCTAAGAAATATGAAAAGTAATAACTGAAATGGAATTAATATACTTAAAGAAGTGAAGTGAATTCGAATTTATGAATAGCTACAGCGTTGTAATTATCAAATGTGAACCCATAGCACAGAGAATGTTTAACTTTAACGAAAGTGTGTGAATCTAATACACCCAATGGGGTTTCAGTCAAAATTCTTGTAAACGATATAAGAACCCCATCGGTGTTGACCCTCTTGCATAGCTGAATTCGTAAATCAACTTTTAAATTGCAAATTCGTATGTATCAAAAGTATCAGTTGTATCTTGAAAAGACATGTGGAATGATAGTTGAGTAGAAAGCTTACTACTTCTGGTTTGCAAAGCCAGATGGAGTTGGGCGTTCTGACTAAACAATTATAACTTTTAGATTCCTAAAATGCATGGGACGATGACTTGTACGGTTAAATTTCAACTCTTAGGGTGCAGCCTCGCATAGTTTGACGTTTTGCACACTAAGATTCCTAAGATACATGAAGTGTTGAGTTGTACATAAAAATGTCAACATATAAGTTACAAAAAGGGGCGATGAAGGCTTGTACGTTAAACCTAAGACACCCAGGTTGCATGGGCAAATGGAATGAGAGTTTGAGCAGCAAACTTAGGATTTTCTAGGTTGCAAAGACATGTTGGGAGGCGTGGTGGAGGTTCCTACAATAGAATAATACAAGGAATGATGATTTGCAGGGTAAATGTAAGATGGAGTCGGATGTTCTGACACTAAAATTAAAACTTTTACATTCCTAATATAGTAGAAGTAATATATTCGTTTATTTAGTAAAACTGGTTGGAAACCTAAGATATGCATGGGACGACGATTTGTATGGTCAAATTGCAACCATTAGATGGCAATAGCACATTGTTTGAAGTTTTGTATACTATAATTCACTCTTATATTCTTAAGATGTATGAAAAGCTGACCTGTGCAGTAAAATTTTAAGATGTAGGTTACAAAGACTTGTAACTAAAAATCCTCCATATCACAGAAACAACTTGCATGTTCTCAGTCACAGTCAGTGGCTTTTCAAATACTTGCCAAAATATCCAAATACTCAAAGACTCGAGTTGCATGTTACAAGTTGAGTTATTTCAGTAATACGGTTTACCACCTTCTATGCTGAGCCACCAAAGTTTAGCTCGATTTACTCTTGCAGCATACGGAAGTCTATGTTCGATCAGCGGTCTTACCACGTATGTAGAAAGTATATGATGTCTCATCGTGATAGTTCCACACACGTTAAATTTGATAATGTTCAAGACAAGACATCAATTACGTTTTTGCATAAACGCCATAAATAAAGGCTTCAATTTAGTTCTTTAGTTAAGACGCATTCTTTAGTTAAGATAGATCTTCAGTTAACATATGTTCTTCAGTTAAAATAGTTCTTTAGTACGATATGTTCTTTGGTTAAGATGTGTCCTTTAGTTACGTTGTGTTGTTCTCTAGGTAAGATAGTTCTTTAGTTAAAAGATATTCTTTAGTAAAGATAGTTCTTTCGTTAAGATAGTTCTCTAGATAAGATGTGATCTATAGTTAAGGTAATTCTGTAGTTAATATATGTTCCTTAGTAAAGATATGTTCTTTAGCTGAGATAGCTCTTTACTAAAGATATTCTCTATAGTTATTATAATTCGTTACTTAAGATGGATTCTTTAGTTAAGGTAGTTCTTTAGTTAAGGTGTGTTCTTTAGTCAAGATATGTTCTTTAGCTAAGATGCGTTCTTTAGTTAAGATGCGTTCTTTAGTTAATATATGTTCTTTAGCTGAAATGTGCTCTTTAGTTATGACGTGTTATCTAGATAAGACAGTTCTTTAGATAAGATCTGTTCTTTACTTTAGGTATGTTATTTAGTTAAGATGTGTTCTTTTGTTAAGATAGTGTTCTTGTTAATAATGTCCTTTAGTGAAGAAACTTCTTTAGGTTAAATGTGTTCTATAATTAAGTCCGCCCTCTAGTTAAGATATGCTCTTTAGTTAAGATATGTTCTTTAGTTTACATACTGTTTTCCGTTAGGATAGTTTATTAGTTAAGATGTTTTCTTTAGTTAAGACAGTTCTTAAGTTAAGATGTGTCCCTCAGTTAAGATGTGTTCTTAATTTATGTTCTTTAGCTAAGATGTGTTCTTTAGTTCAGACAGTCCTTTAGTTTAAAACTAAAGGACTAAAGGACTGTCTGAACTAAGAACACATCTTAGCTAAAGAACATAAGTTAAGAACACATCTTAACTAAAGGACACATCATGTGTTCTTTATTCAAGATAGCTCTTTAGTTAAGATATGTTCTTTAGTTAAGATTTATTCTTTAGTAAAGATATATTCTTAAGGGAATATATTTCTTTAGTTGAGATGTGTTCTATAGTTATGTAGTTATTTAGTTAAGACGTGTTCTTTACTTTAGCTATGTTCTTTAACTTAGACGTGTCCTTTAGTTAAGATAGTTCCTTGGTTAAGACAGTTCTTTAGTTTAGTTTACACGTTTCTTTAATTCAGATTGTTCTTTAGTTAAGATATGTTTTTTAGTTAAGTTAGTTCTCTAGTCTAGATGTGAATAGTTAAAACATGTTCCTTAGTTTAACTGTGTTCATTAGTAAAGACATTTCTATAGTTAAAACGTTTTCTTTATTTAACGTAGTTCTTTAGTTAAGATTGCTCTACAGTTAAGATGTGTTTTTTAATTATCGCCTTAGGTTAAGATGTGTTATGCGGTTAAGATGGTTCTTTAGTTAAGATAGGTCTTTAGTTAAGATGTGTTCCTTAGTTTAGATATGTTCTTTAGTTAAGATAGTTCTTTAGTTTACACTTTCCTTTTATTAAGATTGTTCTTTAGTTAAGATGTGTTCTTTAGTTAAGATAGTTGTTTAGTCTTGATGTTAATAGTTAAGATATGTTCTTTAGTTTAATTGTGTTATTTACTTAAGACAGTTGTTTCAGTTAGAACGTTTTCTTTAGTTAAGATATTTCTTTAATTAAGATAGTTCTACAGTTAAGATGTGGCTTTAATTATGTTCTTAAAACGTGTTCTTCAATTAAGATAGTTCTATAGTTTGGATGTGTCCCTTAGTTAAGTTAGTTCTTAGTTAAGGTGTGTTCAAAAATTAAGTTTTGTTCTTTAGCTAAGATATGTTCTTGTGTTGAGATAGTTCTTCAGTTGAGATGTTTTCTTTAGTTAAGATAGTTCTTTAGTGAAGATGCGGTCTTCAGTTAAGATAGCTCTGTAATTAAGTTGTGTTCATTAGCAAAGATAAATCTTTAGCTAAGATGTGTTCTTTAGTTAAGATGTGTCCTTTAGTAAGGATATGTGCTTTATTTAAGTTGTGTGTTTAGATAAGATAGTTTGTTAGAAGTTTTCTTTAGTTAAGACAGTTCTTTAGTTTAGGTATTAAGATATGTTCTTTAGCTTAGATATCTTTTTTTAGCTAAGGTATTTCTTTAGTTAAAATAAGTCTTTGGCTAAGATGTTTTTTAATGATGTTCTTTAGTTAAGATAGTTCTTTAGTTTAGATGTGTCCTTTAGTTAAGTTTGTTCTTTAGTTATGATATGAGCTTTAGTTAAGATATGTTCTTAAGTTATGATGTGTTCTTTAGGTAAGGTAGTACTTTAGTTAAGTTGTGTTCTTTAGTTAAGATGTGTTCTTTAGTTAGGATAGTTCTTTAGTTAAGACGTTGTTTAGCTAAGATAGTTCTTTAGTTAAGAAGTTTTCTTTAGTTAAGATAGTTCTTTAGTTTAGATGTGTTCTACCGTTTGTCCCAAGTCTCAGAACGGCACTTGTTTCTCAAGCTTTTCGATTTCTGGTTCGAGGCTCTGGCATTCACTGACTTCATCGTCAAGTCTGCATGTTTCCTGTTGTAGTTCAGGTCGGCGATAAAATCTCAATGACTTTGACTGCTTATCCCCCGTGGCATGTCTTTCGGCCTCTAGAACATCGGTATAGGAACCTCATAGGACGATCGCTCATGGGACGATCGCTCATAAGCCGATCGTTCATAGGGCGATCGCCCATAGGTCCTTTTGTTTTTGTAATATTGCACTATACTTATGATTTCTTCTCTTCAAGCAGCGACGAACCGAAGCTTTCTTCTGGACTTTTGACTCATTCGCTGCAAATGTTTGTCTGGCTACCAAGAGAAGGAGTTTAGGGACGTCTTATGACAGCCAAGGTCTTTGACGTCTTCCCTCTGTTCAAAGTGACGGATGGAAGAGGATCAGGAGTAGTGTTCCGTCCTTTGTTGCATGGGCGGCGATCCCGGGAGGTCGAGGGGGACAAGACCCCACCTTTAGGAGTGGGGGGACACGCCATGCATCGGAGCCTCCCAAATTTTGAAGAAACACCAAAAAAGGTCAACAAATGCAATTGTGTGTGAGGGCGAAAATGAGTTGTCAGTGCCTTTTTGACCAGATAAGTTGTTTTTAGCAGAAGTGTCCCTCAAAAAATTTCAAGAAAAAAGTAATAAAATTGTGTAAGAGAAGAAAAAAAGGAAGAGAAGGAAAAAGTGTAAAAAATTTTGTGGAGATGAATTGGTAAAAAAAGGTCGTCAGTTATTCCGAAGGTATGAGTTGGGAAAAGTCACGAAAGACGAAAGTAAGGTGGAGGACTGAGATTGGATATTTTTGGAAGATGAGATCGAGAAAAAGTGTACGGACGAAAATTGTCCACAACAAGATCAATGGTCGACTGTATCGCCGCTACTGCCAAGAAAGTAGTACAAAAGAGGTGAATGACTAAAAAAAGGTCATCAAATTTTTCCCGAGATGAAACTGTAGAAAAGTGATGAAGATTTTGTGCAGATGAACCAAAAGAACATGAATTCCTAAAAAAAGGTCATCGACCAGACTATGGCGGACTTTGTCCCCCCCACCTCTCAGACAAGATCGCCGCCACTGCTTTGTTGTCTTCGTATTTTCTGAATTGGCCTCTCTTCCTTCCAATGTAAGGGTTAGGATGCTTCTCTGTGCTGTTAAGATAACTTTTCACCGTTCATCCTTCGCGCCATTCCCCACACCGGTCCGAGCTTAGTCTGGTTGTCTAAGGTGGAAAAGAAGTCTTTCCACCTCTGTCGAGCCGTGCCCAATATGAGTTTTTGGCCTTCGCCTTCTGGCGTTGTAATTTGATCTGGGGTCTTCCAGGTTCTTCGATTTGGTTGCCTTGTTCCGGAGTCTGCCTCTGTCATAGATGTCCTGTGAAGAGTTCTCATTCAAAAACAGTAGTGGTTTCTCCCATTTAATTCCAGAATCTACCTCTACAATCTTAACTAAAGAACACATCTAAACTAAAGAACTATATTAACTAAAGAGCAGATCTAAATTAAAAAAGCTTTCTTAACATATGAATACACTTAAATTAAAGAACTGTCTTAGCTAAAGAACGCATCTTAACTACATAGCAATTAACGAACACATGTAAACTAAAGAACTATCCCTATCTTAACTAAAGAACACATCTAAAAAAGAGAAATATCTTAACTAAAGAAAACATCTAAAGAACTATCTTAACTAACGAACACGTCTTAACTAAAGAACACGTCTTAACTACAGAACTATCTTAACTAAAGAACACATCTAAACTAAAGAACCATCTGAACTAAAGAACACATCATAATTAAAAACAATAGTGACTAAAGAACACATCTTAACTAAAGACTATTTTAACTAAGGAACAAATCTAAACTGAAGGACTACCTTAACTAAAGAAAACATGTCAACTAAAGAACAAGTCTTAACTAAGAACTATCTTAATTAAAGAACACCTCTTAACAAAAGAACTATTTTATCTAAAGAACACATCTTAACTAAATCTTGAACTACTGTAACTAAAGAACATATCTAAACTGCCTTAACTAAAGAATACACCTGAACTAAAGAGCTACACTAACTAAAGAACATAATTAAAGAACACATCTAAAGAACTATTTTGACGAAGAAACACATTTAAACTACAGATAATATCTGTAGCAAACACATCTTAAATAAAGAACTATCTTAAGTAATGACAACCTCTAAACTAAAAAAACTATCTTAACTAAAGAACACATCTGAAGAACTATCTTACCTAAGGAACTCACATTACCTAAAGAACTATCTTAACTAAGAAGTCAATCTAAACTGAAGAACTATCCTAACTAAAGAACACATCTTAGCTAAAGAACACATCTTAGCTAAAAAACACATCTTAACTAAAGAAAATATCTTAGCGAAGGAACACATGATAACAAAACAGCTATCTTAACTAAAGAACATGTCTAATGTTAAGAACTATTCCAACTAAGGAACACATCTTAACTAAAGGATTATCTTAACAAAAGAATATTATTTTCTAAACTTCTAAAGAACACATCTTAGCTAGAGAGCTATCTTAACCAAAGAACACATCTTAACTTAAGAACTACCTTACACATCTTAACTGAAGGTTATATTATCGTGGCTAAGAAACATATTTTGCTAAACACTATCTTGACCAAAGAACACGTCTTGTCTCAAGGACTATCGTAACTGAAGAATGCATCTAAATGAAAAAACTATCTTAAACCAACGAACACATCTTAACTAAGGAACTATCTTAACTGAAGAACACGTCGTAATCGTCTCTGTAGTATAGCTCAATGACTCTTTACGCATTCGAAAGAGTATAGGGTACACGTTGAAGTGACAGTCTTGATGTCAGTCACATCTAGCTTACAACGAATTAAGAACTATTAGTCTAGTCTACACGAGACAACTGCTGTAGTATCTACTTAGCATTAGACATGATTCTACAAGTCAGTCAGCGTCCATTCTCGCTCAGGATGTTCTGCCTCTTCGCGAGCGTCTTACCTCGAGGACCGCGAGAACTCAACTACCCAGCTCCACTCGCCAATCCTCTTCTCTCTCCGGACTAGCTACGTCCCATTATCCCTTGTCACTTCCTCCTCTCTCCAGTCTAGGCTATCAGTGCTAGCTCAACCTATAACTAGTTTGGTTTAGATTTCCATGTCCTTAGAAGTTATATCTGTCGAACACCTCTGGCTAGGATTAGCCTACCTGTGCTGTTACTGGCCTCCAATCAGCACATCTACGTCTAGCAAGCGGCAGCTACCTTCAGCCTCTAGCTGCTGCCTGACTTAGAACATGTTCGTCTTGGCTGCTTGGTTACCCTCTTCCATGCGTCTCCGTACTTGTCTATCTGTCTGTCAATGATTCTACAAGTCAGCTTGACCGTCTGTCTGTCTAACCCTCTGACCAACCATGCAGCCATATATCTCTATGCTAGCTTGACCGAATGCCTATCATCTCGCCCAGAATTGTTGCCCATAAATCACAACTGATATATATATATCGTTTCTTTCCAGTCAGTCTGTGGTCTCCTAACCTACAGTAACCTACATTATTGCACTATGCATTGCTTTAACTTCTATGTCGCCATCTAGCTGTCTCATAAATGTCCAATTACAAGCGACCTATATTAGAATGCTAAGACAATTACACCAGATCAAGATCTCCGGGTGGAACCACCATCCATCTGAGACCACGATTTTCTACTTTCAACCGCTTTTACTCCCATGCACGCACAGCCACTTTATTCAGTCACGCTCTATGTGTGATTTGAGTGTGACTTTAGACCATGAATTTGACATTTTCAGAGCACATGATACGAGTAGGCTATGTCGAACGTATTTTTATTACTTGCACCAGATACGCCCAAAACTCATGCCGCCATGACACTCAGGCATAATTGCTGTGCTCAGAGGTTCAATATACATGTAGCAAAGCTGTGTATGCAGGTTAACTCTTTCCTGCTCTAACCAACTGCATACACCTTAAACGTTGCAGCCCGTCTGATGGAGGTATATCTAGGTTTTGGCAAACATCCAGTATCCTGCGGGAGGAAATTTAATGTAGGGCCTACTGGTTGCCAATGCACGTGTATGCAATTTGCGCCGTGTATTGCAGGCTGTCTGTTCTGTTAGTAGTTAAGGTTTATCGCATAACATGTACATGTATAGCGCAGTGCGTTTGCAGGCGCTTAATTAAAGAATAAATATTATTATTATTATTATTATTATTGCCTTTAAGATACTAATACTTATGCGTAATTGCCTCAGTGTCTGTGATCCATCTTATCTCAAGGAGTTGTTTCAACTGTGTGTCAGTAATTTGACGACCTAATGTAACACGATGCACACAATGCAATGACATGTCATATGACGTCAGTTAACGTAATGTGATACGATGCAATTCGTTGCCATGCGATTATGGTAATTAATGATCTTACCTCAAGCATAGTGTCCACCACATGTATGAATTAATACATAGGCTAGTCGGAAAATATCTCCCAGTCGTTAAGCCAGCGTGTAAGATACTAATTAATGATGTTGACTCTCTGGGAGAACAAAAAGGATATGGAAGGCGACTGCGTTGAAACGTTGAATTACGACGGACAGGCTCTGTAACAAAAAGTTGGTTTTTCTTAATATTATTATTATTATTATTAAAAACGGCTTTATAATTTAAACGAATAAAGAATGAATTTATTTAATTACCCCAAAAGATTGCTTCTTTGCTTATAGAAAACTCCGGGCAGATGGTTAGGAAAATATAAAGATCGCTTAATTATATTGTAGGCTACTCTCTAGCAGCACTAGCTGACGACGGTTGGATAGTAAATCTGGAAAATCAAGAAACTTATTCAAAACAGTAGAAGCACTGTCCATATCATCTTACGGACAATGGAACCAATTTTGTGGAATTATGGTTTGACCAAGTAAGACAAACCCACAATAGATGCTAAGTTACGATTTCTTTATTGGAACCCACAATTACTCATTATGGTTGTCCAGTGGCCACGTTAACTCCTTAGCGGTTATCAGTTGCGTCAGATACGGGTCATTTGGCGCAGCCTGTCGTTTAGTCCCCCAGAGAAACTAACAGTTAAAGAATACAGCCCTGGAGAGAACACTTAGGCCTACCCATAAGCGTAATTTGTGGGGGATACGAGGGGTACCCGTACCCCCCACTTTTCGGACTGGGTACTGTACCCCCACTTTTTAAACAATATCAATCAATATATTTGTTATTGTTCCTTCCCAGAGAATGCAGTCTCCGCCAAAGTGCGATACACAAGTAAACCGAGAGCCAAAATTAATTAGAATACTGACAGGAAATATGTTCAAAATGGCCACCATGCGAAAAGCGAAACTGGAGAAGAAATTGGTACCCCCCACTTTTTAGACCAAAGTATTGGTACCCCCCACTTTTTAGACTAAAGTTACGCCCCTGGGCCTACCGTTCACCTGGAAGGAAGTTCTACGTAGGCGTTTCTGCTCAAATTGCAAACAGACAATAATGTTCAGGATTTTCCGCACCAAACTACCGCATGGCGCTTTATGTTCTAGTCTCAGGTTACCTGGGTGAAGCTTTGTACAGCGCTTTGTAAAACCTTGGAGATCGTTGCGCTCTGCTGATCGTGGACATATGAAGGTACTGTGCTTCTGCACACCAACTCGAGCCCATGATGCCTTCTTATGTCTTGAACCTTCCCCTTGGAACGCTCTTCCGCTGCAGATACGCGCGTGCTGTTCGTTTAACTTGTTCAGTATACATTTTCAAACTGTCCTAATACGCACTTATTTAGATAAGTCAGATAGTCATGCGAGCAGCGCCTCTGTTAAGTAGCCTACTTTAAGCGCGTTAAATAAAGTGTCTCGATACGCATACATGCATATATACATACATACATACATACATACATACATACATACATACATACATAACATATACATACATACATACATACATACATACAGACATACATACATAGTTACATACATGCACACATACATACATACAGACATACATACATAGGCCTACATAAGCCACTGCGTAGCAACCCAGCGCCACCGATGTTCTGCCGTATGGTCGTGTGCACCTCTGAACTTTGTAAGGAGTGCAATATAAAAAAATACAGCTGTAAAAATACAAACTGAGGTCAGTCCATGTGATGTTATAATATTGCACTTATTAGTACCAACGTTACGCAACGTATACTTATTATTATTATTATTATTATTATTATTATTATTATTATTATTATTATTATTATTCTTTAATTGAGCGCCTGCAAACGCACTGCGCTGTACATGTACAATTGTACATGTTATGCGATAAACCTTAACTACTAACAGAACAGACAGCCTGTAATACACGGCGCAAATTGCAGCCTACAAAGCATGTCCGCCTATGGGACTCGATCTCTGTACCTCTCGCACTCTACGCCAGATGTTATCCAATGCGCTATCGGCTATACAACGGCTAAGGAAAATAACGAAGGAAGCTAAGGTTAGGTCTACAGGATAGCTGGGACGTGCGTAGAGTTGAAATTCTTGTTTCTGTTGAAAACAGTGAAGAATTGTCGCATTTATACCTAAATTGCTGCCTACGTGTCAAATTTAAAAACTCTTAAGTTTCTGGTAAGACTATTACTAGAGAAAGCTGATAGGAAGTACCAGACTATATATAACACTGTTGACGCAGTTCACAAAGTCAATCATCTTTGACATGGCGTCGCCGTTAAAGAAACGCCATCAAATCAGTTCACAAAGTTTAGATCAAAAACGAAAATTCGGACTTTCATTTTAATGCCAAGTAGCTTACCGTTGTCTCACTTAACGAGGCGAGTTTCGCACGTTTAACATTGGCATTTATAGGCCTAGTTGGGATAGTGCTACAACAGAAATAAGTAATTTAGTAAGTAAACTTTATTAGTGCGAAACAAAGCCTACACTTTACCAGAATGCAATAGTGCCAAAGTTGCAACATGTCGGTAATATATGAAACAATATTATGTACAATTTGAAACATCTAAGCTAATTAGGCCTACCGTAAGTCCGTAACAAAACTTGGAACTAACAGCGTGACTCGGACCACCAACGGACATCGATCTCTGGACAACCCCTCGCATACGACGCAGCGCTCGTGAATAAGCTGGTGCTCTGCGCTTAGCTTTACCGTGGCGCTTTAGAAAATTGGAGATTACGATTACGATTACGTGAAACTTTATACAGGCCTACAGTTGGAATCAAAACTAACATATTTCAAATATTTGATATTTGAGCAATCATTAGAACTAGCATTATCAAAATTCCTTTTATATTTAGGCCTATACAGTGTCATACAAGGACCTGGTCGTCTCGTGTTCTTGCGTGTAGCCTATGCTAGGCCTACTGAATAGGCCTATGCGCAAAAAAGAAAAACTGACATCATCAAGTGTTCATCGTAAAAAATGATAGAGTCACAGAAATAGTATGCAACTGTAAAGCGCACTATGAAAATGCAGCTCTGAAAAAGGCTCGCAGAAGGCAAATATGTGAGAAGATCCATACTGCAGAAGAGCTGATTGCTCGAGTAGACAGGAAGCTTTTTCAGAAATCGCAGTTCCTTCGCCACTGCACTAATCAGCTCACTTCCCAAGAGAGGACATCCTTTCATGCTGCCTTTTGTTAAATCTAAATTGTTTAAACCAGCTTTGTTAATCGATGCATCTTTAATTATATTAAGTTGTGCATGTGTGACTTTATAATCTGCCCCTGTTATAGTTTATTTTCAAAATGTATGTAATCATTATATACAATACATGTTATGCATGTGCGCTTATTAGATGCAAATAAAGGGTACTTACTTACTTACTTAAAAACTTTATTGCATTTTAACTTACACTTCATTCTTTGGTTCGTCAGTACTGAATTCAGGTGATGTTCGTTTCTTCGACATGGCGGAAGGGAATTAATAGGATCTGCAGAACAACAATCAACATAAGTAGTTACTGTAAATACTGCAAGAAACACCAATAACCTGATTGTAGGTAAATGCCGAGGAAACCGAAATAGATAAACCAACGTAAGTACTATTGCAAAAGCAAACCACTTTTTATTAAATTCATTAAAGCCTCCAAAAGCATATAAATAAATTAAAATTATATTAAAATTAATTTAAGTAGTCAAAACTTCTGAGTGATGATATCTTGAACTTATGTATTGTGACGTCACACAAAGGACGTGATGTCTTTCACTGCGTGTTCATGAATACTATTTTTACTCTTGTTGTAGCTATAGGCCTATATAAAGTTAATTATTACGATCAATGATGGATTTATAACTTATTATTATAATTGTTATCATAATTATTATGCACATAACAGTGTCAAGTATTGAGATAAACAGTACAGATACAAATTTTTATTATTATAGTTATTATTTATTATCCCAAGGATTCTATTATTATCCTAACCTTTAATAATAATAATAATAATAATAATAATAATAATAATAATAATAATAATAATAATATTTATCATTATCATCATCATAATCATCATCGTCATCATTATTATTCTGCAAAGGAGAAGCAGGCAAAATTTGGTGACGTTTGGAGACAGGCCATATTTCCGACCCCTACCAGAAAAAATAACAGTTTACGGTAGGCCTATTTGCATCCTGCAGCAGTGTAGGCTACTGTTTTGAAAAGTAAACGTTCAAAATTTCTTGGCACTACGAGTGAAGCTGAGTTAAGTATACCAGCTTTTTCACCAGAGTCAAACATTCAAACTAAATCTGAAAGAGATGTGTTGCTTGATCAGTTTTGGTTTAGCAGTGACTGTCCTATGACAGTGGTAAAGACGGAAGAGATAGCATTGTGATGGAAATGATACACAGAAAGACCCCAGTCATAGGATAATGCAGTAGGCCTAGCTGGGCTAGGATAAGATAAGTAAAGGATAGGCTACGTGTTTCTGGCAAAACGAAGAGTAGAACATTGATGTATACATGTACATGTTTCAAGAAAAGATTTCGAAAGTTTTCCCAAAGCGGGAACAAGCTACTCGGCCGCGATATAGCGCAAGTCAAATCGTAAGTCATTGGCGTATTTCACAGAACTGCCGAATGCTTTAAACGATTGACAAAAGAAATATTACAAGCTTTGTTCTGCAAATGACGACAGAGTGGCAAACGCTACAATTAGAGTTTATTGCAGTCCGTTTCAACTTACAAGAATGAGGAAAATTCGATTGAAAGCAAACACTGAGTTCTAGCAGCAGTTAGGCCTATATCTATTTTTTATCGAACAACTAGGCCTAACTTAAAGTAATTTATTAACGATACATTTGAAATCTTATCTCGCAAAGTCGCTAATTTTAGTGACGTCATCGTTGTTGTCAACGTAAACAAACAGTATTCATTTCTGTAAGAGGTGTTAAAATCACACGTGAAGCAGCTTCACGCAAAAATCTGTGATTTAGGCCTAATTCTCGCGACTTCCAGCGAGTTGTCCTGGTTAAAAAATAGCCACATTATTATTATTATTATTATTAATGAGCTTTTATATAGCGCCCCTTCAAGGTTATCTACTCAGGAGCGCTCCTAGTCCAACCACGGCTAAAGAGAGTAGTTTTTAAGTTTGCAAGAAACAAGGTAGAGTGAGTCATAGGGACCAGGCGAAGTGCAACAGGAAGGCCATTCCAGGTTGCAGGTCCAGCGACCGAAAAAGAACGTCGCTGCATAATGGCTGTCCGCGTGCGGGGGACCAATAGCTCGGCCTGGTCAGCCGAGCGAAGAGCAGATCTCCGCAAGACCCCCGAGGTAGAGCGACACAACTCCCGCAGGTATGGGGGAGCAAGTCCCTCTAGACAACGCCTAACCAGTGCAGAGACCCTATAGGCGATCCGCAGCGGGAAAGGGAGCCAGTGCAGAACATCCCGCATATAAAGAGAAACCTGGCCAAATCTGGGGATGCGACCAATAAGACGTGCGGCTGCACGCAAAACCCGGTCCAAACACCCAAGGCGGGCAGCTGGGAGGCCAGCGTAAAGAGCGCTACAGTAGTCCAGACGGGAAACCACAAACGCATGGACAAGGGTAGAAGCAGCTGCCTGCGTCAGAGTACGGGAGACTACCCTTAACTGACGAAGTTGATAATAAGAGTCCCGACAAAGCAAATTAATATGTCGCATGAATGTGAGCTCTTGATCCAGAATTACACCAAGATCATTACATTAAGCTAAACCTCAAGAGACAGCCATGGGCGATATATGCTGATAGCGATTTTATATATTCCTGACCTTTCATGGCATTTGACCAGATCAGAAACTACTCCTCTCCCTCGCCGCCTCATTTTTCCACCGAAAGTTTATTCATTTTATAGCTAAGTGAACAATTGGTGGACATTGACCATGAAATTAGTATTTCTACCATGAAGAAATTTGAACCCCTTACCAGTAACCAATCGTAGGCCTAGCTTAGGCCTAAACTCCAAATTTTTAAAGCACAACTCTAAAGCTAAGAGCAAATCATCAGCTTATTCACGACAGCTGATAGATGATCACACATGCAGGATTATGCATGCATTTTGTTCAACCTAACGGAATAAAAATCATCGCTATCGCAAAATACAAGACATCGTTTTGAGACTGCAGAAAGCTAGGTATGGTTTGCCCACATATGCAGGTGCCTTAGTAACTTCATGAAATACATGACGATCATAGGCGTAGACTCTGGGGGCAGCCGGCCCAGCCGGGGCACGTGACCCCCAATAATTCAGGTGGAGCACTGCCCCCCAAAATCGAGAGAATTTCTTGAAATATTAAAATATCATATTTCAATATGGACAAACTTCTTCAAAAACAGAGACAAAGCACTGAAATACTATCAGAAATTCATAATGAAGATAAAGATTTATTTATATCTTCAATAGGCCTATGAAACAAATTTACATGTAAACAAAACTCACCTATTTCATACACCGGAAGCGCACATGATGTCATAAGTTTTCGCTGAATGTCCAGACCCCCAGACCCCCAATATTTTGGACAAGTTTACGCCACTTATGAAGATGATTACACGAATACACGTATTACACATTTTCTACACTTGTGATAATGGTACAATCACTAAGTGGTTGCAAAAGCTGACAGTAGGTGTCGGCAACACTGGCAGCGATCTTGTTTGACAGGTGAGGGACACTTTGAACTGATCTGCTCAAAAAAGGTCAAAAATTTACAGTACAGAATAAGAATTTACAGTGATTGATGCAGAGGTCACCATTGGGTACGAAGGATCTGTTCAGACTTGATTGGACAGATAATTATTATTATTCAAATACGCAGATGATTGCTATTTGATAATTCCTGCCTCAAACATAGCGACTACTGACTCTGAACTTGCCCACATAGCTGAATGGGCCAGAAATTGCAACTTGCGCTTAAATCATAGTAAGTCTTGTGAAATCATAATAAGGCGTCCTCGAACCAAAATTCTAGATACCCCTCCGCCCATCGCGGGGATCGTACGTGTAAATGAAATTAAAATTTTGGGAGTCACTCTTTCTGAAAAAATTGGGTTCTCCTCACACATTAACAACATTTGTGATGCATTTTGGGAAAAGGGACCATAAGTCTCTCCACAGTTACTGAGAAAACTGGCTTTAAAGCAAGTGTAGGTCAGTATGGGTGAAAATGAGTTCTGATCGATTTCGGATACATTGATGTTGCTAGTAAACATTGATAAAGGAAAGTTTTCAAAAATCTCAAGTTTTATTCTTCAAATGATGACTTTGTGTGAGGCTTAAAAATAGAATATAAGTCTCGTGTTATTCGTTCTGACTTTAATAATAGTTTCAACTTTCAAGAACATAATAATTTTTTAAATGTAGAATAATTTTTACCCAAGACTAATGTGCATGTATACAACACATAACACTGTGATTGAAAAGCATCATGAGCTGTGTTTAGTTAATATTTCATAACGAATTCTATCGTAAAGTTTTGTCAAAATTTCGCATTTTCTTCAGTGAAGGTTTACACTGAAATATCCGAAAACTCTCATTTGCGCATATTCAGTTCTCAATAGGCTAAGTTTTAAAAATACTTAGGATCAAGATATCAAGTTAATTTTTTCTGCATTTTAATCAGAAATTATCCAGGATTATGAATCAATCCTTAACTCCATTTGAGACTTATGGTCCCTATTCTCAAAACGCATCACATTTGTTGCAAAGCTAAACAATCCTTTTTTGCTCTGCGAGTCCTGGTTTCGCATGGATTAACCGGAAGCCGCCTTCATGATGTTGTACGTTCCACCACAGTGGCACGAATGTTGTACTCATCTCCAGTCTGGTGGGGATTTTCCAATGGTCTTGAGAGAGATCGTCTCTCTGCCTTGATACGTAAGCTTAAGCGACAAGGGTATCTGCCAACTGATACTCCTACATTTGACTTCTTGTGTTCTAAGGCTGACGACGCTCTCTTTGTTGCAATCCTTCGTAACCCTGGGCATGTCCTCCATGATTTGCTCCCTCCAATACGATCTTCCGGATACTATCTTCGACCTCGCTGGCATAATCGCGAGATACCACGATGCGATACTTTGACGGGGAAGGGTTACATTGCTAGATTATTGCATAAATGATAAGAAAACACTTGCTTTTTTTAATTACTTATTTTATCATTTTTATTTCGATTTATTATTACTTCTATGTTTTACAATCAATGCTTCTAACTTCTGTCCCATTGTGCGTTTGCTAATGGTGTAATAAAGAATATACTTATAATACTTACTTACTTAATATTTGCCACACGTCGCCAGAGCCAAGGCCACCATTAAATTGAAAACCACCGTGTCAGAAGAAGATGAACAGTTTAAAAGGGTGATGTGTATTTTAAGTGACGGATTAACGAGTCACATACATCGAGGACGACAACAAAATAACCTGCTTTTCAGCCACCTTCCAATTTGCGCAGTTGTTATTACCCTTCCCATCTCTCTTTGCAGACTTCCGCGACCAAGGCTTAACACAGTGGCGATTTTACTGGGGGAGGGGCTAAGGGCTGAAGCCCTAGCTGGAAAGATAGCCCCTCGTTTTTCTTAGCAACCATACATATTTTAGCCCCCAGTTTAACGTTTAATTAGCCATACACTGCCTACAATGTTTGCTGGTAATAAAGCCTCCTAATCTCCTAAAGCAATTAAACACCCCCAGTCCAAAAACTCTAGAACCGCCACTGGCTTAACACTAGGTTAACAGTGCTACGAAGTTGAGTAGTTTTATATCGTCGTAGTGCTGTGAACGAAATTCTTTATATTACCAGAGTTATATAACGATGCAAGTCCGCTAATATCCCGTCCTAGTACTTTGAATGCGATTCAGAGTGGACAGCCTGGCACAGTACTGTTTCCAGCCATTACGCATCCGACTGCTGACGCTCGGTAACCAGCGTTATATATTTGCAAGGCACAGTTCAGTTACTTGGTACCATGTAACGGGTTGCTCCACGCGAAGTCCACTAGGCCTAACGATTATCAAACTCAACACAGACCGATGGAGAACCAATGCAGCTCAAATCACATGTTGTTCAGCGGGGCGTTTACAGAAAGCGGGCCCTAGACGCAAACATTTTGGGGGCCCTTCTGAACGTGTAGACTGAGAGTCTGAAACTCAGGCGGGGTCTACCCGGATCGCCGAATCCCGAATCGCCGAAAGCCCTTAAACTGCAAAATCCGCCGAATCGCCGAAAGCAGTTTTCTACCAAGCGCGCGATTTGCCGAAAACTAGTTTGGACCCGAATCGCCGTGTGTAACCAGATGTATTCACCTTTTACAAGCCTGTATTTAATGTTTACTTGTTTGAAATTTGGTTACCGAATAAAACTGAACTGAACTGAAAATATAATGCATTTATTTACTACATTAATAGGCCTACATGTTAAAACATAACCGGCGGTACGGGTTTTCTTCGCAAAATAGTTTCGGCGATTCGGGATTCGGCGATTCGCTACGAACAGCATTTTCGGTGATACGGGTTTTCTTCACGAAATAGTTTCGGCGATTCGGCGGTAATACCATTTCGGCGATTCGGGATTCGCTACGCGCCCCTTTGGCGCGCCTAGTGCGCCTACGTGTAAACGCGCCTCTGATATTGTTGGATATAATTATGACGAAAGTATCGAATCTCTCTATTTAACCCAGCTGCAGCGTTTTAAACGGCCGCACTCACAATTTAAAAAAAACAAGCAGAATTACCCGAACCAGACAACGACTATCTACATGTAGGCCTACAATTGTACATGTAGACCTGCTAGTAGCTCAAAAATATGGCTAAGTTTTGAAATCTACCCAATTAATCGTAATCGCAATCTTCAAACGTCTAAAGCGCCACTCGAAATGCCAAGCGCAGGGCACCAGCCTGTTCACGAGCGCTGCGTCAAATCAGAGGGGTTTCCCAAAGAGTAGTCCAGAGTTGAACGTTGGTGTTGTTACATCCATTCGTTCATTAATTCTTTTATCCACTCTCTTATAACTGTGACTCGCACACGTAGGCTACGCTTTCTTCTGTAATGAATCAATTAACCTAGCTGCAGAGTTTAAAACGGTCACACTCAGAACTAAAGGATCAAACAGATCCTCAGGATCAAACTTCCTGAGCCAAATGGATTAAGTCCCTACTAGTGAAATCTCTTTCCACCCAAAGAATGTTTATTATACGCAGTAAGTTGATCTACTTGTTTGTCAGTTACTTAGAGATGACGCGAAACCATATGCTTATCCTATTATAAAATCTCATTCTCATTATCCCGTTGTGACGCAAAACTGTTACATTTTGCCATCGTCATATGTTTATGACGTCAATACTTATGCTTTTCAAAGAATTCATAGACATGCAATACATAGGCTAGATAGCGCGAAGGCAGTTGACAACACTAGGCCTACTGTCATCCTGTTGAACGTTGCTATTGTTACATCCCTTCGTTCATTAATTCTGTTATCCACTCATAATCATTCACACACGTACGCACTCTTCTGTAATGAATGAAATAATGAATTAGTTAGTTGAATAAATAATTAATCAATTCATTCATTCGCTTGTTGATTCATTCTTTGGTTCGTTCGAAAAGCCAGTTTGCCAGTTACATGAGCTAATGAAATCATTTCACGAATTAATTATTTCATTCGTTCTTCATTTATTCAGTCACGAAGTTAGGCCTAAGGCTTACTGTTTCGTTCAGGAAATCCAGTTCATTCTTTCGTATAGTCCCAGATTTATCGTTGATTCATTCGTTGGCTCACTCATTCATTCATTCACCCATCTATTTGGTTACATGAACCATTGACTTTAAAGGTGATTCTGCACTCCGTAATAATGCTCGAGTAACCTTCAACAACGCATGTTTGATTTTCCGACTTTGTAAGCAGTGACGTACAGGGCCGTTTTAAGGTCGTCGTAGGCCCTAGGCACTCTTGCATTCGTAGGCCCTTCCATACACCTATCGATTAACTCATCGGCTCTTACCGCAATCTTGGTGTCACTTTTGATCCACGCATACGTCTCTCCTCTATACATATCCAACCTCTCGCGCTCCTGCTTCATCCACAATCGTGACCTCCAACGCATCCGGCCTATGCTCGACCTTAAAACTGCCTCCACCATTGCTGCCTCCATTGTTCATTCAAAGCTTGATTATTGCAATTTCGTCTTCCTTAACCTTGATTCCACACAAATCAAGCGTCGGCAACTTATCCAAAACTCACTATAGCCAGAGCTGTCACTAGAACGCCCAGGCATCATCATATCACTCCCATCCTCAAATCGCTCCATTGGTTAAAAATTCCAGAGCGAATCCACTTCAAAGTCCTATCACCAACCGTAGCTACAATTGCCTGAAATAATCCCAGCCCAAGTACCTCCGTGATCTCTTCACCATCCAGGAAAGCTGCTCCACCCGATCATCCTCCTATCTCAGTCTTTCTTGACCCCCAGTCACTTCTCATCTCAAGTGCTCCAACCGAGCCATAGGCCCATCCAACACCGCAGTGACCGCACCACGCCTCGGGAACAATCTCCCCTGAATTCCGCAGATTCTCAGTTCCTCCATCATCATTGCACTCCATACTCCTCCTCATGTTCCTCTATCTATCATCCCCGGGTTTTCAACTCAAAATTGAAGTCTCTTGCAACTTTTCAAACACTCCTGCTCTGACTCATCTGACCTTACCCCATCCAATTCTTCTCGCCCTAACAGCTGCTCTGCCTCCTCTCTTGATCTGGCTTCCTGGAAACCGGACTCGGACCTCCTCTGGACTACTCTCTGGAAACCCCTCTGCTTTGACGTAGCGCTCGTGAATAGGCTAGTGCCCTGCGCTTGACCTTCAAGTGGCGCCTTAGAAGTTTGGATATTATGATTATGATTACGACCCCAACTAAACTGCCAACTCTGCATTAAAGCTAACGGCACTGCTTTCAATTGAAAACGACTTAATGCAGGTAATGACATTTGAAGACGTTAACAACTTATGTGATTTTGCTAATGCAAACAGCCGCAAAGCTCATATAATGTAAGCTAACACAACTTAATTTAAACTGTTTCAGTACAAATTTCAGTTATTAAATTTGAACTTGCTGTTGTTTGCAATTTTCCTTTTTCATTTCTCCGGTCAATCATTTAATATCTCATTTTCAGATTTTCAGACTTTCGTAGGCCCCTGAAAACTTCGTAGGCCCTAGGCACAGTGCCTACTGTGCCTAGTGGATAAAACGGCCCTGGTGACGTATACAGCCAGACTTAAATTCAAGAGGAGGCAACTCCGGGAGACATTCAGATGTAGTAGGGATGCGCAGGTAGGTCTATAACCCACGGAAAATTGTTTAAATCTAAAAAAGCAAGATGTGGCTACTGGCTAGGCCTGTGGCTAATGTGGCTAGGCCTAGGCTATGTTTGTAAGCCTGACAAGTTTTAACAAATTCAACCAATCGACCCTAATCAGTTGTTGTGCAATATTTAAAAACAAAATAATTAAAATAATTACAATTTGAAATACAAAAAAAAATATATATTAAATTTATTTGCGAAAAAGTTGCGCTTCAGCAGAAATCCACAAACGTTCATCTGCCCAGCCCATCGGCCCAGCCGTAGAGTTTAAGGCGCTTAATGTTAGATCTTTTCCATGTGTCGTTTGTGCTGTTTAGCCTACCTATTTCCCGCTTATGCGCGCCAATATTAGCTGCTTTACTGCCGGAAGTATGAACGGCTTTATCTGTCCTTCATAATAGAAATATCTACAAATATGTAATCATTTAGTACACCTACGGTAGGTCCCTATGTTTTTCTGCAAAATGGAAATAATGCATGCATACGAATAGATGCTTCATTTTACAAGCAATGGTATCTTCAAAGCTTGTCGGATACGTACAGTAAATGCTCAGCTGTCGTAGGCCCTACATCTACATTGACTGCATAATGTAGGCGTTTACATTCCGTTAAACCGTAAAGAGGCATTTCGAGATTGTCATTGCGACATTTAGTATCGTCACTTGACATTGCGTCTGGTTACAATAATTGGATGACGTCATCGGCAGATTCTTGATTTTACAAGCTTAGTTGCAATGATGCAATCTGTGAAAATAGCTTAGAGTGGTTCAGACCATCGACTTTCAGACAGCGGAATTATTTTCCGTTACCTGAAATTTTAATGTGGAAATTAAAAATAATTCGCTTTATGTGGCCCAATATCCTCTATTCTTTGTACTAATAACAAATATCGGCCAAGAAGCTTTGGATTTAAATGTATAAATCGTGAGCATTTTTAAAATCCTCCCATGGTTTATCAGATCGTCTGGCTCAGAAAGTCTCGGCAGGGCTTCCAGATCCGGCATACATGTAACTTAGTTGCTGCTGCCAATGGGTTTTCCTGACCAACAAGACTTTTATCCGTCCGTAGGTATTTGTGGCTATGATGCAAACAGGCTAATTTTTTAATTCTTGAGTTTTTTAAACTTCATATTGACAGCCGGTCTTGGTCTTGGGAAACCAAGACCAAGACTTTGAACCTCAAGCCCAAGACTTTGAACCTCAAGACCAAGACCAAGACTTGTGGTTTCAAGACCAAGACTTTTAAAAACGAACTCTAGTGTACTCGAGACCAAGTCCTTGGTCTCGAGGACAAGTCTGGGACCTGTGGTACTGACACATTCTGCAGCTGGTCTTGGGGGGATACATCAAGAGTACGTACGCAGGTGGGGGTGGGGTGAAAAAAGTACGCGTGCGTACAGGGAGGGGTCCAATTTTCCCGGACTTTTGCGTACATGGATGGCCCCTCAGCTGTTTTATTCGACAGCACTTGAGATTGCTTTGTGTGCTTCGTTAACAGTGATGGGCACTAAACTATTTTTATTTAGTTAAACTAAAACTATTTTCCAACAAAACAAAAATAGTTTAACTAAAGTTGGCAACTGATTTTGGAAATTAGTTAACTAAACTAAAAAGTAGTTAAACTTTTTCCAACTTTTTCCAACAAACATTTTCACAATAACAGAGGTTAAGTGAACTGTAATAATGCAGAGCATCAACCCATCGATGACAATTTCACCTTCAAACTATGCAGTGTGTACTGTTCTAGCACACAGTTACAGGTGTAGTGTATGAATTTTAAAACACAGGCTGTTAATTCTAAAACCAAGCAGTTTTAATCAATAAGTTTTGCATTGAGTTGTTCAATGTTCATTGCTGAAAATAGTTGCGTATTGCTGATATTTTTAGGTTAAACTTTTTAGTAAGCAACTAATTTTTTTTAGTTAAACTATGGTTTTAACTAAACTATTTCTTTTTAGTTAAACTTCATGCTTAACTAAAAAAAAATTAGTCAAACAAAAAGTTAGCAACTTTTTAGTTAACTATATTGCCCATCACTGTTCATTAATGAGCTAAGAAAAAATGAAGTCATGTGAGGACAAGTGAGGCTCCTGATTTTTTCACCTATTGTAAACTAGGCGTATTGGACGAATACAGAAAAATAATTACGATAAAAGTCATAATACAGTTTCCTGATTGATACTATAGTAGTAGATTTTGATTTATTATTTAGCTATTTATAGACAAAACATCAATACCATAATAACGCAGTGACAGGAGTCAGTACAAAATCAAAATTCACAGTGATTCATGCAGAGGTCAACCAGAACATTTATTTTTTATAAGTCAATCAATCAATCTATCAGTGTATTGAACAACAATAATAACAGTATTACAATCACGCAAAGAAAGTATTAGTAGGCATTCAAAGGCAAGACCAGAAGGGACAAAAGTCCTGCTAACAGGGTCACCTAGTTTCTTATAACAGAATTCATGCAGCAGTTTCAAAAGTGTCACAGTTCATTATGTTTTGTTAACTTTATACATACAGTGTTATTTAAAATATTTTACATAACACCCGCTCATTTAGTACTCGGAATGTCGTAACATTGTACAAAGTAAAGTAAGGAGTACAAACTCAAAATGTACTTTGTGCGTACAGTGTACACTTTACACAGTTGACATGAACTAACGACCACTGATATGTTTAGAGCTTAAAAGACAGAAAACAAGTAGTCTTAAAGCGTTTTCTTTAACAAACAAGTTTGATAGATATGTTATGCAGTAACTGACAACCTGATAAAGAATTAAATCCAAATCTTTGCTAGCAGTAAATCGTTTCATATTATAAAACTGAGTTACCTTAAAAGTGCAGTATATTCTGCTTTGTCATTTTAGCAACCATTTGACACACCAAATTTTAAAAAATGCTATAAAAGTATGTGCAAAAAGAGCTATTTAATTGTTTAAAATGCAGGCTTTGTCACTGGGTAGAACTATTTAGAAATTACACATGTGGTAACTCATAATATTGATGTTCCAATGTTATCAGAATAAAAATCAAAAGTTGTACATACACAATGAGTATCTAGTCAGTCATAGGTCCAAACTACTTTAATCATCATCAGTGACAACAGTGCTGTTATGCTGGAAGTGGTTTCTAGACAGTTTTAGCTTAACCAAAAGTTACATGATGTATCTCTGCTTCGTTTAGTCACTCCAATACACCTTCCTTGCTAAAATTCTTGCAGGCCTGCCAAAGCTTTGGATATGTATTATAGGGGTCCACCGGAAATCGCCTCGGACATATGCCTCGGCCGGAAATCCCGTTTCCTGAACTATTCGCCTCGGCAAATACTGTAGACGCAAATAGTTGAACAAAAATTTTTCTTTAACAAAAAATTTTTTTCTTTAAAAACTTATTCAATAAACTTATGTATATAAAATTATAAATGTTCAGCTTTAAAACAATTACACATCCACTGAATTCAATTCCATTTTCTTCAAATTATGTCAATTTATTGAATTTAATGCAATTTCAGAAAACTTCACAACTGCACAGAAATGACTAAAATTCAAAATGTATCAGTCACTTATTACAAGTACACAAATTTATTTCGATAAGTTTTTATTACATGAAAATGTGAAGCTTCGCATATGGAACAAATGGTACCCAGTTCGTTTCCGGATCCGCCAAATACTCGGATTCAGTACTCGGTGGAAAATCTCTTTCCGGTGAACCCCTAATGTGTTACACACCTGTCTTGAAACACTTGTGCATGCAAACAGTGTAGCTACTAAACATCATGTACATTCATAGGGGCCTACATATGTGCATAAATACATGAATCATTCAATACATAATAGTTTGCCATGGTTTCTTGCTTTGCAGTAACACCAACAAAGAAGATCCAACAACTGAGACTGACACGGACTCTTACAAGTCAACTACACATTACAGGTGAAAACAGAATTCATCATGTTTTGTTAACTTTATACATGCAGTATATTATTTTCCATAACAAAGAGCATTTAGTACTTTGAATGTCATTTCACTGTGCAAAGTAAAGTAAGAAGTACAAACTCAAAATGTACTTTGTGGCTACATATTACACGTTTGAGATGAACTAATGACCACTGACATGAACTCTTACGAGTCAACTACACATTACAGCTGAAAACTGAATTAATCTTGGGAATTTATGCGAACAATGGAATGGAAATATAATAGAACTTCTGCTTGAGCAAACAAATTAGCGAATTAGAATAAACTTGTCCATATCACCCTTTCCAGTGTAAAGAAGGTGCGAGTACATGGCATGACTGCACTCAGTGGTATTTACAGTTTTAGTTGTCACTACCATGTGTTTAGTAGTGGAAGAATTTGTATGTGTCCTCTGATCGTGCCAGATTATCGAAAAGTTATTTAATTTAGTATTTTTAATGTGAACTTTGGGACATTTACACAAACAATTCTTTCTGTATAAATAGTTCTGTTATTTTTTCTATGCCATTGAATTGCATGTTTCAGTGTATTTTGACGTGGACTCGAACTTGGACTCATTCTTTACAGACTCGGACTCGAAAACCTCAGGACTCGGACTCGGTTTAGGTGGGCTCGACTACATCACTGGAAGTTTTTATGTAGCACCCCTTCAAGGTAATCTACTCAGGAGCGCTCAGGAGAGATGATTATCACTAGGCTATCATGCATGCATTACCTAAGAAAAATAAAATTAATCACTTGACATAATAAATTTATAAATTTGTTTCCCCAGAGGGAGGTTGTCTGCTTTAGTGAGCGCACCCATAATGTCGCAATTTTGCACCTCTGGCACGGAACGCAATGTTTTCAAATGTCGCAAATCTGCACCTCTGGCATGCAAAGGGTTAACACTAGACTTATTTGAAAGGGTGCTTGGTCTGTGTGTACGCATTACATCTCATGTGTCTGTGTTGTTCTTAGGAAATGTTAAATCCTTACAAACTGAGCCTGAGCGTATTGGTACAGAGCCTTTTACGAAAGATATTATGTTGGCAATACATGACGATGGCCATCAGCTCTCGAGGTTTGTCAATCATCTATCATTTCATAAAATCAAACATGCTGGTTGCTTTATTTAATCATATTCTAATATTATTATTATTATTATTATTATTATTAATTAGTAACTTCTATTGCGCCGGTGTCTAATGCACAAGGCATCAACCGATGGCACACCAAAACCAAGCCGTAATCAGGTCAAAATCCAGAAGGTCAGTCCGTAAGACAGAGAGGCAGCCTATGGTGGATAAGCAATTTGAAAGAGATAAGTTTTAAGTTGAGAACGAAATGACAAAAGTGACTGAGCAGAGCGAACAGAAACAGGAAGAGAGTTCCAAAAAGTAGGTCCAGCAACCGAAAAAGCTCGTTCACCAAGAACAGTTCTGGACTTAGGTATAACCAGACAAAGATAATCAGATGACCTTGTTGAATAATTATAATGATAAGTCTGGGGAGTAAGAACTGATTTTAAGTAATGTGGCTGGCCAGAATTCAAAGTTTTATAAACGATGA
Organism: Allolobophora icterica; assembly: GCA_963556255.1. Lineage (NCBI taxonomy): Eukaryota > Metazoa > Annelida > Clitellata > Crassiclitellata > Lumbricidae > Allolobophora > Allolobophora icterica. The sequence goes on along the minus strand of OY744609.1, from coordinate 44,698,601 downwards.
GCCCCAATAGTAATGTATCTAGAGATTTATAAGGTTTCAGATTGTTGGACACAGTTTTTGCTTGTTTAAAGGGAAATGGTGAAGAATAAACTTTGCTGAGAATGCTGAAAATAAATTTTATACCGTCTTTGCAATGTACTTATAAATGTACTAGCTGGTTTACCCGGCGTTGCCGGGGGTTATAAGTTTCAATCCCTGCACCACCACCACCACCCCACCCCCACCACCACCCCCACCACCCACCACCCCCACCACCACCCCCACCACCACCCCCACCCCTACCACCCCCACCACCACCACTCACCACCTCCACCCCCACCACCACCCCCCACCCACCCCCACCACCACGACCCCCCCACCCACCACCACCGCCCCACCCCCCATCCACCACCCACCACCCCACCCACCACCCCAACCACCCACCACCCGCCTCCCCCACCCACGACCCCACCACCACCCCCCACCCACGGCCCCCGCCACCACCCCCCCACTACCCCCCACTACCACCCCCACAACCACCACCCCCAAATGGACTTACCAACAATAAATTTCTCTTCGATGTTTGTTACACGTGCATGCATCCAATGCAGTAATCCTAATGTCACTGCAGGGACTGCATCCAATGCAGAAAGCCTAATGTCACTGGCGGAACGGTAATTTTCCTATCGCTTGGGGCGATGTTTTGGCCATTTTTCACCATGGTAGCGGTGAAAACGGGGGACGTGAACCCCTCCACTGGGTGTCCGAAGTCGAGGCCGACACAGCAGTGAAGATTTCGAGTGAAAAGGTGCAAAATTGTAGAAGTTAAGCCCGGTCAAACAGACACACACACACACACACACACACAGAATTCTCGCTTTATTAATATAGATATGTGTGTATGTGTATCCGGTCAGAGATTTTTACATCAGACTTATTAAAAGGGTGCTTGGTCTGTATGTAGCATTACATCTCATGTGGCTATGTTGTTTCCCTAAAAACTGACCCAGAACAGAATGGAACAGATGTCCATCGAGTTCTGTTTGAGTTCTACAAAGGGCATTATGTCGAACAGAATATGACACTAGCCATCAAAAATAATAACGATGAAGATGATGATGGTGATCATGTTGGTGATGATGCCTAGTAATTGTTTTGAGTCTTGAGGGCTTAAATGAAGGTTTCCTTCAAGAAAATAAATAATATGGGCTTTGTTTCTTCTAGACATGAAAAGTGAAGGGTACGGTACCGTCCAATCTAAAAAGTAGGGTACAGGTACTTCTCATACCCACTTCTGATTTGTTCATTGAGTCATAAATCATGGATGGTAAACATATGTACATTCATACATATGTGCATAGGGGGCCTACATACATGAATCCTTCAATGCGTAATAGTTTGCCATGGTTTTATGCAGACTTGTTGTCCTCGAGACCAAGGTCTTGGTTTCGAGTGCATTCGAGTTCGTTTTTAAAAGTCTTGGTCTTGAGACCAAAAGTCTTGGTCTTGAGGTTCAAAGTCTTGGTCTTGAGGTTCAAAGTCTTGGTCTTGGTCTGGCAAGACCAAGACCGGCTGTCAATATGAACAGTAATTTAACAAAACTCAAGAATTAAAAAATTTATCAAGCCTGTTTGCATCATAGCCTACGACAAATATCTACGGACGGATGCAAGTCTTGTTGGTCAGGAAACCCATTGGCAGAAGCAACAAAGTTATGCTGTGTCTGGAAGCCCTGCCGAGACTTTTTCCAAAGCCAGACAAACCATGGGAGGATTTCAAAAAGGCTCACGATTTTTATATTTACATAGAGTGCTTTAAAAGCTACTGTGTGTGCCAGCGGCTTCAGCACCTGTAGAACGTATTTTTTCACTTGACGGAATTTTTATGAGGCCCCACAAGGCACGTCTTGGTCAGAAAACTCTGAGCGAATTGGTTTTTATAAAATACAAAAGGTATTTGGAATATCATTTTGCATGAAGGACTTTTGTAAATATGAATTCGGAATGCTCTGCAGTCTGCATTTAAAGTGAATTTGAATAAAATAAAAGACTCACGTTTTCATTAAAATAGCGAGTAGTCCGACTTGGGCTGAATGTGATTTTTTGGGTCTTGGTCTCAGACTTAATCTTGAAGTTCAAAGTCTTGGTCTTGAGGTTCAAAGTCTTGGTCTTGGTCTCAAGGTTCAAAGTCTTGGTCCTGGTCTTAGTCTTGAGGTTTAAGGTCTTGACAACAAGACTGGTTTTATGTTGTCTTCAATATGTACCTTGATCGCTTTGCAGTCATACCAACAAAGAAGATCCAGAAACTCAGATTGACATGGGCTCTTACGAGTCAGTTAGAACAGTACAGGTGAAAACTGAATTAAACTCTTGGAGATTTAATTTAACTAATAGAATGGAAATATAATAGAACTTCTACTTGGGCAAACAAATTGGCTAATTAGAAGAAACTTGTCTCATACCGCACTTTCCAGTGTAAAGAACGAGTGAGCACATGGCACGACTGCACTTAATGGTATTTACAGTTTAAGCTGTCAATACCATGTGTTTAGCAGTGGAAGAATATTTATGTGTAATCTGATCGTGCCAGATTATCGAACAAAAATTTATTTAATTTAGTGTTTTTAATGTGTATTTTGGGAGAATTACATTTCAAAATTTTTCTGCATAAATAGTTCTGTTATTTTTTTCTAAGCCATTGAATTGCATGTTTTAGTGTACGTTGAATGTGGATGGACTTGGACTCGGACTCATTCTTTACAGACTTAGACTCGAACACCTCAGGACTCGGACTCGGCTTAGATGCAGTCTGATTCGATTAGGACTCGGCTTAGGTGGACTCGACTACATCACTGATAGTTTTTATGTAACACCCCTTCAAGGTAATCTACTCAGGAGCGCTCAGGAGAGATGATTATTACTAGACTATTACTATCATGCATGCATTACATAAGAAAAATAAAATTATTCAGTTGACATAATACATTTATTATTGCTGACAGAGGTCAATATAAATGTACCATTTACCTTAAATACTGTATTAAAGCATAGTAACAGTTGTGATTTTCAAATGCTATGCCTGTTTCCCCAGAGGGAGGTTGTTTGCAACCTAAGATGTGTTAGATGAGTACAATAGCTTCTCTGGTTGTTTTAGTTTTACAGTTGAGTAGAATACAATACATCAGAAATTAATTGTAACATGTGTGTTAAATTTTTTCTTTTACTTAAAATAAGAGTGGGCATTGAAAGAGCATGACGACAAAGCTCGATTTGAGCAATTGTTTTCTTCTTTTGGAAAAAAACAATCATCCAGTGAAGAAATTTCCATAGGGTAAGTAAGGTGCTGTATATATATATATATATATATATATATATATATATATATATATATATATTACTCACAGTTTGACTTCTTGAATGAACACTATTTTTAGGTGAGACAATTTATGCAACCAGGCAACCAATCTATAAAAACCTCGCGTGTTTAAGGCAGATTTTCTATTATTGGACTCATAAGATCTTTTGAAGGGAACTGCAATTTTGTTATGGATTACTGATATTCTGTTTTGTATTTTGGATTTGACCAAGTTCCACTGTCTCATTCATGACAGAGAAACCAAAATGTAATCATTGTTCTCAAAAATTGCTATGTAACCTTTTGAGGAGTGCCATCAAGAGGTTCTTAGAAGATGCTATACAAATATCTAAATATGTACATATCTGCATGACATGATAGGAGTGCCATCAAGAGGTTCTTAGAAGATGCTATACAAATATCTAAATATGTACATATCTGCATGACATGATAGTCTCTCAGAAATTCACATCGTTCATTTACTCAGTTGGTTTGCCTGTATGCTGTGGATCAAGACAGGCAATAGAGTGCCCAGCACCATTTAAACACCTCTCAGAGGTGTTAAATAACTATTTTCCAACTAAACTATGGTGCCTGACCTGTTGCAGCCAGACACCTTCAGGGTACATGAGAGCATTAGCAGATTACAATTGTACTGCTTTATACTGGCATTGCAATGCATGTATAAATGTATATGTGTAATGTGTATGTGTATACGGTCAGAGATTTTTACATTAGACTTATTTAAAAGGTGCTTGGTCTGTATGTAGCATTACATCTCATGTGTCTGTGTTGTTCTTAGGAAATGTAAAATCCTTAAAAACTGAGCCTGAGAGGCTTGGCAAAGATGTACCTCAGGCTCTGAAAGCCTTCTATGAAACATATTATGTTGCACAGTACATGATGTTGGTCATCAGCTCTCCAGGTTTTTGTCAATCATCTATCATTTCACAAAGTCAAACATGCTGGTTGCTTTATTTAAGCATATTCTAATAGTAATGTATTTAGAAATTTATGAGTTTTTTCAAACTGTTGGACTCAGTGTTTGCTTGTTTAAAGAGATGGTGAAGAATATAGTCAACTTTGCTGAAAATGCTGAAAATAAATTTTCTGATAAATGCTGGGAATACATTTTCTGATAAGGAAGTGAGCTTTTCTGTTTCATGGTTTCGATATTATTGCTAACAGTTCAAACAGTTTCCTGCAGAACATTTTGAAGAATCTCAACTTGTGTGCTTTGCTACAGGTCAAGGAAGTAGGGGTACCAAATTTCGCATAGTTTCCCCTTTGTGGCTGTCAAATAAATATAACGTCATCATTTATATTTCGTGCATAATAATACAAAAATAATAATGATGAAGATGACGATGGTTATCATGTTGGTGATGATGCTTACTAATTGTTTTGAGTCTTGAGGGCTTAAATGAAACTTTCCTCCAAGAAAATAAATAATGTGGGCTTTGTTTCTTCCGGCCATGAAAAGTGAGGGTATGGCACCCTCCAATCCAATATTGGGGGCACTCGTACCTCTCCCACCGAAATTTACGCCTATGCATCATGACAATGAGACTTGATTGCTTTCAGAGTCTTTGGATCAGTTACAGAAAATGGTAGAGGACTGTTTCTCCAAGATTCGTTCAAGGTATTACACTTCTGATTTGATCATTGAGCCATGAATCATTGAGCTGTGAAGAAATAAATATTAAACTTTAGTTTTCGAGATGATTGAGCTGCCAGGGTTGGTTGGTTTACTGGATGGCTGGCTGCCTGTGTGGTTGGTCAGTTGTGTGGTCATCAAGAAACCAGCATTCTGTGTGTACCATAAATCATTTAATCAGATCGGGTCAGATAGTTGGCTGGGCTGGCTAGCTGACTTAGCCCAGAACATCCAATCAACTGACACTGATATTATGTTACAATGCCTGAATAGTTGACTTGATGGCCACCTGAGATGAAAGTGTTTATAATTTCAGTGATGAACCAAAACCAGACTTTCTTCAGCTTGGGGTTAGTCTTTATGCAAACTTGTTTATTATCAAGAATTAAGTAGTGACTTTTCTTGTGCCAGTGTCTGATGAACAAGCATCAACTGCTGGCGCACCAAGACCAAGCCATAATCAGATCAATATAACCTTACTAGTGTATTTTCCTGTCATAATTATGACGGCAGTATACAGTGTTAGAGTATTAACCAGTCATATTATGACGTCATATTATAGGCCTATATGTGTCGTCAAGACCGCCGTCGTCAAGACCGCCGTCGTCAAGACGGCAGTACTGACGTCACAAACGGTTTCACAATACAACAGAAGCCGTTTGTGACGTAGCATCCTACGACGGACAAATTTACATATAAGGAAACTATATATATAGATATTTATTAACTTTATTACTAATTACTAGTTCATGTGCAACCATTTTGATCTAACGCAATCTATTTCTTTCTAAACGCTCACATTCTTAAGATATGCTGATCTTTTGTTTACTCTTTTAATAATAATACTAAAAATAAATAATAGTAACAAGATTTATATATAGCAATGTAGCATGGTCTAGTCTGAAGAAAAGGGTGCTATATACAAGAGTTCAGAAATCACAAAGAGTCATATATGTTAAAAGATTGGTCTTGCGCTGTGATGTCTGTAGAAATGGTGCATTCTTCACATGGCGAAGTCTAGACTATTTCATGCAGCGATAGAGAAAGAACATTAATTTTGTCAAATTTTTTGGAAGACCATGAGACTTCCAGTTAATTTCTCAGTGAGGATCATAGCCAATATCTGCTCTGGTTGTCTGCTACTTGAATGCAAAAGTCTGAAATATAATTTGGGATAAGGCCATTCAGTGCTTTATAAGTGATTAGGTATAGTTTGTAGGTATTTGCTGAGGAAAACGTATTTAGCACAGGTTGTCAACATGATTGGATGCCGGCCATAGATGAGTCAAACAGCAGAGTTTAGCACCGACTATCTACTCTAGCTGATAAGTCAGCAGAGCCACCAGTAGGCTGTTGCAGTAGTGAGCCTTGGAGACTTTGAAGCTGTTGACCAAGCAATTGAACCAAGAATATCAGTTCCTTAAAAAATCGTGCATTGCAGCCGTGCATAGGTATTCTAGAGCAGAGGTTCTCAAACTTTATTTTTATTGTACCCCCAGGTAAGAAAATCGAGCATTGGCGTACCCCCAGCAAAGGTATCTTCTGATCAGAAACAACAGGCGAGCGCAAAGTCAATAAGTGTAGGACCATGGCATAGGTAGACAAATTTAAAATATAATGTTAAGAATGAAATCATATCAACAAAAGGTAAAATTAAATCACTATTAAAAAGTGTTAATGTGAGCTGTTTTGACAAGCACACTAGCACAGATTTACAATATCTGGTTTAATGTTTGTCAATTTCAAACGCAAATCTGGTTCGGGTTCAAACATTGTTCTGTATTTGCTTTTGATCGCAAGCACTGCTGAAAAACCAGTTTCGCACAGATATGACGTGCTGAAGGGAATAAAATTTTTTAAAGCTTGATCAGAAATTAATCCATATTCAGTTCTTCACTTCAGCCAGAAAACGCACAACATCTCTTTCATGAATTCGTTTTTCAATCCACTATCACATGAAAGTTCAACAAACTAGTCTCTTTCCTGGACTGAAAAATCTGCCTGCAACACTCTCCGAAAATGGAAAGATGGGTATTAACTCATAGAAAATTTAAACTTTTAAGAAAAGGAAGCGCATGGTGCACATATAATCATTTGGGTATAAACTCATTAAAAACGTTAAAGCAAAAGAAGCATAGTGGACGTAGAATAGTGACTTCAATAGTCAATAGCTACTCAAAGAAACATAGGAATAAACTTATAGAAAATTTCTTTTTTTCCCATTTTCTTTCGCGTACCCCTTAGCGACACCTGGCGTACCCCTAGGGGTACGTGTACCACCGTTTGAGAACCCCTGTTCTAGAGAGCCTTGTTCTCTTTGCCTTGGTGTTCCAAATTGGTTAAGTTTCATTGAATGAGCTAAGAAAATGAAGTTATGTGACAATGAGCGAGTCTCCTGATTTTTTCACCTATTGTAGCCTAGGTGTATTAGACTTTAATACAGAAAATAATTATGATAAAAGTCATAATACAGTTTCCTGATTGATACTATTGTAGTAGATTTTGGTTTATGATTTAGCCATTTATAGACAAAACATCAATACCATAATAACGCAATGACAGGAATCAGTACAGAATCAAATTTCACAGTGATTGATGCAGAGATCACCATTGGGTCTGAAGGATCTGTTCAGGCTTGATTGGACAGATAATATTTGGCAGTATTAACAGTGCATTTATTATTTTATAAGTCAATCAATCAGTCAGTTTATTGAACACCAATAATAAGAATAATTATTACAGTCACTCAAAGAAAGTATTAGTAGGCATTCAAAGTTGAGACTAGAAGGGACAACAAGTCCTGCTAACAGGGTCACCTATAGTTTCTTATAACAGTATTCGTGACAGCATTTTCAACAGTGTCACAATTCATCAGGTTTTATTAACTTTATACATGCATTGTTATTTTAAATATTTTCTATAACACAGCTCATTTAGTACTTTGAATGTCATTACATTGTACAAAGTAAAGTACCGGTAAGGCATACAAACTCAAAATGTACTTTGTGCGTACACTTTACACAGCTGACTTGAACTAATGACCACTGATATGTTTAGAGCTTAAAAATAGAAATCAGCAGTCGTAAAATGTTTACTTGAACAAACAAGTTTGATAGACATTTATTTTATTTATTTATTTATTCCGGATATTTCTATAGCGCCTCTCGAAGTCTACTACTACTCAGAGGCGCTCCCGACTACAGCATTTGATACTGTGCCGGAATTTTCACGCCGAAGCGCCACGAGCAATTGTGAGTGAAGGACTTGCCCAAGGTCCGTACGCAGCGGCTAGAGTGGGATTCGAACCTGCAACCCTCTGGTCACAAGGCACCAATCTTACCACTGAGCCACCACGCCCCACAATGATATGCAGTAACTGACAACCTGATAAGGAATTAAATTACAATCTTTGAGCTAGCAGTGAATCATAGCTTATTGTAAAACTGAGTTATCTCAAAAGGTGCAATATATTCTGCTTTGTCATTTTAGCATCCATTTGACACGCCGAGTTTCAGAAGATTGTATAAGAGTATGTGCAGAAAAGAGCTATTAAATTGTTTAAAACGCAAGCTTTGTCACTGGGTAGAACTATTTAGAAAGTAAACCTGTGGTAAATGGTTTACTCATAGCCTTAATGGTTTAATTTTGTAGTCAGAATAATAAACAGTGGCTGTACATACACAATGCTTATCTAGTCAGTTATAGACCCCAGACTGCTTTAATCATCATCAGTGACAACACTGCTGTTATGCTGGTAGTGATTTCTGGTCAGATTTAGCTTAAAACCAAAAGTTATCTGATGTATCTCTTCTTTGTTTACAGACTCTGATACACCTTCTGTACTAAAAAATTCTTGCAGGCCTGCCAAAGTTTTGGATAAGTGCTATGCAATTGTCTTGAATCATATATGCATCATATGCGTAATTGTAATCTCTAAATTTCTAAGCACCACTTGAAAGCTAAGCGCAGGGCACCAGCTTATTCAAGATCACTGCATCAAGATCACTGCATCAAAGGGTATTCAAAAGAAGGTCAGAGTCCGGTTGCCAGGAGGTTAGAGGAGGTAGAGTAGCTGCTAAGGCTGGTGTCATTTAGATCGAGAATTGGAAGGCGAAGGATCAGGTGATTCAGGGTATAAATTCTTGAAGAGGTGAGACTTCAGTTTTGAGTTGAAAGCCAGAGTTGCTAGTAAACATATTTACATTCATACATATGTGCATAGGGAGGCCTACATACGTGAATCTTTCAATACATAATAGTTTGCCATGGTTTTATGTTGTGTTCAATATGTACCTTGATTGCTTTGCAGTCATACCAACAAAGAAGAGCCAGAAGCTCCGGTTAAGCTGGGCTCTTTTGAGTCTGCAACAAGAGTATAGGTGAAAACTGAATTAATCTCTTGGGATTTATTGTAACCAATGGAATGGAAATATAATAGAACTTGCTTGAGCAAACAAATTGAACAACATCTGAACTTCAGTGAGTGGAATTTAGTTATCTGAAGAGATGTTCGTTTGGCTAAACTCAGGGTGCCATCTCAGTTAACTGATAACAGGTTTTATTTTTATATATTTATTTATTCTGGATATTTCTATAGCGCCTCTTGAATTCAACTACTACTCAGAGGCGCTCCCGACTACAGCATTTGATACTGTGCCGGAATTTTCACGCCGAAGCGCCACGAGCAATTGCGAGTGAAGGACTTGCCCAAGGTCCATACGCAGCAGCTAGAGTGGGATTCGAACCTGCAACCCTCCGGTCACAAGGCGCCAAATTTACCACTGAGCCACCACGCCCCACATATATACATTTGCTGATGTCACTTGCAGTCATTGATGCATTTGACACTGACATAGCAAGATGCTGATCTGTTGAGATCTTTCGTCATGAGTAAATCTACATGAATTGCACGTTGATTAATTCTTCCACAGCTGTCTAATACAACTACAGTGTAAGCTTCAGTAGTATCTTCAATAAAATATATTTAGAAGTTTTGAAAAATGACTGGTAAACTTTTATTTAATGATAACTAATTGAACGAATAGCAGTACATTACCAATACATGTATTATGTTATGTGAATGCTACAGAAAGAATCCACTGCAATACTTGAGGCTACTGATTGGCTGTAAAGGAGAAGGAGGCCTCCTTTCTGCCCTTCGTAAACGGTAATTACTGAGCCGTCTTTTAGGCCTGCTTATTCAGTGCCTGCCTATAAGGCGGCTTTAGAAAAACATGTTCTGTACATATATGTGTGTACATTATATAGTATAGTACAATATACATATACATTGTATATGTGTGTGTAATAATGTGCACGAGAGATTCCTAAAAGGCGCTAGATAATTAAATATCTATTTGCCAACTGTCTTAAAATGCAATTGTTTAGATCTGTTATAAAGTCAAGGGTACAGCACTTTTGTGAGGTGCTTAACAATGCATTATATTAATTGTCCTGATAAATACATGCAAGAATGCTTTAACACTGATTTTCCAGGTTCCCTTGTTTTGGTAAAACTGAGCTGGTAGCCATTTCCAGATCCATCACTGTGATATTGGACCAGCTGCTTCTTGTTCACTGTAACCTGTAGTTTTATAATTGCTTTTCCCATTTTGGCTGTTTCCTGTCTCTATGGTTTGAATAGGCTTACCTTAGAGTTTGGACAGCCTATTAGTTTTGGCTGTTTGGCCTGTTGGCTTTCATGCTTGAGCGTTTGTATAGGTCTTTCTTTCAACAATTTATTAACAATTAGTTTTTTTAAGTAGCAGTGAAATATATGCTAGCAACCAGTGACAATGATTGTTGATGCTGAACACCTTATGACTGTGACCGAGATTCTGTAGTTCAGTTCAGTTCTAGCTCAGTTTAAGCATAGTTTGAATTTGGGACTAGATTTTAGTGATGATGACATTTATAATGACAGGATGATGAGTGGTAAGATGTGGCATGGGGGTCTGTTCAGTAGCATGTTAGCTATACAGCAGTTGTGGGTTCATGCCTTCTGAGCCAACTCCATGCAAAGTTGTCTCTGTGCATCAGTTGCAAATTTACGCCTCTGTGCATGTTATAAGAGCAGTAAATTAAAATTTAAAAAACATTTGAATGATGATTTTGCTGTTTTTGTAAATTCAAGCCACTGGGCAACGAATATTCAATGTGGTCCGGATGACGAGAGCGACCAAGAAAATAATAGCACATGGACGGGTTTTTACATAACGCTGACTATTACTGATGCTTGATTAACTCATTTGAATGATGTAAGTTGCTTCAACTCTTGTAATTTGTGATCATATATGAATAATTAAGTAAAATTAAAGCAACAGTACATTAAGACATTTTTTCTGACAAATGCAATTATTTAGACTAGTTAAATAGATGGCATGCTGGGCTTTTGTGAGGTACTTTAAAAGGCACTATATTCAGTGCCATTATTTTAATATATTTTATGTTAAATCTATTGTTCAAATTTCTGTGCTTGAAATGTATAAAATACAGGTTCACTGGACTTGCAGATTTTACCTGTGTTACATAATTATTGCAATGAGTTAGTAAACATGACTGGGTTATCATAGTGTTCTATAGTCTCCCTAAATAGACATTGATTTGTCTGTCAGGTGATCACTCTCATCTTTGAATATCTCAAATTCCTGCAGCATCGAGGTCCACAAAAAGATATTTGGGAAAAACAGCGCAGCATGGAGGAGAACGATTTCCGATGGCTGGAATCCGTAAGGCCACCAAACAAATCCTAGGAATTCCAAATCAGAATATCTAGAGTAATTTAATATAATGTAATAATAATGGTGTAATATAATATAACATCATTTGACACTGACATAGCAAGATGCTGATCTGTCGAGATCTTTCGTCATGAGTAAATCTACATGAATTGCATGTTGATTAATTCTTCCACAACTGTCTAATACAACTACAGTGTAAGCTTCAGTAGTATCTTCAATAAAATATATTTAGAAGTTTTGAAAAATGACTGGTAAACTTTTATTTAATGATAACTAATTGAACGAATAGCAGTACATTAACAATACATGTATTATGTTATGTGAATGCTACAGAAAGAATCCACTGCAATACTTGAGGCTACTGATTGGCTGTAAAGGAGAAGGAGGCCTCCTTTCTGCCCTTCGTAAACGGTAATTACTGAGCCGTCTTTTAGGCCTGCTTATTCAGTGCCTGCCTATAAGGCGGCTTTAGAAAAACATGTTCTGTACATATATGTGTGTACATTATATAGTATAGTACAATATACATATATATGTGTGTGTAATAATGTGCACGAGAGATTCCAAAAAGGCGCTAGATAATTAAATATCTATTTGCCAACTGTCTTAAAATGCAATTGTTTACATCTGTTATAAAGTCAAGGGTACAGCACTTTTGTGAGGTGCTTAACAATGCATTATATTAATTGTCCTGATAAATACATGCAAGAATGCTTTAACACTGATTTTCCAGGTTCCCTTGTTTTGGTAAAACTGAGCTGGTAGCCATTTCCAGATCCATCACTGTGATATTGGACCAGCTGCTTCTTGTTCACTGTAACCTGTAGTTTTATAATTGCTTTTCCCATTTTGGCTGTTTCCTGTCTCTATGGTTTGAATAGGCTTACCTTAGAGTTTGGACAGCCTATTAGTTTTGGCTGTTTGGCCTGTTGGCTTTCATGTTTGAGCGTTTGTATAGGTCTTTCTTTCAACAATTTATTAACAATTAGTTTTTTTAAGTAGCAGTGAAATATATGCCAGCAACCAGTGACAATGATTGTTGATGCTGAACACCTTATTATTAGATGGCATGCTGGGCTTTTGTGAGGTACTTTAAAAGGCACTATATTCAGTTCCATTATTTTAATATATTTTATGTTAAATCTATTGTTCAAATTTCTGTGCTTGAAATGTATAAAATACAGGTTCACTGGACTTGCAGATTTTACCTGTGTTACATAATTATTGCAATGAGTTAGTAAACATGACTGGGTTATCATAGTGTTCTATAGTCTCCCTAAATAGACATTGATTTGTCTGTCAGGTGATCACTCTCATCTTTGAATATCTCAAATTCCTGCAGCATTGAGGTCCACAAAAAGATATTTGGGAAAAACAGTGCAGCATGGAGGAGAACGATTTCCGATGGCTGGAATCCGTAAGGCCACCAAACAAATCCTAGGAATTCCAAATCAGAATATCTAGAGTAATTTAATATAATGTAATAATAATGGTGTAATATAATATAACATCATTTGACACTGACATAGCAAGATGCTGATCTGTTGAGATCTTTCGTCATGAGTAAATCTACATGAATTGCATGTTGATTAATTCTTCCACAACTGTCTAATACAACTACAGTGTAAGCTTCAGTAGTATCTTCAATAAAATATATTTAGAAGTTTTGAAAAATGACTGGTAAACTTTTATTTAATGATAACTAATTGAACGAATAGCAGTACATTACCAATACATGTATTATGTTATGTGAATGCTACAGAAAGAATCTACTGCAATACTTGAGGCTACTGATTGGCTGTCAAGGAGAAGGAGGCCTCCTTTCTGCCCTTCGTAAACGGTAATTACTGAGCCGTCTTTTAGGCCTGCTTATTCAGTGCCTGCAAATAAGGCGGCTTTAGAAAAACATGTTCTGTACATATATGTGTGTACATTATATAGTATAGTACAATATACATATATATGTGTGTGTAATAATGTGCACGAGAGATTCCTAAAAGGCGCTAGATAATTAAATATCTATTTGCCAACTGTCTTAAAATGCAATTGTTTAGATCTGTTATAAAGTCAAGGGTACAGCACTTTTGTGAGGTGCTTAACAATGCATTATATTAATTGTCCTGATAAATACATGCAAGAATGCTTTAACACTGATTTTCCAGGTTCCCTTGTTTTGGTAAAACTGAGCTGGTAGCCATTTCCAGATCCATCACTGTGATATTGGACCAGCTGCTTCTTGTTCACTGTAACCTGTAGTTTTATAATTGCTTTTCCCATTTTGGCTGTTTCCTGTCTCTATGGTTTGAATAGGCTTACCTTAGAGTTTGGACAGCCTATTAGTTTTGGCTGTTTGGCCTGTTGGCTTTCATGTTTGAGCGTTTGTATAGGTCTTTCTTTCGACAATTTATTAACAATTAGTTTTTTTAAGTAGCAGTGAAATATATGCTAGCAACCAGTGACAATGATTGTTGATGCTGAACACCTTATGACTGTGACCGAGATTCTGTAGTTCAGTTCAGTTCTAGCTCAGTTTAAGCATAGTTTGAATTTGGGACTAGATTTTAGTGATGATGACATTTATAATGACAGGATGATGAGTGGTAAGATGTGGCATGGGGGTCTGTTCAGTAGCATGTTAGCTATACAGCAGTTGTGGGTTCATGCCTTCTGAGCCAACTCCATGCAAAGTTGTCTCTGTGCATCAGTTGCAAATTTACGCCTCTGTGCATGTTATAAGAGCAGTAAATTAAAATTTAAAAAACATTTGAATGATGATTTTGCTGTTTTTGTAAATTCAAGCCACTGGGCAACGAATATTCAATGTGGTCCAGATGACGAGAGCGACCAAGAAAATAATAGCACATGGACGGGTTTTTACATAACGCTGACTATTACTGATGCTTGATTAACTCATTTGAATGATGTAAGTTGCTTCAACTCTTGTAATTTGTGATCATATATGAATAATTAAGTAAAATTAAAGCAACAGTACATTAAGACATTTTTTCTGACAAATGCAATTATTTAGACTAGTTAAATAGATGGCATGCTGGGCTTTTGTGAGGTACTTTAAAAGGCACTATATTCAGTGCCATTATTTTAATATATTTTATGTTAAATCTATTGTTCAAATTTCTGTGCTTGAAATGTATAAAATACAGGTTCACTGGACTTGCAGATTTTACCTGTGTTACATAATTATTGCAATGAGTTAGTAAACATGACTGGGTTATCATAGTGTTCTATAGTCTCCCTAAATAGACATTGATTTGTCTGTCAGGTGATCACTCTCATCTTTGAATATCTCAAATTCCTGCAGCATCGAGGTCCACAAAAAGATATTTGGGAAAAACAGCGCAGCATGGAGGAGAACGATTTCCGATGGCTGGAATCCGTAAGGCCACCAAACAAATCCTAGGAATTCCAAATCAGAATATCTAGAGTAATTTAATATAATGTAATAATAATGGTGTAATATAATATAACATCATTTGACACTGACATAGCAAGATGCTGATCTGTCGAGATCTTTCGTCATGAGTAAATCTACATGAATTGCATGTTGATTAATTCTTCCACAACTGTCTAATACAACTACAGTGTAAGCTTCAGTAGTATCTTCAATAAAATATATTTAGAAGTTTTGAAAAATGACTGGTAAACTTTTATTTAATGATAACTAATTGAACGAATAGCAGTACATTAACAATACATGTATTATGTTATGTGAATGCTACAGAAAGAATCCACTGCAATACTTGAGGCTACTGATTGGCTGTAAAGGAGAAGGAGGCCTCCTTTCTGCCCTTCGTAAACGGTAATTACTGAGCCGTCTTTTAGGCCTGCTTATTCAGTGCCTGCAAATAAGGCGGCTTTAGAAAAACATGTTCTGTACATATATGTGTGTACATTATATAGTATAGTACAATATACATATATATGTGTGTGTAATAATGTGCACGAGAGATTCCTAAAAGGCGCTAGATAATTAAATATCTATTTGCCAACTGTCTTAAAATGCAATTGTTTAGATCTGTTATAAAGTCAAGGGTACAGCACTTTTGTGAGGTGCTTAACAATGCATTATATTAATTGTCCTGATAAATACATGCAAGAATGCTTTAACACTGATTTTCCAGGTTCCCTTGTTTTGGTAAAACTGAGCTGGTAGCCATTTCCAGATCCATCACTGTGATATTGGACCAGCTGCTTCTTGTTCACTGTAACCTGTAGTTTTATAATTGCTTTTCCCATTTTGGCTGTTTCCTGTCTCTATGGTTTGAATAGGCTTACCTTAGAGTTTGGACAGCCTATTAGTTTTGGCTGTTTGGCCTGTTGGCTTTCATGTTTGAGCGTTTGTATAGGTCTTTCTTTCGACAATTTATTAACAATTAGTTTTTTTAAGTAGCAGTGAAATATATGCTAGCAACCAGTGACAATGATTGTTGATGCTGAACACCTTATGACTGTGACCGAGATTCTGTAGTTCAGTTCAGTTCTAGCTCAGTTTAAGCATAGTTTGAATTTGGGACTAGATTTTAGTGATGATGACATTTATAATGACAGGATGATGAGTGGTAAGATGTGGCATGGGGGTCTGTTCAGTAGCATGTTAGCTATACAGCAGTTGTGGGTTCATGCCTTCTGAGCCAACTCCATGCAAAGTTGTCTCTGTGCATCAGTTGCAAATTTACGCCTCTGTGCATGTTATAAGAGCAGTAAATTAAAATTTAAAAAACATTTGAATGATGATTTTGCTGTTTTTGTAAATTCAAGCCACTGGGCAACGAATATTCAATGTGGTCCAGATGACGAGAGCGACCAAGAAAATAATAGCACATGGACGGGTTTTTACATAACGCTGACTATTACTGATGCTTGATTAACTCATTTGAATGATGTAAGTTGCTTCAACTCTTGTAATTTGTGATCATATATGAATAATTAAGTAAAATTAAAGCAACAGTACATTAAGACATTTTTTCTGACAAATGCAATTATTTAGACTAGTTAAATAGATGGCATGCTGGGCTTTTGTGAGGTACTTTAAAAGGCACTATATTCAGTGCCATTATTTTAATATATTTTATGTTAAATCTATTGTTCAAATTTCTGTGCTTGAAATGTATAAAATACAGGTTCACTGGACTTGCAGATTTTACCTGTGTTACATAATTATTGCAATGAGTTAGTAAACATGACTGGGTTATCATAGTGTTCTATAGTCTCCCTAAATAGACATTGATTTGTCTGTCAGGTGATCACTCTCATCTTTGAATATCTCAAATTCCTGCAGCATCGAGGTCCACAAAAAGATATTTGGGAAAAACAGCGCAGCATGGAGGAGAACGATTTCCGATGGCTGGAATCCGTAAGGCCACCAAACAAATCCTAGGAATTCCAAATCAGAATATCTAGAGTAATTTAATATAATGTAATAATAATGGTGTAATATAATATAACATCATTTGACACTGACATAGCAAGATGCTGATCTGTCGAGATCTTTCGTCATGAGTAAATCTACATGAATTGCATGTTGATTAATTCTTCCACAACTGTCTAATACAACTACAGTGTAAGCTTCAGTAGTATCTTCAATAAAATATATTTAGAAGTTTTGAAAAATGACTGGTAAACTTTTATTTAATGATAACTAATTGAACGAATAGCAGTACATTAACAATACATGTATTATGTTATGTGAATGCTACAGAAAGAATCCACTGCAATACTTGAGGCTACTGATTGGCTGTAAAGGAGAAGGAGGCCTCCTTTCTGCCCTTCGTAAACGGTAATTACTGAGCCGTCTTTTAGGCCTGCTTATTCAGTGCCTGCCTATAAGGCGGCTTTAGAAAAACATGTTCTGTACATATATGTGTGTACATTATATAGTATAGTACAATATACATATATATGTGTGTGTAATAATGTGCACGAGAGATTCCAAAAAGGCGCTAGATAATTAAATATCTATTTGCCAACTGTCTTAAAATGCAATTGTTTACATCTGTTATAAAGTCAAGGGTACAGCACTTTTGTGAGGTGCTTAACAATGCATTATATTAATTGTCCTGATAAATACATGCAAGAATGCTTTAACACTGATTTTCCAGGTTCCCTTGTTTTGGTAAAACTGAGCTGGTAGCCATTTCCAGATCCATCACTGTGATATTGGACCAGCTGCTTCTTGTTCACTGTAACCTGTAGTTTTATAATTGCTTTTCCCATTTTGGCTGTTTCCTGTCTCTATGGTTTGAATAGGCTTACCTTAGAGTTTGGACAGCCTATTAGTTTTGGCTGTTTGGCCTGTTGGCTTTCATGTTTGAGCGTTTGTATAGGTCTTTCTTTCAACAATTTATTAACAATTAGTTTTTTTAAGTAGCAGTGAAATATATGCCAGCAACCAGTGACAATGATTGTTGATGCTGAACACCTTATGACTGTGACCGAGATTCTGTAGTTCAGTTCAGTTCTAGCTCAGTTTAAGCATAGTTTGAATTTGGGACTAGATTTTAGTGATGATGACATTTATAATGACAGGATGATGAGTGGTAAGATGTGGCATGGGGGTCTGTTCAGTAGCATGTTAGCTATACAGCAGTTGTGGGTTCATGCCTTCTGAGCCAACTCCATGCAAAGTTGTCTCTGTGCATCAGTTGCAAATTTACGCCTCTGTGCATGTTATAAGAGCAGTAAATTAAAATTTAAAAAACATTTGAATGATGATTTTGCTGTTTTTGTAAATTCAAGCCACTGGGCAACGAATATTCAATGTGGTCCGGATGACGAGAGCGACCAAGAAAATAATAGCACATGGACGGGCTTTTACATAACGCTGACTATTACTGATGCTTGATTAACTCATTTGAATGATGTAAGTTGCTTCAACTCTTGTAATTTGTGATCATATATGAATAATTAAGTAAAATTAAAGCAACAGTACATTAAGACATTTTTTCTGACAAATGCAATTATTTAGACTAGTTAAATAGATGGCATGCTGGGCTTTTGTGAGGTACTTTAAAAGGCACTATATTCAGTGCCATTATTTTAATATATTTTATGTTAAATCTATTGTTCAAATTTCTGTGCTTGAAATGTATAAAATACAGGTTCACTGGACTTGCAGATTTTACCTGTGTTACATAATTATTGCAATGAGTTAGTAAACATGACTGGGTTATCATAGTGTTCTATAGTCTCCCTAAATAGACATTGATTTGTCTGTCAGGTGATCACTCTCATCTTTGAATATCTCAAATTCCTGCAGCATTGAGGTCCACAAAAAGATATTTGGGAAAAACAGTGCAGCATGGAGGAGAACGATTTCCGATGGCTGGAATCCGTAAGGCCACCAAACAAATCCTAGGAATTCCAAATCAGAATATCTAGAGTAATTTAATATAATGTAATAATAATGGTGTAATATAATATAACATCATTTGACACTGACATAGCAAGATGCTGATCTGTTGAGATCTTTCGTCATGAGTAAATCTACATGAATTGCATGTTGATTAATTCTTCCACAACTGTCTAATACAACTACAGTGTAAGCTTCAGTAGTATCTTCAATAAAATATATTTAGAAGTTTTGAAAAATGACTGGTAAACTTTTATTTAATGATAACTAATTGAACGAATAGCAGTACATTACCAATACATGTATTATGTTATGTGAATGCTACAGAAAGAATCTACTGCAATACTTGAGGCTACTGATTGGCTGTCAAGGAGAAGGAGGCCTCCTTTCTGCCCTTCGTAAACGGTAATTACTGAGCCGTCTTTTAGGCCTGCTTATTCAGTGCCTGCAAATAAGGCGGCTTTAGAAAAACATGTTCTGTACATATATGTGTGTACATTATATAGTATAGTACAATATACATATATATGTGTGTGTAATAATGTGCACGAGAGATTCCTAAAAGGCGCTAGATAATTAAATATCTATTTGCCAACTGTCTTAAAATGCAATTGTTTAGATCTGTTATAAAGTCAAGGGTACAGCACTTTTGTGAGGTGCTTAACAATGCATTATATTAATTGTCCTGATAAATACATGCAAGAATGCTTTAACACTGATTTTCCAGGTTCCCTTGTTTTGGTAAAACTGAGCTGGTAGCCATTTCCAGATCCATCACTGTGATATTGGACCAGCTGCTTCTTGTTCACTGTAACCTGTAGTTTTATAATTGCTTTTCCCATTTTGGCTGTTTCCTGTCTCTATGGTTTGAATAGGCTTACCTTAGAGTTTGGACAGCCTATTAGTTTTGGCTGTTTGGCCTGTTGGCTTTCATGTTTGAGCGTTTGTATAGGTCTTTCTTTCGACAATTTATTAACAATTAGTTTTTTTAAGTAGCAGTGAAATATATGCTAGCAACCAGTGACAATGATTGTTGATGCTGAACACCTTATGACTGTGACCGAGATTCTGTAGTTCAGTTCAGTTCTAGCTCAGTTTAAGCATAGTTTGAATTTGGGACTAGATTTTAGTGATGATGACATTTATAATGACAGGATGATGAGTGGTAAGATGTGGCATGGGGGTCTGTTCAGTAGCATGTTAGCTATACAGCAGTTGTGGGTTCATGCCTTCTGAGCCAACTCCATGCAAAGTTGTCTCTGTGCATCAGTTGCAAATTTACGCCTCTGTGCATGTTATAAGAGCAGTAAATTAAAATTTAAAAAACATTTGAATGATGATTTTGCTGTTTTTGTAAATTCAAGCCACTGGGCAACGAATATTCAATGTGGTCCAGATGACGAGAGCGACCAAGAAAATAATAGCACATGGACGGGTTTTTACATAACGCTGACTATTACTGATGCTTGATTAACTCATTTGAATGATGTAAGTTGCTTCAACTCTTGTAATTTGTGATCATATATGAATAATTAAGTAAAATTAAAGCAACAGTACATTAAGACATTTTTTCTGACAAATGCAATTATTTAGACTAGTTAAATAGATGGCATGCTGGGCTTTTGTGAGGTACTTTAAAAGGCACTATATTCAGTGCCATTATTTTAATATATTTTATGTTAAATCTATTGTTCAAATTTCTGTGCTTGAAATGTATAAAATACAGGTTCACTGGACTTGCAGATTTTACCTGTGTTACATAATTATTGCAATGAGTTAGTAAACATGACTGGGTTATCATAGTGTTCTATAGTCTCCCTAAATAGACATTGATTTGTCTGTCAGGTGATCACTCTCATCTTTGAATATCTCAAATTCCTGCAGCATCGAGGTCCACAAAAAGATATTTGGGAAAAACAGCGCAGCATGGAGGAGAACGATTTCCGATGGCTGGAATCCGTAAGGCCACCAAACAAATCCTAGGAATTCCAAATCAGAATATCTAGAGTAATTTAATATAATGTAATAATAATGGTGTAATATAATATAACATCATTTGACACTGACATAGCAAGATGCTGATCTGTCGAGATCTTTCGTCATGAGTAAATCTACATGAATTGCATGTTGATTAATTCTTCCACAACTGTCTAATACAACTACAGTGTAAGCTTCAGTAGTATCTTCAATAAAATATATTTAGAAGTTTTGAAAAATGACTGGTAAACTTTTATTTAATGATAACTAATTGAACGAATAGCAGTACATTAACAATACATGTATTATGTTATGTGAATGCTACAGAAAGAATCCACTGCAATACTTGAGGCTACTGATTGGCTGTAAAGGAGAAGGAGGCCTCCTTTCTGCCCTTCGTAAACGGTAATTACTGAGCCGTCTTTTAGGCCTGCTTATTCAGTGCCTGCCTATAAGGCGGCTTTAGAAAAACATGTTCTGTACATATATGTGTGTACATTATATAGTATAGTACAATATACATATATATGTGTGTGTAATAATGTGCACGAGAGATTCCAAAAAGGCGCTAGATAATTAAATATCTATTTGCCAACTGTCTTAAAATGCAATTGTTTACATCTGTTATAAAGTCAAGGGTACAGCACTTTTGTGAGGTGCTTAACAATGCATTATATTAATTGTCCTGATAAATACATGCAAGAATGCTTTAACACTGATTTTCCAGGTTCCCTTGTTTTGGTAAAACTGAGCTGGTAGCCATTTCCAGATCCATCACTGTGATATTGGACCAGCTGCTTCTTGTTCACTGTAACCTGTAGTTTTATAATTGCTTTTCCCATTTTGGCTGTTTCCTGTCTCTATGGTTTGAATAGGCTTACCTTAGAGTTTGGACAGCCTATTAGTTTTGGCTGTTTGGCCTGTTGGCTTTCATGTTTGAGCGTTTGTATAGGTCTTTCTTTCAACAATTTATTAACAATTAGTTTTTTTAAGTAGCAGTGAAATATATGCCAGCAACCAGTGACAATGATTGTTGATGCTGAACACCTTATGACTGTGACCGAGATTCTGTAGTTCAGTTCAGTTCTAGCTCAGTTTAAGCATAGTTTGAATTTGGGACTAGATTTTAGTGATGATGACATTTATAATGACAGGATGATGAGTGGTAAGATGTGGCATGGGGGTCTGTTCAGTAGCATGTTAGCTATACAGCAGTTGTGGGTTCATGCCTTCTGAGCCAACTCCATGCAAAGTTGTCTCTGTGCATCAGTTGCAAATTTACGCCTCTGTGCATGTTATAAGAGCAGTAAATTAAAATTTAAAAAACATTTGAATGATGATTTTGCTGTTTTTGTAAATTCAAGCCACTGGGCAACGAATATTCAATGTGGTCCGGATGACGAGAGCGACCAAGAAAATAATAGCACATGGACGGGCTTTTACATAACGCTGACTATTACTGATGCTTGATTAACTCATTTGAATGATGTAAGTTGCTTCAACTCTTGTAATTTGTGATCATATATGAATAATTAAGTAAAATTAAAGCAACAGTACATTAAGACATTTTTTCTGACAAATGCAATTATTTAGACTAGTTAAATAGATGGCATGCTGGGCTTTTGTGAGGTACTTTAAAAGGCACTATATTCAGTGCCATTATTTTAATATATTTTATGTTAAATCTATTGTTCAAATTTCTGTGCTTGAAATGTATAAAATACAGGTTCACTGGACTTGCAGATTTTACCTGTGTTACATAATTATTGCAATGAGTTAGTAAACATGACTGGGTTATCATAGTGTTCTATAGTCTCCCTAAATAGACATTGATTTGTCTGTCAGGTGATCACTCTCATCTTTGAATATCTCAAATTCCTGCAGCATCGAGGTCCACAAAAAGATATTTGGGAAAAACAGCGCAGCATGGAGGAGAACGATTTCCGATGGCTGGAATCCGTAAGGCCACCAAACAAATCATAGGAATTCCAAATCAGAATATCTAGAGTAATTTAATATAATGTAATAATATGGTGTAATATAATATAACATAGCATCTTAGGTACTTCTACGGTAATTTGATTATCAGCTGTCTTCAGTGTTATGCTAGCATCCTTCCATGAATGATTGCTCTCAGCTGTCTTTGAAATGTGAAGAACTCCCGTTTCAACCTGACCTGGGTACGGGTTCTAATCCCTCACAGGTCAAATGCAGGCATGGGTTCCCGCCAAGAGGCCAATAGTGTCCACATCCCAGGATCAAGTGGGGATTCACGGCTAATGAGTCCAGGTTCGAGCCAAAGGAGTTCACATCTCTGCCCCACAAACCTATCACACGGCCCAAATGGGGGAAGAACCCAGTTGGAGAGAGGGAATATCTGATAACACTGTATTCTTAACAGAATGAACTACTAATCCAAAATATAATATTGTGTTAGTATATTTACACTCCTAATAACAATTCCACACAATAATAAATGTCACACCCAAAGTTCTACAAAGAACCTTATTTAGGGCACAAGAGGCCCTCCTGCCATTTCAAGTGGTGCTGAGGCCTCTTCTCCACTTCAGGTCAAACAAAGTGAACTGCTTCTGTTCCTTTATCTCTCAGACAGCCATTCTTCCTTATGCTAAACATAGTTTTTACACAAATGGTTGTTTATATGTTATTCAGTTAGGGGCCATCCATAAATGATGCCATGCACCTAGGGAAAGAAGCGGGGTCAGAAATTTGTGACGATGTTTGACACAGGGGGTGTTGAGAAATGTGATGTCACAGCAGGTCTATGTAATTAAATTTAACAATTTAACAACAGTTTAATATTAACAATAACAACACTAATTTTGAGTAATTTTTATTAATTTTTTGATTATTTAAATAAATAATATACCGTCAATAATAAGTTACCATCATTATTAATTATTTTATTACTTAAATATTTATATATATATGATTACTGTCAGATTTTATTCGTAACAATATTAAATAAATAAATGTATCTTTTATCACTAGATGTTAGTAGCCTGGGACTGATGTGATCTAGTACAGTGGTTCCCAAAGTATGGTCTGCGGACCGGTGCCGGTCCACGAGACTCAGTTCCCGGTCCGTGAAGCGAGTCAGGAAAAACTAAGTTTTCTCGATTGGGTGTCGCTTCGAACTATCTTCAAAAACACAATTGCCTCATAAATTAACATTTGTTCTGGAAGTGAATATATTTCAGCTATTGTAAACTAAAACTGCCGAATAAATAGTTTCTCGACGAATTGCTGACAGGTCAAATAGATGTTCACCTTTACTAGGAATTTTGATCGTAACATTTGGGTTTTTGACCGGCAATTATAAACCGGATGTGACGTATCTCTTTCGTCTTTAATAATTTGGTCACTGCTTTCGTCAATAGACGCGTCTACTTTTTGGTTTGATATTGTAAGTACAATCTATATAAATAAAGAGAGAATTCTGTGTGTGTGTCTGTCTGTGTGTTTGACCGGGATTCATTTCTACAATTTTGCACCTTTTCACTCGAAACCTTCACTACTGTGTCGGCCTCGGCATGGGACACCCAGTGGAGGGGTTCGCGTACCCCCTTTTCACCGCTAACATGGTGAAAATGCCCCAAAACTCTACCCAACCGACCGTCCCTCACGCCCCAGCTCGAAGCGGTTCTATTTATGGCGCCGGTATTCCCCAACGTCATTAATAATGCGCATAACGACACCGTCCCTCACGCTCCAGCTCGCCTCTTCCACTGCCAAGCGGTTCTATTTTTGGCGCCGGTATTCCCAACGTCATTAATAATGCGCATAACGACGTTGTTTACTTTCGCACAAAATGTAATTACGATCGATTCGAACTATATTCATCGTTTTACAGCAAAATTGTATGTTCAAAGACAAAGATCTAAATTATCTCTCTCATGAAATAACCAGTCTGCTTTACTAAGGGCGAGGCCGACTACAGACCGGCAGTGAGCGCTGATTTCTGGCGTTTTCTTTAACCCGCCAACGCCGGGTTCACCCTCTTCGACTGCGAAGCAGTCAGTCCACGGGAGACTGCGAAGCAGACTCCCCCTAAGGTCGCCAGACGCCACAAGGGCCTCCAAGACTGCGAGGCAGTCGTCGCCAGAGGGCGACTGCGAAGCAGTCAGTCCACGGCAGAGGTCGCAAGACGCGACAAGGCGTATACAAGACTGCAAAGCAGTCTCCGCTGTACGCCAGAAGGCCTCTACAAGACTGCAAAGCAGTCTCCCCACAGGTCGCCAGACGCCACAAGGGCCTCCAAGACTGCGAAGCAGTCGCCGCCAGAGGGCGACTGCGAAGCAGTAAGTCCACGGCAGAGGTCGCTAGACGCCAGAAGGCGTATACAAGACTGCGAAGCAGTCTCCGCTGTACGCCAGAAGGCGTACACAAGACTGCGAAGCAGTCTCCCCACAGGTCGCCTAAATTTCTTCCTTATTCGCTACACGGATTGAAACTAATACCTACATTTTTTCCTTATTCACAGGGCGACTGCGAAGCAGTCAGTCCACGGCAGAGGTCGGTAGACGCCAGAAGGCGTATACAAGACTGCGAAGCAGTCTCCGCTGTACGCCAGAAAGCGTATACAAGACTGCGAAGCAGTCTCCCCACAGGTCGCCTAAATTTCTTCCTTATTCGCTACACGGATTTAAACTTATACCTAAATTCGTTGCTTATTCACTACAGGGATTGAAACTTATAACCTCGGGCAACGCCGGGTAAACCAGCTAGTATATTATAAATTTGAAAATTACAAGAATAAAATATAATAAATATATTAATGAAAAGCATTAGCATGAATTATTTTTTTTTAAATCAATGCAAAGTTTTGATTCATATTGGACCAGTACGAAGTATTCCATTGATATTTAGTACTGAATTATATACCCGCGCACTACTATTAACAACTAATTTCACTTTTTTGACCCTATTTATAGATGGCGAAGCAAGGTTCAATGGATATGTTTCTTAAGAGGAAAAATACGAATGCCGAACAAGACAGATATTCAAATTCTTCGGAATCAGATAATGGAGATATAAATAAAAGTGAAGCTTCATCATTTTTATTTCGTATCACATTAATTTGCTTACAACTTCTATATTAATAAAGCGAGAATTCTGTGTGTGTGTGTGTGTGTGTGTCTGTTTGACCGGGCTTAACTTCTACAATTTTGCACCTTTTCACTCGAAACCTTCACTACTGTGTCGGCCTCGGTTTCGGACACCCAGTGGAGGGGTTCGCGTCCCCCGTTTTCACCGCTACCATGGTGAAAAACGGCCAAAACATCGCCCCAAGCGATAGGAAAATTACCGTCCCTCCAGTGACATTAGGCTTACTGCATTGGATGCAGTCCCTGCAGTGACATTAGGATTACTGCATTGGATGCATGCACGTGTAACAAACATCGAAGAGAAATTTATTGTTGGTAAGTCAATTTCGGGGTGGTGGTGGGGGGGCGGTGGTGGTGGGGGTGCTGGGTGGGGGGAGGTGGGTGGTGGTGGGGGGTGGTGGTGGGGGTGGTGGGTAGGGGTGGTGGGTGAGGAGGTCGTGGGTGGCGGAGGCGGGTGGGGGTGGTGGATGGGGGAGGGGGTGGGGGTGGGTGGATGGTGGGGGTGGTGGTGGGGGTGGTGGGTGGGGGTGTGGGTGGGGGTGGTGGGCTGGTGGGAGGTCGTGGGTGGGGGAGGCGGGTGGTGGGGGGAGAGGATGGGGTGGTGGTGGTGGGGGGTGGTGGTGGTGGGGGGTGTGCAGGGATTGAAACTTATAACCCCGGGCAACGCCGGGTAATCCAGCTAGTATTTTATAATTAGAACTGTGGTTAAATTTGTGACATTTTCCCAACAATATCCGCTCCTTTCAATGTAACTTTATAATTTGTACCAAATTCCAAGATTTGTTTTAGCCTAATTCTCGTTTTTTAAATCTTATAATTAATACATCTTTAGTGATTGAGAAAGAAATAAAACTAATAAATTGGGTATTGGTCCTGCTGCAATGGGAAAATTCCTGCCGGTCCGTCGCATTGAAAGTGAATTCCTGCCGGTCCGTCACACTGAGAAGTCTGGGAACCGCTGATCTAGTAATTTATTATATATCCATGGTTTGAAATATATGTTCACTTTTGATAATATACTTCATCAGGAAGAGGAAGTAGGCCTAGAAATAAATTTCAAAATAGTACTTATAAAACCACTTGAGAGTTTTGAATTAAGAATGATAAATGGAAATACTATTATTCCTGTCATATTAATCGATATTAAAATTTTAAATCACACTTCATTTATATAGTAATAATTAAACCATTTAATTTGGATCTTTGAATTAACTACGGAGTTCCCTCATTGAAATGAAAAGAAACAAAATTTAAACCGTTTACAATTTAGTATTTTATGTGGAAAAAAATAATAAATTGTGCTCACTGAAAACTAATTTCAGTCGCACAAATAAAACAATTGCACATATAATCGAAATAGTTTTTTTACATGTTTCTGTAAAGGTGCTCTGAATTAGCTCATTTAAAAAAAAATTTGTAACAGTTTAAGTTTGTGTATTAAATCATAGAATAGCTATAAAATAATCATAGAATAGCTAAATCAAAGAATTCATGAAATGCTATATATTTAAAATGATGAAAATTTAATTATTGAAACAGGTCATTATTTTCAATTCAAATCATAATTAAAATATTCTTCATTTATAAAATTGAATAATTAAAGTTTATATTACACCAATAAAATCTCAATTTTTTAAAAAGCAAATTGACTGATGACTTTTGTTGTCAGTTAATGAAGTAATATAATTACAGTAAATAAGAAAATGGAAATAATGGAACCAGATATTTGTGGAGCACCATGTAAGGTGTTATTGAGAGGTCATGTAAGGTCATCCGTGATATATATTACTCACAGTTATGGATTACTGATATTCTGTTTTGTATTTTGGATTTGACCAAGTTCCACTGTCTCATTCATGTCAGAGAAACCAAAATGTAATCATTGTTCTCAAAAATTGCTATATAACCTTTTGAGGAGTGCCATCAAGAGGTTCTTAGAAGATGCTATACAAATATCTAAATATGTATACATCTGCATGACATGATGGTCTGCTCTCAGAAATTCACATCGTTAATTTACTCAGAACAGAATGGCACAGATGTCCATCGAGCTCTGTTTAAGTTCTACAAAGGGCATTATGTCGAACAGCATATGACACTAGCCATCAGCTCTCCAGGTTTGTCAATCATCTATCATTTCATAAAATCAAACATGCTGGTTGCTTTATTTAATCATATTCTAATAGTAATGTATCTAGAGATTTATGAGGTTTCAGATTGTTGGACTCAGTTTTTGCTTGTTTAAAGGGAAATGGTGAAGAATAAACTTTGCTGAGAATGCTGAAAATAAATTTTATACAGACATTGCAATGTACTTATAAATGTATATGTGTGTATGTGTATCCGGTCAGAGATTTTTACATCAGACTTATTGAAAGGGTGCTTGGTCTGTATGTAGCATTACATCTCATGTGTCTATGTTGTTTCTTAGGAAATGTTAGATCCGTAAAAACTGACCCAGAACAGAATGGCACAGATGTCCATCGAGTTCTGTTTGAGTTCTACAAAGGGCATTATGTGGAACAGCATATGACACTAGCCATCAGCTCTCCAGGTTTGTCAATCATCTATCATTTCATAAAGTCAAACATGTTGGTTGCTTTATGTAACCATAGTCTAATAGTAATAGCAGTTTCCCCTTTGCAGCTGTTAGTAAATATAACGTCATTGTTTATATTTTTTGCATAATAATATAATAAAAAATAATAACGATGAAGATGATGGTGATCATGTCGGTGATGATTCCTAGTAATTCTTTTGCGTTTTGACGACTCAAATGAAGCTTTCCTTCAAGAAAATAAATAATATGGGCTTTGTTTCTTCTGGGCATGAAAAGTGATGGGTATGATGCAATCCAATCTAAAAAGTAGGGTACACTTACAGGTACCTCTCATACCCACCGAAAATTACTCTTATGCGTCATGACAATGAGACTCGATTGTTTTGAGAATCGCTGGATGATTTGCAGACATTGGTAGAACGGTTCTCTAACATTCCTTCAAGGTAATTACACTTCTGATTTGT
Organism: Allolobophora icterica; assembly: GCA_963556255.1. Taxonomy (NCBI): domain Eukaryota; kingdom Metazoa; phylum Annelida; class Clitellata; order Crassiclitellata; family Lumbricidae; genus Allolobophora; species Allolobophora icterica. The sequence continues at coordinate 44,669,375 of OY744609.1, read as the reverse complement.
TCATTGAGCCATGAATCATTGGGCTGTGAATATCTAAATACTAAACTTTAGTTTTCGAGATGATCGAGCTGCCAAGGTTGGTTGGTTTACTCACTGGATGGCTGGCTGCCTGTGTGTTGTATTATTATCAAGAATTAAGTAGTGACTTCTTGCAATGTTCATCTTGATGAACAAGCCATAATCAGATCAACATAACCGTATATTTATTAACTTCATTACTAATTACTAGTGGGGACCTTAAATGGTGTGGCGCCTATTCAAACGGGCAGCGGTGGTGAAGGATATCACCCGATCAAATCACTGAAAAATGAGCAGGGTCGAGGCCATACGGTCGCTATAGAAAATCGCGTACATTTACGTTTAAGCTGCATTCTACCCGTCCTAACACGGTAATATAAGAAACCACGGATAGACACTCTTAGATTTTCTAAGATTGTATATCCGTGGTTTCCTATATTACCGTGTTAGGACGGTCAATCGTCTAGTGTTATATGAATGCTACAACCGTTCCATTATCTCAGGTTGTTGGTCGATCATAAAGGAGAAGGGAGCCTGCTTTCTGCACTTCGTAAACGGTAATTACTGAGCCGTCTCTTAGGCCTGCTTATACAGTACCAGCATATAAGGCGTTGATCTGTTGAGATCTTTCGTCATGAGTAAATCTATATGAATTGCATTTTGATTAATTCTTCAACAGCTGTCTAATATGCTTCAGTGTAAGCTTAAGTAGATTCTTCAGTCACAGAGAAGTTTGGAAATATGACTGAAAAACTTTTATATAATGATAACTCATTGTAATGAATAGAAGTACATTACTGATACATTTATTATGTTATATGAATGCTACAGGAAGACGCTGCTCCAGTATCCGAGGTTGTTGGTCGGGCATAAAGGAGAAGGAAGCCTGTTCTCTGTACTTCAAAAGCGATAATCACTTAACTGTCTCTTAGGCCTGCAGTACCTGCCTATAAGGCGGCTTTAGAAAACATTGTATTGTACATATACATGTGTACATACATGAATAGCACAATATATTTATGTATCAGAACATTTAATATAGCGCATTTTAAGTATCTCACAAAAGTGCTTTATCTGTTCAAGCCTATGTGATGTTAAACGTCATTTGCAACTAGACTATTGGGTCAGATAGCAAAACAATGCACAGAGAGGTTCATCTAGGCACTATATAAATATTTATTTGCCAACTGTCTTAAACGCACTTGCTTCGATCTCGTAGACAGTAATGGGTACTACACTTTTGTGAGGTGCTTAACAATGCATTATATTAAGTGTCCTGATAAACATACATATATCTAGATAAATACATGCGATTGTTGTAACACCGATTTTCCAGGTTCCCTTGTATTGGTAAAATGGAGCTGGTAAACATTTCCAGATCCATCGCTGTGATATTGGACCAGTCCACTGTAAAGGTTACCGTGGACTGGTCCAATATCACAGCGACGAGTGTAACCTCTATTTTTATAATTGCTTTTCCCCTTAAGGCTGTTTCCTCCTGTCTCTGTGGATTGAATGGACTTACCCTGGACTTTGGACATCCCACTGACTTTGGCTGTTTGACCTCTTGGCTTTCACTTAGAATCAACTGTGAACTGACGCATTGAACATTTGACCGAATCAAAGCTATAGAAATGTTCAGAACAGATTGAAGTGTGTGCAGCAACACTATATGGCCTGTTTGTGAATATACTGCATGTTTTGAGCAGGTGTATAGGTCTTTCTTTCAACAATTTATTAACAATTAGTTTTTTAAGTAGCTGTGAAATATATGCTAGCAACCAGTGACAATCATTGTTGATGCTTAATACCTCATGACTGTGACCAAGATCATGTAGTTCAATTTCAACAATTTCAATTCTAGCTCAGTTTAAGCTTACTTTGAATTTGGGACTAGACTGACAGTTATGGTGATGATGACTTTGATAATGACAGGATGATGACAGTGATAAGATGTGGCATGGTGGTCTGTTCAGTAGCACATTGAGTCAGTGATCCAACAATTGTGGGTTCATGCCTGCTGAGCCAACTCCATGTAAAGATTATGTACAAGGTGTCTCTGTGTATCAGTTGCAAATTTACGCCATTGTGTATGTCATTAGAGCAGTAAATTAAAAAAAAAATATATGAAAGATGATTTTGCTCATTTTTTAAATTCAAGCAACTGGACAACAAGTAGCAAGTGTGGGCTTGATAATGAAACTGATCAGTGATCATGAACACAACAGCACATGGCCATGCTTCAGCATCAAGCTAACTCTGACTGAGTCTGGAATGATGCATCTGAATGAAGTAAATTGCTTACATTTTAAATGCAATTAAAATTTGCAAGACAGTAACCAAATTTTATGCTAAAGCAGCTGTAGATATGCACTATAACAATTGTATAATATGCACGCAATTGCGCATTTCTAAGCTTTTAGTTCATATCTGGTATCGCATAGCTGTTGATAAACGAATCTCGTTGCAATTATTTTCAATTTAGTTAGTTCTACTGTCCTTAACAATAGAAATGGACACGGGCGATATCCCGGGGGGTCGAGGGGGACAAGACCCCCCACCTTTAAGAGTGGGGGGGACACGCCATGCATCGGACCCCCAAATTTTGAAGAAACCCCCAAAAAAGGTCATCAAATTTTTTCGTGCTAGAGTTCAGAAATTTTTTCGCGCTCATGCGCGAAAAAATTTTTTGACCTTTTTTTGGACCAGATCAGTTCAAAACTCTTTTTTGACCAGATCAGTTGAAGAATGCCCCCCCCCACCTGTCAAACAAGATCGCCGCCACTGGAAATGGACATAAAATCTACAAAATTAGAGGTGGGCACCAATTAAATTTTTAACTGAAATTAATCATATGATTAATAATTTTAATCGTGTGATTAATCACATGTATTTGTGATTTTTTTAGAGTGTTATGAGGAACCTAATATAAAAATCTTGTTACCTTGCACAGTGTCTTTTGGAATTATGAAATGGAATTCATCAGGTAGTTGTTTGCATTGCAGGATGAGCCACGAGAATATGTTCAGCGGTTGTATTGTATTGTATCTAAACATTTATAAAGCGCCTCTCACAGTATTCGCTAATCAGAGGCGCTCCCAGTGCGAAAGACCCAGTCAATAGAAAGTAGTTTTAAGACAGCGGAATGGCCACCAGCTAATAAAGAAGCACGTGTCAATGGAGAGAGTTGGCAGGGGATATGCAAAAATATCAACGTTGCGACTATATTATGGGGAGATGAATTGCCATGGAATATGATGGCCAGGTTCTAATTAATGCATTATAATATGTAACCTATGGCACATTGCAGTGTAAAATTGCTCATACAGAGGTGGGCTCAGGTGGTGGATCTCCAAATTTTCCAAACCTAAGGCACAAGTCTATCTGGTGAACCTACAACTCAGCGCCTCTGAGTAGCCCTCTTGAAGAGGCCATAAATATAAATGTCAAAATGAATGAACTGATACTCACTATTCTGATAAAACATCAAATGTGCAGATCAAGATGCACTTGGTCGATTATTGTAACAGATGACACATTGACGGGTCAACTCCTCATCTAGGAGCTCACAGTTCGGGTGGCGGATCTCTTAATCTCCAATCCGAGGCAATAAGGAGGATCTGGCTGAATTTAACCACTGACATTGCAACAATAAATTGTGTACCTATATGTGGGAGCACACTTATATAACCTTTCAAGAATCCGATAGGCATTCCGATAGCATAGTAGTAGAGGTACAGCAGATGTCAGGAAGACTGACAAATTCATAGTTGGCTGATTTCACTGGCACATTTTCAAAATGCATTCAACCAACTTAGTTTCTGTTATTTACAAGTTCTCACTTTACTGTAGTGTAATGGTTTCAAGAACAGACTTTCTTACTTCTTCGTTATCTGATGATGCTTATATGAATCAGCGTTGAAAGTAACCCAGTGAATGGTTGAATCGTAATGATGAGTGATTGGCTGAAGTCTTTAGCTGATCAGAAAATGCCTGACAGTTTGCAACCAAACGAGGTGAACCTATCTGTTTGGTCCAAGTCCTTTGAAAGTGAAGCCGGAACAAGGTTCCAGAGGGAGGAGTGTTCCAGACGTCCTAGGGTGTGTAAGGTACTTCCTCCAAAAACTTTACTGTATTGTAATGGTTTCAAGAACGGACTTTCTTACTTCTTCGTTATCTGATGATGCTTACATGAAGCAGTGTTGAAAGTAACCCAGTGAATGGTTGAATCGTAATGATGAGTGATTGGCTTATGTCTTTAGCTGATCAGAAAATGCCTTGACAGTTTGCAACCAAACGAGGTGAACCTATCTGTTTGGTCCAAGTCCTTTGAAAGGGAAGCGGGAACAAGGTTTCAGAGGGAAGAGTGGTTCCAGACTTCCTGCAGTGTGGAAGGTATTTTCCAAAAACTTTACTGTAGTGTAATGGTTTCAAGAACAGACTTTCTTACTTCTTCGTTATCTGATGATGCTTATATGAATCAGTAAAGTAACCCAGTGAATGGTTGAATCGTCATGATGAGTGATTGGCTTATGTCTTTAGCTGATCAAAAAATGCCTCGACAGTTTGCAACCAAACGAGGTGAACCTATCTGAATGGTCCAAGTCCTTTGAAAGGGAAGCGGGAACAAGGTTTCAGAGGGAAGAGTGGTTCCAGACTTCCTGCAGTGTGCAAGGTATTTCTTGCAAAAACTTACTCCCTGTAGAACCCATTAAAGTCTCTCAAATAATCTATCAAAACGGAACCCAGTCAATGGTTAAATTGTCATGAGTGGTTGGGTTAATTCTTTAGCTGATCACAAGCTGTCTCTGCAGCTATTAGCTCTCCAAGATAGACGAATGTTTTACTTGCTCAATAGATTCTCATTGGATGCTTATCGTAATTGGTGTAGTTTTTCATCTGATATCCACTCATTCCACTGGTCTTTAGGCTTCTTGCAAGCGTCCAACAATGTTGTTGGCTGCTAAGTACTATTGTGTAGTCCTTTTTTGTATGTTTAAAATAATAAAATATGCAATAAAATATATAATGTAATATAAGAAGAGTTTTAAGTGGTTCAGAAGACATGTAATCTGTTAGAACCACTGCAATTTAATCTGGACATGTACATTTGTTTTACCAAATTTCTTTTTTACTTGTTGATCTGTGTATTGCTCTCCATCTCGTCTTCATATTTGTGTCGGATGTCCTTGTCTTCTAGTTTCCTAATATACTTGATGTTTTCTGTTGGTCGGACCCCTCTCCTTAGTCTCCTTTTGACGTCGGTGATTACTGTCTGGTCTGAATCGATTTGTGTGTTGAATTATCTGCAGTTTGTCCTAGTTGAGCTCCATCTTTTGTTGATTATGATATAGTCGATCAAGTTATGTCTTTCCTCCAGGTGATGTCTGTATCAATTCTATCTTTTTGTGGTCTCTTTTATGTGAAAAAACTGTTCATTAGCTCTAGAGGAGTTACTCTCCACTGTCATTCATAGCTCCCCATCCGAATTAACAAGTGGTGCCTCTCCAGGTGTTGGTGTCTGTGCCGACCTTTGCAATGAAATCCCCAGCAATGACGATATCAACTGGGAAGTGTTGTGTTCGGCAGCATTGGTAGCAAGTCCTCTTCGGTCGCCAACCAGCAAAACCCCTGTCTGAAAACAATATTGTCTTTGAGGATTGGAACTTGGAATATTTGAACAATGCAGAGAGCTGGGAAGTTAGCAAATGCAATCAGTGAAATCAGAAGAGCAACAATGGGATCCTGGGGTTGGTGGATATCAGGTGAAAAGATGAAGAAGACTTCACCAGTGATAGAGTTAGGGTTATATACTCTTGATGAGATGAGCACCAGAGGAGTTGCTCTACTGCTGGACAGGACTGTTGCAGACTGTGTCACCAGCATCAAAAGACATAAGGACAAATTCTGAGTTAATGTAACTGTAAAGTTCTACTTTTATTTCTGAACAACGTCTTAACCCTAAACTCCAAGTCTGCTCTGAGCTGCAAGTTCAAAAACGCGAACTGTACTGTCACTATTCTAAACAAAAATGACAGACTTCAATCTTAATCTAACTCTTAACCTGACTGACTACTACTGAGTACCGATTACCAGGGCCTAGGACGGGGGGCCACCAGGGCTATTTGGCCCCAGGCCTCACTTGATAAAGGGCCTCGGAATTACGGAGTTATTTATTGAAAGGCGGAATTAAGGAGTTATTCATTGAAATGTAGCGCTATACAAATTCTAATTATTTCGTGACGAAATCGTTGACGTTAAATAATTTCAAACTGTAAACAAATTTTTCGTAAATCTGTTATTAGTTGCAAAATTGAAGAGTTGTCCACACTCAACAGTCTAAACTCGTAAGTCAAACACTCAAACCTAAATAATGTTTTAATATTAATATATTGTTCTTATAATCCGATTCGCTATGGATAGTGAGCCTACACTATACTATATATATTCTTACTTTCTTAGTCTCTTAGAGCAGTGGTGTAGCCAGGATTTGGAGTTTGGGGGGGCAGTGTAGAAAATGAATGGGGTGGTGGACGAATTCGAACGGAACGAGGCCGACGAGTGTACGATTAGGGGGTTTTCAATAAGATTCTTTCAACACTCACCGAAAGTCTTTCAACAAGATTCTCAGCTATTGCAAGCATCGTGGAGAATTTTGAATTTTTAGGGCAATTCAATTCTATGAGTGACGATCAGTTGAAAGAGGCAGCTACGAGATATACTTTAAGCCGTTTAAAAGACATATCACCTGAGCTCGTCGAAGAAATGATTTTTCTCAAAGAAATATACAAAATTAATTTCAAGCTTCCTCTTTCACCAAAAAATCTACTACAAGAAATAGTGACTCAAAATCTGGTCGATCTGTTTCCATATGTGTTTATTTCCTTGAGAATTTTCATGACGTTACCTATATCTGCTGCAGATGCCGAGAGATCATTCAGTAACCAGAAAAGAACTAAGAACTACCTCCGTTCCACGATAGTTCAGCAGCGTCTTAATCGATTGGCTATGTTAAGCATTAATTCTGATATCGCTAGAACTTTAAATTATCAAAGCATTATCGAAAAATTTGTAGCTTTGAAGATGCGAAGGATGATTTTAACCTTTCTGTTGAGTTTTTAAAAGATATTTTATAAACTAAATCCTGTTTATTAAATTTAAAAATAAAAAAAAATTATATCACAAAATTTATTATTTTTAATTGAAAAAGGTCTTGAAAATTTGTTGTGCCCCTGGGCCTCCAAATCCTGTCCTAGGCCCTACCAATTACTTAATAACGTAACACTGACTGATGACAAACAACTGACTGGTAATGACTAACTCTAAATACTTCATGTTCAACTCTGCACATTGGTAGTACTACTCTGTCGTTTTATAGGCCAGGGCTACAGGCCGGTTGCTAAGGAAGCTGGATGCTAAGGCAGGTTGCTAAGGGGTCTGGTACGTACAGGAGTAATCCCAGACGACTGGAGAAGACTCAGAAGAGGGATTACATTTAGACTTGGCACGAGTCTCAAGAACCACTTAGGATTGCTTATGTGGACTTGAAGGCCGCATTCGACTCAATAGATAGGGAAACACTTGGGCGACTGGCATTTACTTCGTCAGTGGGGCTTCCAGACCAAAGGTCGTTAGGTTCATGCACGCCTTAAATGCTGACACTCTGAGTCGTGTACAAACAGAAGAGGAAACGTCTGAATGGTTTACAGTTCAAAATGGGATTCACGTTCCAATGGCTTGAGATTTCTTTGCACACCAGAGGACAAAATTATGGAGACCATAGTCCACTGTGGTATGGTAGGCACTACTATCAGGAAGGTCTTCACAGATGTAGATTATGCAGGCAATGTTCCACTCCTGGCAGGAATGGCACAGGTTTTATTCCTGTCACTGGGGATTGGGAAAAGACCAAAAGCTAAACCATGTCGGAACATTCATTTGGCCAAGTGCTGTCAACATCTGCAGGCACTGAGTTTTGAGGTTGTTGGAGCCTTTACCTACCTCGGCAGCCCTGCAGTACCTAGTGGTTCAAGTGAGCAGGAGATGAAGCACTGAACTGCCATTGCCAGATCCTGCATGGTCTCTCTGGACAAAACATCTGGCACTCCACAACTGACCCTCAGGAAGATCCCCTGCTCAAGGCATGTGGGCAATTTCAGGAGAACAGCAATGGAACCGATCTGCCAATGTTCAAAGACGGAGACTGCACTTCTTCGTACATGTTGCCCTTCAGCGTATACGTTACCAGTGCTTCCGAAGACGAGGACCATTGGAAATCCCTATGGACCGTCATGAACAAGCTCCTGAGGGATTGAGAAGACCACTTGATCGACCTAGGGCTACTTGGACTAGAGTTGTGGAAAATGGTCATGCAGAGCTAAACTTCAGTCTTCATACATCATCAAGGAAGACCCAGGACAAAACATTTGCCATGCTCAGTTGAGTTTTATGCCAGACACAAATCACCTAAGGACAAGAAATATCTTAAGCACTTGCCCCAAAGTATAAAACTTGCCATCACTGTCTTGCATATGCTAGCCATCACTAATATATCCAGTCCTTATATTGTTGTAATTTTTGATCATACATTTATACAGCGCCTCTTGTAGAGAGATTCATCAAAGGCTCTCCTGAAGTAACGACAGAATTCCAGGATTCAATAGAATGGTTTCAAGTGCTTACTGAATGAACATAAGTAGAGTAAGACCAAGGCATTCATGTCAAAGTAGTATGCAACCTATTCCAGAAATTTTGAACGATCACAGCCAGGGCTCACAGCGAAACTTCTATGCTGCACCACAGAAGTTCAGTGTAAGGAACAATCAGGTCACCCTATTGAGCACAGCGAAGAAACCTACAGCCATGCAGGCCTGAAACCAAGACAAACGACTCTTGAATTTTTAACACAACAATATTAATTGCAAATGAAAACTATCCAGCTTTTGGGGGCTTTTCCCAGATCTCCAGTAAGGTATTGCCTCTTAACTCTGCTGGAAGTCCCTGCTTGCCACACCTTTTACATTCAGGATTTTGTGCAACGATAACAAATAAACTTCTTTACTCTAGTAAGCTCCAATTATGCAAGACCTGACAAAATGTATATACTGCTAGTCTGATATGTACTACAATTACTGCGGACAGCCATAAGGCAGTGCCATGATTCTCTGTGGCTGGCCCCATGAGTCCATGACCTGTAATGGGTTCCCTACCACACTCTGCCAAATACTGACTGGTTATTTCACCTTATTACTGAATGTAACAAAACTGTGTTGTTCGGTTTGGCTGGGAGTGCTCCTGAGTAGGCATCTTGAAGGGATGCTACATAAAACTGCTTTAATAAAATGCTTTACATTACAGATGTCATCAGTCAAAAAAAGATGGGAGTGGAGGCGATGCTAACCACACACATTGGATGGAAATTCTTGAACAGAAATATCTACTAGATTGTCATCAAAACAGGCATGTTTCATCTTTCCAATTAGCGAAAAACCCATGTAGCCGACCCTTTTGGCCGTTTGTCTTTAAATTAGCTCTTAACAACCATTTCTCTGCTAATGATTGTATCCGGATGCTGTGTGTCACCTGGTTTTTCCATTAAATGAATATATATAACAAAAACACTAGTCAGTATTTATTTCTCCATCAGCAAACTTCAGAATTTGAAAGTTCACAGACTCATTATATATACTAACTTTTTCTTGACTTTGGTTCTTTTAGTCAAACTGTTGGTCATAACATTCAACAAGATTGAGTCCAATGTGATCAAACTCTAAAGAATAAGTTGTAGTCAGACCAAAGTCATTTTTCGGCTGTGATCATGTCTCAGTTTTCATTTCAAGTCTCTTATATATTGCTGACTGATATATCTTGAGTGTCGTCTTGTCTTATTTTCATTCATTCAGAAATTTAATATAGCGCATCCTCAAGAAACCTACTCAGAAGCGCTCCCAGCCCAGCCACGGCAATAGAGATTAGACTTGAGCAGCTTGTAAAATGCAGATGTGTTACCCCTGGGGAGTAGGTGAATCTCTAATGGAAGACCATTCCAAATGGAGGACCCAGCAGCAAAGAAAGCCCAGCGTTGCCTAATTGTGGAGCAAGCCTGAGAGACTAAAAGCTCTCCTCCAGAAGCAGACCAAAAGCACGCCGACCAACTGAATCTGAGACCGGGCGGCAGAGCTCACATAGATAGGCCGTGGCACAGCCTAAGAGAGCGCCCCAAACCAATACAGCAACCCTATAGCAGATACGCTGCTGGACAGGGAGCCAATGCAGCACATCACACATGTATGCAGAAATAGGGGCATATTTAGGGATGCACCCAATGAGTTGAGCAGCTGACCGAAGAACCCGGTCAAGACGGCCAATCAACCCAAGTGGCAGACCAACCAAGATCTCACTGCAGTGATCCAGCCTGCTTGTTACAAAAGCATGTATAAGGATGACAGTAGCATCATGAGACAGAAAACGAGAAATAACCCGTAACTAGCACAGTTGATAATATCAGCTACGGGTAAGCTGGTTAACATGTTCGGAGAACCAAGAACATACTGGTTAGGCTACAGAAGCATCCAGACCTTCACAGACACTTAATTCAGTGATTGGAATGTGCCATTCATTGCTTATGCTTACATTACTAACATAGCTTTTACCATAATGTATAAACATTTTGTTGACAAAATTTCATCATTAACTGATCAGTAAAGGGTAATGATAAATACAAACAGCAGTACTTTAAGCTAGCCTGTGAGGCAGCCACAGGTATGAAGTATTAGCAACTCAATATTTCTTAGCCTCAAACTAAAACAGTGGGTGGCCATTCCTGACCCTTGCCGTCTCATCTTGCATCCGACAGAATATGGTCAGTGTCCTCAGAACAGTTGGCTGGGGTGCACATGGAGCATAAAACTAGAAATAAATTTCTGCCCTGGCGGGGATTTGAACCCCTCACCAGCAGCGTGACGCACTGGACGCACGTGCGTCCACCCACCAAATCAAATCCACACAAGGATTAGGCATCGCATCGATATTTTTGACAATTTCACTGTGTCATTTTGTATTTATGTATAAATAATATCATAATTTTATATCATATGCATGTGTTATACTGTACTTCTATGAGTCACTCGGAGTCATTTTCAGTGTATGACTACGAGTGGACAGAGGACAGGTGTGGATGGGAGCGAGACAGAAAGAGGTGTGCATCCGATTTTTTTTCAGCCTGCCAGAGCCCCTGCCCTGACCTATCGTTGACACTCTAGCACAGTAAACACTACACTATCATGCAGTAATGATTAATCAATTTAGCTGAAGTTGCCTGTTTCGCCTACTGTTAGAAGAGACATTGTCACAATAGTTATAATTTATACACATACCTTGTATATGTTGTTTTATGAAATTCTTCCTCTTCTTTCAGTGATATTCCAATATAACAAGATGAGAAACCAGATGCAGCCATTATCAACTGAATGGTAAATTAAAAAAATTACTATATTAATCATCTCTCTAAAATTGCAACTTTGCAGTGCTCCATGAAACCATGTACACACAATAACAAAGAAACATGTTACACCATAGATATGTTCACTGCTTATAGAAAAGACTATACATAGAGGACGAACGAGGAAGTACTGCAAATGGTAGAAGAGCAAAGATCACTCATAAGTACTATACGCGGACGACAAAGGAAATGGATCGGGCACATCCTAAGGAGTGAGACACTGTTAAGAGACATCATGGAGGGAAGGATGGAGGGAAGAAAGACGCGAGGAAGACCGAGGGCAATGCTGCTAGACTGGATGATGACAAAGGAAGAAGGATACAGTGGACTGAAGAGGAGAGCACAAGACAGAGAACGATGGCGTCATTGGTCATACGAACCTGCCGGTGGGCAGAGAACATAAAGAAGAAAAGATACATAGATAAGACTTACCATGTAGTGATCTTTGTAATCACACAGTGTCGTTAAACAAACTATATGGTAGAGATCAGTTTATAAACAATTCCATGTGTCTGCTATAATCAGATGACCATATTTATTCACAAAGTATACTTTATTAAGTTTATTTACAGACAATCGTTTAAGTTAACTGCCATATCATTATCATGCTTGGCTATAATGTACGCCCACACAGGGCCGAATTAACAAATGTGGTGGCCCTGTTCAGTAAAACTGTGGGGCCCCTGGGCCCACGTGTATGGACCGGTCTTAACCTAGTCGGTCGTAAACGCCTTAGTTCGGATCAGATAGGCTCTGACTAGAGGCCGCCGGCAAGTGGTATGCATGGTAGGGCTGTACCGAATATTCGCTTCGTATTCGCTTCGGAGCCGAATAGTGGGCCAAATAGCTATTCGGTATTCAGCCGAATAGTAGCGGTCGGACTGAATACGAATAGTGGTCACGTGACATCTGTTTCTGCATATATGGCTGCTATAGCAAGTGGAGTGAACGTTAAGTAAATGACAATTTCTAAGTTTAGTTAAATTATTTCCATTCCTAGTTTACACAGACTGGCAGGGTGCAAAAATTACATGTAGTTAAATGTTTACTTTTAGTTTATGTATTAAATTTACTGAAGTGAAACTTTTGCTTACATTTGAAATGTTGAATGTTGTCGGTAGACCTATTTTGTACACTATTCGTATTCGTATTCGGCCGAATAGTTGGCCCAATTATTCGTATTCGGCCGAATAGTGATAATCACCTATTCGGTACAGCCCTAATGCATGGGATCAGTTTTACACTGGCCTACCTAGTCGGAGACCAAAATGGGCGTGGTCAAACTGTGATAAAACCCAGCATCAATAGTTATATGCGGTTATAGAGGGTTGCGCATGCGCAAATGTATCTATAGGCTTTTATGCCCGTTTTGAATGACTCGATTTGGGTCTCATTTCCTAAAACATTTTAACTGATCAACCAAGTTCCATCTTAGATTATCTATGATACATGGGCGTCCCTAATTAAGCGGGGCATTGGTCCCTTTATTGCATATTGTGTTATTGCCTGATTTTCTTCATTGATTGCTTTTTTAACAATAAATTGAATGGAATGGAAATTGTGAAAACATGTTAACGTGGATAGCACTGACTGGCCAGTACTAAAGCAGGTTAATTTAACTGAGTGTTGTGTTTTGCGCACGAAAGGGCCATGGGAAACTTTGACATTGTATAACGTTGAATGTAAATTACCATGCCTATTTCTAACATTTAAGGGCACAGACAGCTTCTTGGCTAGTAAGAGCCCTTATGCAGCGCGTCGATTCCACATACTCAGCCAGTTCTTCACAAATTATTAACAATTCGCAACGACAAAAGCGATAAGCATCGTAAAGTTCATTGTCCGAGAACGAGTCGAGTGGATTTCGGCGATCCCTGTTTAGGGATCGCCGAAATCCACTCGAATTTGGCGTGTTAAACTTCTTCTAAACTGACAAACAACATAGCTGCCGCCATCTTCCTGCTCGCACTACGTCGGACTAGTGAATCTACGCCTGGCTGTCCGGTGGCGTAGCCTTGGTCTGGACTAAGGGCACTAGGCCGTCGACATGCACACGGATCTTATCCGCTAGTCGGGCTTAGAGCCAAATCTAGTCCAGACTAGGACTTATGACCTGTCCCGTGTCCATACACGTGGGCCCAGTTCCGATCCAGTAGTAGGCCTAAGTGTTTAAATAAGCAAGTAAAATTAGGTCTTACTAGCATTTCTGGCTGAATTTGAGATGAATCTGCCTGATAATGGAAACTGCAATAGGGGCCCACACATGTGCGAAAGTTGTGTATTTGTGTATATTAAAATCAGGGTGGGAATTTAGGACCCCATAGTTAAGTCTTTCTTAGGACCCCATAGTTAAGTCTTCATTGCAAACCCCATGGGGTCGTTTCCGACCCCCTCAGTTGTTCTAGTGTGATTTAGCATTATTTGATTCTGAGTCTCTGACAAAGAGGAGATATTTCCATGGTGCATATCATGTGTGCATTTTTTCCCTCAACAAAGGAATTGATTGATTTTGATTCGAGTCTGACTTTGAAAGCAGCTGATTTCTACACTAATTTCGTTGACATCAGTTTGCAAAATACAGATATAATGTTCAAACCCCAGTCTTTTTACTGCAATTCCCACACTGATTAAAATAAGTAATTTTCGAATAATTTGTTCTAAGTTTTTTAGCTCATTTTTCCTATTAGACTTCACAAATAACAATAATTATAAAATATTAAATTTTTTCTTTTGCATGTGTGGGGCCCCTGTTCGGGCGAACATGTTGAACATGCCTTAATCCGCCTCTGCGCCCACAAACGCTTGAAACACAAACTATAACAGAAACAACTACATTCATTGAACTGCAGGTAAAGTTTAAAATTTAGTTAGGGGCCGTCCATATATTACGTACGCAAAAATTGGGGAAAATTGGACCCCCTCACCCCCCTGTACGCAAGTGTACTTTCTTCCCCACCCCCCACCCTGCGTATGTACGCTTGACGCACACCCAGAAAGTGTCTCTCTGCACTTTAGGCCAGATTGAAGGATGAGTGAGGGCCAATATACACAAATTATAGGTGTCTCGTTCACAGCACAGAATAACTGCACATGGCTTTTATATAATGTAATAAAATGCCATCAGAAGACTATAGGACAATAGAGAGTTATAAATAGGCTAATGTGGACGTCATAATTAGAAATTTATTTTGCGTACGTACACATTTCGCCCACTCCCCCCGTCCGCACCCGTACGCAAAATCGCCAAAATCCGACCCCCCTCCCCCTCTTTGCGTACGTAATATGTGGATGGCCCCTTACAGCAATGGAAAAGCTTGTTCACCAACAACAGTTACTAGTCTTTGGCACAACCAGAGAAGACAATCAGATGACCTTGTTGTACGATAATAAATCTGGAGAATGAGGAACGAATACTGTGATTGGGCAGCATTCTATGAAATTTGTTGCAATTTTGACTTAAAATGACCCTCGGGCTTTGCTGAACATCAGATGCAAGAACAGCGTTCCAATAACCAGACAGCCATTTCTTATATGTTTACGGTTACACGATTTCAGATCGAGTTGTAAATTACAACATGCTTCTACCCATAAAAGTTAGAGCACTTATCATTATAAGTGAAATGGAACCACATTGGCAGTATGTCAGTCCTTTATATTGGTCTCTTCATCATTGTCCATAGTACCAGTTTCATAATTGAATTGAATTGGATATGAATTTCAAGTACATTCTTTAAAAATGGAAATAAATTACTGGATAAATGCTTGAGATCATTACTTTGTAGGTTATGGGCAGAGTCAATCCATGGCATGCAACTCTAATCCTATGAAGAAAAGGAAAATTGAAAAGTATCTACGGATTACTGATGTTGACGATTTTAAGTCCAAATTCGATAAATTCAGTGGACAAATGTAAACTAAGAATTGAAACATTACTGGTAATATACTGTAATGTAACAAAACACTTGTATAGCAGGACACGTCTTCCAAGCACCTTCCAAAACCACTGCTTGCATGGAAATCGAACTGCTCTAAACAAGCGAGACTTTATGTAACCATAAAATCTGTATTGATTAACAAAATTGGTTCCTTCAGTTATGTATATTTAAAGGAAGATTGTTCCAAGAAGGTCCGATGCACGAGAAAGCCCGGTGTGCGCACTGATGATTGGAAGCGGGGAACTTGTAAATCTTTGCAGGCTGCACAGCATAGTGATCGGCTGACTTATAACTGGATCACAAAGCTCTTTGATGTATGCGGGCACAGTGCAACCCATCACCGATTGCCCACATAGGAGTATCTTGAATCGAATCAGTTCCTCCAGTTAGCCAAATGTAGGTGACTTATTCAGATATATGTCAGCAGTTTGGCTGACTGGTCACCACCCGGGCAGCACAGATGAGGACCCACTAGAGATGACGTTTCTGATCTTTGACAGTCCTGCTAGTATGGAGTTAAGTAGTCAATTCACGTCAGTATGAATAACTGAACTAGGGTTTTGCACAGCAAAAATGAATAAAATGTTAAGCCGTATGCTGTATCTGATGCAACTGATAGAAGCAGATTTTGCAAAGCAGATTCATGTGGTCAGGTATTGATTATTCACTGTCCAGTAGCACACTGAGATCATGAAAGACAAGTTAATTATCTAAAAATCATGAAAATAACTACCACTTTAGGTAGTTATCGACATCATTTGTATGGCACTTTCTGTGATAGTGCAAATTTATTTGTTCATATATCTAACTTAGAAAGTGCCACCAGATGGCCCACCTTGGCAGCTGGAGCAATGGTGCCACATGCTATTGCCAAATATCTGTTTATGGACAATAGCTTCGAAGACATGACAAAGTTTTGTCTAAATGACTTCGCAAACAATGTGTCATCTGTTTAAGAGGTCACTGCCCAAAATGAGTTCATTCAGTTAATTCTTTGTTGTCCTTCAGGTCTAAACTTAAGACATCTGTTATAACTTGCATCCCAACCTTAGACTGCTTTTTGTTTCTCTGATGTATCGGACTTCAACCCAGCTTTTACTCTGACTTGGTTGAAGTCTTGGGCATTATGATAACAATTAACATCATTAAATTAAATTAGTAGCTATGCAGATGGGCACAGAGGCGGGCGGATCCAAGAGCAATATGACTAATTAATTGTTTGGGCATGTTGTCAACTGCTTATCAGAAGATGACAAAATAAGATTACGAATCTAAGTCATAGTTGGTTTGAATAGGCAGACGGTTAGGCGGCTAAATGGAAATAATACAGGAGGAGAGTAAGGGCATGACAGGCCATCAGAAAAGAGAACATTGGAAAACTTAAGATGCTTATAGCCGAGATCTTATCAGAAAAGCAATGTAGGAAGAGTGGCGTCACTATAAGGGGTGCGGACCGCATTGGGCGACACCTTCAGAGGGTGCGACACTTAAATGACTGTCTAAAAAATTTTGTGCAGAGTTTCAGCATAAATTTATTATTTTTAAATTAACAATAACAGATAACAACACATTTTTCGTAAGCCCAGCTTACATGTACTGTATCAGTATCAGTTTACCTAAAGCTGAAACTCTGCTAATTTTTTTGTTTGGGCCTTCTAATGCGCTCCAGTCAGTGCCATCATTATACTGTACATATGGTCTGGTATGGGACTAAGGGAGGAGGTCCATCATGGAGATGACATCATGACTTACCACACTGGGTGACACCAACCCTAGTGATGCCACTGTGTAGGAACTCATCAGCAAGGGAGAGAGTGATGGGATGCTTGGTAGCATATTGCATTTGAGATGGTGTATAATCTTGTTCATCGCTTGTCATGTAGGAACTTTGCAGAAGAGGAGCTCTGAGACCAGATGCGATCAGTAGGTGTATTTCACTGATGCAACAAATTTGAAGAGATGAAAAGCAGTCTTGTCCTCGAGACCAAGCTTGGTCTTGGTCTCGAGTGCACTTGAGTTCATTTTTAAAAGTCTTGTCTTGAGACCAAGAGTCTTGGTCTCGGTCCTGAGGTTCAAAGTCTTGGTCTTGGTGTTCAAAGTCTTGGTCTTGGTCTCCAAGACCAAGACTCGGCTGTCAATGTGTAAGGTCATTTAACAAACTTAAGAATTAATAAATTTATCAAGCCTATTAGCCGCCAGTGATTTTCCTCAGCACCTCGAAAGAAAATACAAATGTTTAATTTATATTCTTAAAAAAGTCTAAAAACAGGAACCACTAAGTCACTAGAACTTACTAGATTTCCTTCCAGAGTCATTTAGTCGGTGAGAAACCTATCGGTTAATATAGGGAATAAATTAGACATGGTCGTATAAGACAAAAAACATTACTTTAAAAAGTGGTCTTGCGGGCAGCGAATCAGCAGCCCGCGGGCACGGGCCACAAGCCCGCGCGGGCTCGCCATCCCTGATTTACATCCAGTGCTTGAAAAGCTACTGTGTGTGGCAGCGACTTCAGTACCTGTAGAACGTATTTTTTCACATGGCGAAATTTTTATGAGGCCCACAGGGCACATCTTGGTCAGAAAATTTTGAGCGAATTGTTTTTTTTATAAAATACAATTTAAGGCATTTGGAATAACATTTTGCTTGAAGGACTTTTGTAAATACGAATTCAGAATTCTCTGCAGTCTGCATTTAGAGTAATTTGCTTGAATAAATAAAAGACTACCATTTTCATTAAAATAGCCAGTATTCGACTGGACAATTTTCTAGTAAGGAATAGAAGTCTTGACCTGATTGTGATTTTTTGGGTCTCGGTCTTGAGGTTTAAAGTCTTGGTCTTGAGGTTCAAAGTTTTGGTCTTGAGGTTCAAAGTCTTGGTCTTGAAGTTCAAGGTCTTGCTTGGTCTTGAGGTTCAAAGTCTTGGTCTTGAGGTTCAAAGTCTTGGTCTTGAGGTTTAAGGTCTTGACAACAACAAAACTTATGAAAAGATAAATGGAACTGTTGCCAACATCTCCAAAGCCTTCAAGGCGAGTCATTGATTTCAAGAACCCAGCAGGGTAACAATAAGATTTTCAAATAATTTTGGTGTTAGAACAGGTGAAAGTAAAGGAGCAAGTTTCATGTGCAATACGTGAAAGAAGGAAACTCGTCCACTAAGTCCATCCAGCCAAGGTTTATTTATGAGGCAGAAGTATGGGGAATTATATCACAAATGAAGGTGTGTCAGTAGGTTGGAGCCTATAGTTTGTTGAACAGCAAGAACATCTACCACCTTGCTGTCCAACACGCGGCACGCAGGCTGATTTTAAATGGCCCGCCCGAGCTTGCAAAATTTTTGCAATTTGTGTAAAAATTAAGTAAAGACAAAGTCACTGTTCTACTTGCATAGTTTTCGTTCGTAACTTGGCTTATCATCAGAGGTGCATTTACAGAAAACGGGGCCTAGGCGCAAACATTTTTGAACAGATTTCAATCAATATTTATTATAAAACCTTCAATTATTATTACTGGTTATTGGTTAATAATACTAATAAAAGTTTAAATTACTTTTAAACACTGAAAATGATGGAGTCATCAGACTAAAACTTTTAACATGTAAACTGCAGCAGACGGCTATTGCGGCTTGTTGCTAACAAGTTTGATGTTATTTTGCACCAAATTAGGGCATAGCCGGGTGCCATTTTTCAACCGGGTACCGGGTCCGGGTAGTTTGAATAAAATCTGCCGGGTCCGGGTATTAAAACTAAAAGCGGACATTCAGATATATGCACCAAAGTGTATGCTACTGTCTACTATTATAATGACGTCTGTTGAGTGTTGACCTGACAAAATCAATATATATGTCGTTTCCGGAACTATACAGAGCGTGGCATGGGAGAAGGGAACTATAGGCATGAAAGAGAGCTAAGAAACTGTCTTTCACGGCTTTAAGGACACGCCGCCTACCGGCCGAAGGAGGAGGGAAGGAGGGAAATAAACGGGGACTATAGGCCGAAGGACTTCAAAGGCTAACGGCTCTCACTCGACCGTCGACCGGGTCTATTACCTCCCCAACCATACGACGTTTGTAAATACTGACCATGAGAACTTACAGCCCATTTATTGCTCTAATTAACGGTACTCTCAGTTACACAGAAAGACCGCTGGTTTCCCACGGTTGTATGTTTTAGTGAGCACCTAAACTGTCGCAATTCTACACCTCTGGAGACTGGTGACTTGGGCTTACTGAAAAAAGTGGTTTCGGTGTTTTGTGATTTCATCGTTCATAAATTTGTTTTTATAAAAAAAATTACCCACCCGGACCCGGATGACCTTTCAGCTCCGGATCCGGGTGTGTTCCGGGTGTTCAACACCTGGAATTTCCGGGTATCCGGGTCAGTACCCGGCTATGCCCTACACAAAATGAATTATTAGCCCAAATGAACAAACAGTTATAAATTACAATAGTATACTTTAATGTGAATGCTAAACTGTAAAAAAAAACAGAAAATAGGTTTAATTTACAATAAGTCAAAATTCCCACGTAATTTTGCTTATAATTAGCAAAATATTTTCCTTCGTTTGGGGCCCTCCGAGATTTGGGTGCCTGTGTGCCTATGAGTAAACGCACCTCTTCTTATCATTATGACATTTTGACAATTTGAACACAAAATCCAGTTCCTGCGGTGCATTTAACTTGTTTAAAGCTTTAAAATATCGACGAGGTTTGGAAGCACCTATGTCTGTGAAGCTGGATTTCTGCAATGACCAACATCAAGTAAAAACAAAACTCTGATTGATGAACATTTAGAAAATCTGAAGAGGGCAGCAGTTACTGAATACCAACTGCAAATAAACAAATTGCAAGCACAATTTCAAAGCCAAACATCTTACTAAAAGCGTGCTTGAACATTTATTTATATAATTTTGGCCCTGAGCTATTATAAACCATGCCATTAGCGCCAACCTTAGCATTTTGACAGCCGTATGCAAACAAATATTTGTCGGCCTCTGACCATCACAAATCACGATCAATGCCGATTGAAGCTTAATGTGGTACATTCATAAACCAAATGCCTCTTGATTGATCTGAGTCTGCCAACTGAATTCTCACTGGGATGCCAAATTATCATTATTAAAAATAAAAACACTATAAAAAGGCATCATCAAATTTGACGGACCCCAAATTTGGCGGCCCTATATGCGGTCGCAAACTGCCTAAGACTGGTACTGCATGCATGCCATACATACATGTGATTATTCATTATAATTATTACATAATTATTGCCATAATAAATGTTAATACAGTGAATAATTTTCAATAAATTTTACTCGTTGCTTTCGAGTTTACTGGTGCGGCCCTCGGCTTCAAGAATAATTTATCGGTGGCACACTGTGTCAAAAAGGTTGGACTACCAGATTTTCAAAGATAGGATTTTGAAAAGAAGGGGACTTGTTCCTGATATAATGGATATCAAGATGACAGAAGTTAGTAGTTTCTCGATGGTAAGGAACAGAGTTTTAAAGCTCAAAGCCACCATTAATATTCATGTAGAACATTGTAGATTATTATTTAATATAGAGTCAATTCAGAAAAGGCTGTTCATGAAATTTGAGTCAAGATGAAAATGAGTGTCAGTTCACATAGGTTATCACACCAACCAGTAAAGTTCTATCTACATGGCCTAACCTATTTTACTTAAACCAGCACATAATTATTCTGATTGCGATATTATTAAATGACACTTTGTTACCCTACCACGTTATGGATGTATCTTTCTTGTTCGATGAATGTTCCGCTCAAGGAAAGTTCGATATGGTTTTATTTCGTTGAAGTTATCGTCAAGAGCAGGCGTCACCCATGTTCTCGGATCCCGATGAATGTCGATTGTGTGCAGAAGATCTGTTGGTTTACGCAGAATTTCGCCCAAAGTTCTCCAAAACAATAAAAGTTCCAACAACGTTTGTTCTTCTTGCCAAATCGAAGCAGATTTCACAAAGTTCCGTTCGAATATACGCAACGTTGAACTACAACTGACTCCGAATGTAGGCCCTACTCGCAAGTTCTAAGCAGTCTGCACACCTAAGATCGGCTCACCGATTCGCATCGTTCGATTATTAAATTCTTCGCTGATGCACTATCAACACGACTCAAAACAACGTCCGAATTATTAGTTCACACTATCTAACGCAACAAACTGAACTGATCTCAGCGTTTTCTCCTCTCAGGACGGCCAGATCAGGAGTCTAACGTCGCAGCGTCGCTCACTCTCATCCGTCACCATCCGCGACCAGACACGGCATCACGATTGCTCCAGCCTCGATTCACAAGTTCCCACTGCGCATGCTCACCTTCGACCGTAGTAGGTAGTAATCGACAAGTGATTTCAAGTCGGCCAATCAGAACTTGACAACTTGACAACCGTAACCTCTTTGAACCTTCGTATATATGAGGTCGTTGGTAATAACCCCAAATATGTTATATTTTAAAATAATTTTATCCCCTAGAGCGCTGGTCATATGTGCTGGTTAATTAATTAATTAATTGACTGGTATTATTATAACCATTCCCCTCTAATCAAGCACATCAGCTAATAGCGATCTGGTAGTGTCTGAAAATAATAGAACATGTTTCGGCTTGGGCTGAGTCCTGCGATTTAAAACTGAATCATTCAAAGATCCAGGAAATCATCGTTCGGCGACCTAGGAAAAGGCTCGGGGAGGATACACCTAAAAAGATACCGGGCCCTGTCAGGGTAGGGCACCTGAAGGCCTTAGGTGTTACGATGACAGAACAATTTAACTTTGACATGAATGTAGAGTAGAGTAATGGATAACACACTGGCGTGAAGAGCTGAAGGTACCAACCATGATCGAACCCGGTAGACCCCGTAAGGTTTATTCAGCCTTCCACTCGCTAGGTGGCAGCGGTGGTTAAATGCATAGTAGGCCTTGATTGGCGCCGTGCCGCTGCCGCTTAGACAGTTATATTCGACTCCCGTAAAACTGTTATCACGTGCTTCTACTATATACATATATGTAAGGCGCCCTGCGTGGCTGCCGTTTATGTATGTTCACTATACAGCGCAGTGCGTTTGAAGGCGACTAATTAAAGAACAGATTATTATTTTTTGCCCCAAGGTACATATATGATCCCTCGGGGACTTAGATATTAGACTATTTATTATTATTTCCAGAAAATCAGGCCTCGTCCTCCGCTAAATATGTCGTTATTATTATTATTTTCTTAGCTATTATTATTATTATTATTATTATTATTATTATTATTATTATTATGTAAATAATATAATCGTAAAAGCCAAGCAGTCGATGTACGCCCTCCGCATCCTACAAGCACATGGATTATCGGGCCAATTATATATTATATAGGCCTAGGCCTATTGAGTGATGTGGTAAGTGTAACCACAGTTTCACGGATGTTGTATGCAGCACCGGCGTGGTGGGACTACATAGGAGGAATGGGACGTACACGCCTTCAGGCAACAATTAATGCGAAGATTGATCCAGTCTCGTTATTTACCGGAATCCTATCTTACTTTCGAGCAACTCTGCCAGAAAGCCGATTCCTACCTTTTCTTAGCCATCATAATCAACCCAGCACATGTTCTGCGTCAGTTATTGCCTCCAGAGAAAACTGTTGTATAGGGGCTACTCACTGCACCCCAGGGCACGCAATAGAATATTATACCTAATGCTGATCACTCTTTAGCTCGTTAAACCTTTGTCATTCGAATGTTAGGCCTATAGGGCCCCTATGCTTAAATTAATTTTATGAACTATGTACCAGTGTGTAATCTAGTCCCTCTGTTCTGGGGGGGGGGAAACAAGGTTACTCGGGGGGGAATTTCCCCCCAAAAAGGTGTCTGCCTTACAATATTGCTGAGTTCTGGGGGGGGAACTTCAATCCTGGGGGGGGGAAATTCCCCCCCCCCCCAAAAGACGTCTAGATTAAACACTGACTATGTACATCGCATCGAAGCTCTTTCTCATGATCTTCATACCTGGATGTCTTGCAATCGCCTCTCCCTTAATTCGTCCAAAACCCAATATATCTGGTTTGGCACTCCTCAGCAACTTCTAAAACTCGACTTTGCTGTGCTGTCTCAAAGGTTTCCGCTTTTAACTTTCTCGTCTAGCGTTCGTGATCTAGGAGTGACCCTTGACAATTCTCTGACCTTTACTGAACACATTTCCAAACTCACTCGCACTTCCTATTTTCACCTAAGGCGCCTCAGGGCTATCCGTCGCTCTCTCTCATCTCCAATTTTCACTTCAATTGTCCATGCATTTGTCTGCTCTAGACTTGACTATTGCAATTCCCTCCTCATTGGTCTTCCTAAAGTCCGTCTTGCTCCTCTTCAGTCCGTTCTCAATGCTGCTGCTAGATTAATTGCCCGTCTTCCTCGATTCTCTCATATCACCACCTTTATGACAGAAGAACTCCACTGGCTCCCGCTTTCTGCCCGCATCCAATTTAAGGTCCTCATCCTTGTGTGTAAGGCTCAACTTGGTTTCGCTCCAAAATATTTATGTGACTTAATTCATCGCCCTCACTCTGCTGCTTCTCTTCGTCCTCTTCGTTCATCTGACCGCTTGGACCTCCTCGTTCCCCGTGTCAGGACTTCTCTGGCTCAATCTAGGTCTTTTGCCTCCATTGGCCCTGCTCTTTGGAATGATCGAGCTTCCTCCGTACGTTCGTTCTTCTATTCTCTCAGGTAACGTCTCTTCCTCTTTTAAGTTTCTTAAAACTTGCTTTTTCTCTCGGGGTCTCTCGCACTGGGAGCGCTTCTGAATGGCCCTCCCGCTAGAAGCGCTTTATAAATATCAAAATACAATACAATACAATACAATACACGAAAATGCGGTTAGCAGTTGGTTTTTGAATAAAGGATATATAGGCCTACTTAATTACTTATATTACACCTATCACCACAGTATAAATAATTACTTATACTGTGTTAGTGTGCTATCACACATCGTACCTGTGCTATTAGATAAGTGTAGGCTATATTTTACGGAGCCCCTAAAGGGACATGGTAAAAATATATTTTAAGTCGTGCGCACGAGATCCTATCTCGTGCGCACGAGATCATATCTCGTGCGCACGAGATATTAAGTCGTGGGAACGAGATACTAACTCGTGCGCACGAGATCCTAACTCGTGCGCACGAGATATTAAGTCGTGGGAACGAGATCCTAACTCGTGCGCACGAGATATTAAGTCGTGGGAACGAGATACTAAGTCGTGCGCACGAGATCCTAACTCGTGCGCACGAGATCCTAACTCGTGCGCACGAGATATTAAGTCGTGGGAACGAGATCCTAACTCGTGCGCACGAGATATTAAGTCGTGGGAACGAGATCCTAACTCGTGCGCACGAGATAATAAGTCGTACGCACGAGATACTAATTCGTAAGTGAGTAAGTATATGCGCACGAGTTTAATTTCGTTGTAGCGGGTAGGCATATTTGGGGAGTTTATATTTTGGGATTTGTGGAGGAAAGACTAAATATAGATTCCTTGGACATAGCTAGTATAGGGCAACAGAACATAGCGTTAGTAGAAGGAGTTTCTATCAAAAACTAAACTATTTCGAATCAGTATATGATTCTGAAGTGTTCGTAGTATAATTCAAATTTGTCGTAGTCTAAAATGAACGAAATTATTGATTTCTTGCGTCGTAGAGGCGTTACCGACAACGTTATTGACATTTTCCGTCGCGAGAAGGTAATCTAGCTCATTAGGCATATAGCGCCGACAAAGTTACTTAGGAGAATTATTTAAACTTAACAACGTATGTTAATATCTAACAGTATCTGAGACTTTTAGTATGTAACAGTTTCTGTAGTACCAGTATATGTGTTTATATAGCATTAATGCATATCTCGTAGCGAAAGATGCCAATATCTTGGAGATAATTACTGTGGATCCTATGGATGTTTGGTAATTGAGCACTGGCATAATTTTCTGTTCAGACATGATAAGGCTAACTAGTTATGTAAAAAGTGTCGAAAAAGTAAGAAGCCGTAAGTCTGGTGTAGTAATTTAAAAAATAAATGATCTGATATATCTTTCAGTTTACTAGGCACTGTTGACTGTGGTCTACTTTTAGTTAGGTGATAATTTCGCGAAACGAATCTGCCAATGTTAGGCTACTTTTGACAGAGGATGCTGTTTGTAATTACGCATTCACAACCAGTTATCAATCCAGCTTAGTCGCATAGAGCACTGCTATGCAGTGCACGTATCAGCAACCACTGGTATCCAGAAAGCTGCAGATTATATCAGTTTTCTGAATAAGTTTTTTGATGACTTTTATGTTGTTCTCATGAACTGCCCCTTTCGAGTAATTAAGATTATTAGTCGTTATTCTTCTCTTCCAACACTTTCCTGTGTTTTGAACACTCTGGCAATTAGTCTTAATATGTGTGGGTAATAACCGTATGTGTTTAAACGTGTATAAACCTATTGATGGCACTCATTTGTAAAGGTTCTAAAAGTACTTACATGTAGTTTGATGTGTATTACAGATTGATTGTGAAGTTTTGACTAACATGTCGGATGATGGCCTGAAAACATATCCTCCTGCATATGGAGACCGTGTTGCTCTTTTTGCCTTTTGTCGAGCTAGAACTGGAAATCAATCAATTCAGAGCACAGATTGTGAAGCATTGCCCAATGTTGTGCAAAGAATTCGTGACCGATTGATGGAGAAAAAGAGAGTGGAACATTCTGGTGATGGGGCTAGGAAACAGTATACAAAGCGAACTAATCAAAATGCCCTTAAAAGTGCACGAAGAATTGAGTTTGGATGGCTGGACTACGACTTTAGGTCATGCCAATTTCGCCAAGTTAGAAATCAACAAGGAGGTGGTACAAGACATCTCAGTGTACCTAAAGAAGTTACAATGGCAGAAATCATGGAGATTGGGATCCAACTGTTTTTCCAAAGTGGCACGTCAAAAAAAGGTTCTGCAGAATCATTCACCTTTGAGATTCGTGACTTTTCTGAGAGTGCTGTTCATGATAATGACACTGTTGAGGAAGTGTATAACCGCAGCAAGGTTAAAATGCTACGCCTATACCTTTGCTCTACCAGAAAAGACAGTAATGAAATTTCTTGCAATGACAATGCTAATACTGCAAAAAGATCTGACGTTATGGATTCATCGCGCATTACACAGTTACCAACACCTGATGATTTGACATCAGATGAGTATTTACCAGATCTTGATTGTGAAAATCAGAACCAGTACATTGCTCCAGAGGGAAGTGATATGGAGGTGAGGCTGGTCAAATTAAAGATTTTAGATTATGGCTTACATGAATTTTGTGTGCAATTTGATAATAGGTATAGTTCTGCACAGAAATTGATCTGTTATAAAGTGCAGCAGGATGAATACCATGGACTGAATGAGTAATGAATTTTTCTTGCAGTTAGCAAACATCAATGTAGAAGTTTAAGGACACTACATGTTATTAGATTTCTACAGATTTTGCATTAATGAATTGTTGACTGAAATGAACGCTGGGAAAGAAGGCAATTTGTCTTAGTTATGGCAATGTAAAGGAATGTTTGAAGTACTCAAGAAAATTTGAAAAGTCAAGGAAAGTCAGTGACTAGACTTAAGTTTAATAGTTAACAGCAACAGTTTAGAAAAGTGTCAGCATAAATCACTAAGTTCAGACACACACTACTGCAGACATACTTTTAGAAATGCTTGGTTACATGCACATGTATTCAATTTCTTCAATATGTCATAAGCATTTTCCAAGCAATACGTGTTTTTGTTGTTGACAGTCATACATGGAAGGTGCTAGTGCCAGTTTAGCTTCTGCAGGAGTTACTTCCTATGATACGTACGTCAATCTACTCTGTTGTGACAGTGACACAGATGATGATGGATTGCAGTCTGCTTTATTGGCTAGTTTCCATCAAGAGGAATCTGT
Organism: Allolobophora icterica; assembly: GCA_963556255.1. Taxonomy (NCBI): domain Eukaryota; kingdom Metazoa; phylum Annelida; class Clitellata; order Crassiclitellata; family Lumbricidae; genus Allolobophora; species Allolobophora icterica. Next base: position 44,641,969 of record OY744609.1, on the reverse strand, counting down.
TTCCCAAAGCATCAAGTCAGCCAAGTGAGGGTTTAGCTACGATTTCATACCAAGTGATGCCTTGAGCATTTCTATTGTGGTTAGGGGTCCACCGGTAAGACATTTTCCGCCGGAAACCGAATCCGAGTATTTGGATGTATTTTTGCCGGAACCGGTAACGAACCGGTAACGAACCGGATACCATTTGTTCCATATGCGAAGCTTCACATTTTCATGTAATAAGAAATTATCGACATAAATTTGTGTACTTGTAATAAGTGACTAATACAATTTGAATTGTAGTCATTTCTGTGCAGTTGTGAAGTTTTCTGTGTAATTGTTTTAAGGTTCAACATTTATAATTTTATATACGTAAGTTTATTGAATAAGTTTTTAGAGAAAAAAATTTTTTAAAGAAATTTCTTTGGCAACTATTTGCGTCTACAATATTTGCCGAGCCGAATACTTCCGCAAACGGGATTTCCGGCCGAACCGAGTATCCGAGCCGGTTTCCGGTGGACCCCTAATTGTGGTACAATGGAAATCACTAGATTAGATATGATTTCTGCATGTATACAATTAGCAGGACACAACTAGGCATGTTTTAATGTTAATCTGGTGACTGTGCATGTGGTGCACCTTGAGAATGGTCAATTGGAAAGACGAAGTAGATTAGAAAGTGAGGGGTGAGAAGGGAGAACATTTTGCCCATAAATGCACATTTTGCACATAAATGCCCATATACAATTTTGAGTTAACATAGAAACAGGACTGTGTAAACTTGCAGGATCTGTGTTTAAGCTGAATTGTATGGTGTATACAATATGTGAAAGCATAAAGCCTCAACACTTTTTACTTTGGAACTGTAGCAAACCTTCTCATCTATTAAGAAACGAGAATCATTTATCTTCTCCATGACAATGTTCCTCTGAAAATATGAGGTACATGTTATATATACAAATACATATAAACTGTAAATTTGAAGATTGAATTTGTTTAAGATTTGTAGAAATTCAAACAAATTTGAGGAAACCATATATGTTTTACAGGAACGAGAAGCAGAGAAGTGTCGCAGACCTGATCAAGCAGTTCAGCATAGAATACTTTGCTGGGAGTAATGACGAGACATGCACTGTCATTGTACAACGACGCAACTTTATTCAGTCCGTCATGCGAGCAATCAACAAACCTGGTTTTCACTTTCAGAAACGGGTTAAGGTTGTCTTTTCGGGAGAAGAAGCTGAAGATCAGGGTGGACCAAGTCGTGAATTTTTCACGTAAGTTTACACAGGTTCATGTAAAGTAACAATTCATTATTTTGTGGAAAACAAGGTTTGATGAGGAGAGAAAGTAAGACAACAAATGTTTTGAAATCCCAAACAAGCTATACTGTGACAGTGGTTACTGATTAGCTTTACAGGGCCTCATAGTACCTGTAATACTGTCTCCATTTTGTCTGCTAATGCTTACTAGTAATTCAGGTGCTGTGTATGATCTTTTATTAGTAATGTAGATGTAAGGTTTTGATGTCTTATTGCACTTGTCACGAATAACTTGTAGAGCTGTTGATAAAATACAGTTAGAGCCTACTTACGTTATGCTAGTTGAATTTTTAATATTGTGTCCCGTTTAATATGCTAAAAAGTAGGGCTGTACCGAAAATTCGCTTCGTATTCGCTTCGGGGCCGAATAGTTGGTCCAATTATTCGTATTCGGCCGAATAGTGATAATCACCTATTCGGTACAGCCCTACTAAAAAGGAGAGTTATCAAGTGCACCTATGCTGTTGTTTCTTTCAGGCTTCTACTGCAAGCCATCTCATCAGAAATGGGATTGTTTGAGGGACACCAGGAAGCAAGAGTTTTCACTCACAATGTAGAGCTTCTACGTCGCGGACAGTACAATCTGGCGGGGAAAATGATGGCCTGGAGCTTAGCAAATGGTGGTCCGGGTTTACGGTGTATTTCCTCTTACATGTATGACCTATGGTGTGGGTCTGGAATTGTCAATTTGGAGGGTGCAGCAGAACATGTATATGATGACAGCTGCCAATGCCTTGTTAAAGAGGTTGGTCTTAAGGCTGTTTTCTTTAAAGTTATGAATTTACTCTTTTTCAGAAACTTCTATTTTCGTTAACTTCTTGAAAGATTGTATCCATCAGTTATCGCTTTGTCTCCTGTACTCACCAAGTACAGATGTTTTGCAGAAATATAACTTCACAGAACAATGTGTGCTGACTATTGATGCTGCTGAAATAGATTTAGTATTTGTCATTGCAGCTATTAGCCGTTCAGTCAGAATCTGAGATGGAGTCTGCAAAGGTGAAATGGTCGGAGGTGTTACTTGCAAGTGGCATCTTGAACGTGCATGCTCTACATCTTGGTGACAAGTACACTCTGGTTGAAGACTTACTATGCAACTATCTTCACTTTAGGTACAGCTTGTGGTAATTTTATGTATATGGACATTACTAGACCTGACAACATAAATTGAACTATGAATGGTTCTGTATATGATAGAATGAGTCGAGAGAAGTTTCGAGATTCTGGTGTTAAGCTAAAGGCCAATTGATCGCACATGCTATGCAAATTTCCATAATTCCTTCCTATTAAATTCTGGTATGTCCTATTATTCAGATTTGATCTCATCTTGCTTGTCATTTGTGCACTTGCCAGCCATCAGATTCTCATATAGTCTTGGAATGCCTCCTGAAAGTTCTCTTTTCCCCACCAATTTCATCCTGGTAGCTGCAAGAGTGTATTGGAATGCAGAATTTTTGTGATATGTGGTTTTGGTTTGTGCTCTTGTTTAGATTATCTGCTGAGCTGACTGCGTTTTCAAGTGGTCTGGATATTCTGTGGAATGTAGTAAAAACCAACAAGGATGTTTTGAGACCACTCTTCGTGTATGAACACTCACCATTGTCTCTTCTGCAATTGCGAAAGCTGTATTGCATACAGTGGTCGGAAAATGGGAGCAGGATGCGAGCCAAACAAGAGGACACCATCTACTTTTTTGAGTCATTCCTGCAGGATTGTGAAGGCAAGCTGAGATTGTAAACGTTTGTAATGAAGAGCCACTGGTGGTTTTAGAGTTTTTGGACGGGGGGTCTAAAATTGCTTTAGCCCCTCCCGTTGAATGTTCTTTGTTTAACTCATCAGCTTCTCTTTCTTTTATGATTTTATCCATTTATATTAATTTATGTATGTGTGACATGCGTGCTCCAAACGTATTCCAGTACACACTTCTGTATCCACATATACAGTGTACACTCTAGTACACAGAGACTGTAACCAGGCTTTGTTACCAACAAACACTGTAGGCACTGTATGGCTAATTAAACATTAAACCACCACTGTGAACAGCCAAACAATGCAGATTTAGGATTGGTGTAGAAATTATTTTAAATCATTCGAAATGTTACAGATGTTAGTGCTTGAAGATCATCAGTGATGCTAATCTAGTACTTGGAATGTGTTTTATCTGCATGTGAGGTTTATAGGTTCACACTTTACAAGAGACTACAGCAGTGTTTTCCTTGCAGTGTAATGTAATTTCATATACTGTAAATTGTATATAATGTTTCATTTCCACATTTCCTATGCAACAGCTGTGTCAAGCATATCAAGATGTTTGTTTTTTACTTATTATTTCAGACAACAGGAGTGGCGTTTCTATGGATCAGGTTCTTGCATTCTGGACTGGAGCGAAGTCTGAACCACCTTTAGGCTTTCCAGCACCCTCCGTCTTTGATGATTGGAATTCTTCTGGTCGCCCACTTACTGTTTCCTTCTTCGAAGATCAGGGACGACTGCCATTTGCCAGTACATGCAGCCTGAGACTTTGGTTGCCTCTAAATGTGGGCCAAGACCAGTTCAACAATTTATTGAAACGTTCACTAACAGAATGTATTGGCTTTGGAAAAGTTTAGATTACTCACTTATCTTAGCTAGCTGCAGCTGCATGGTACTCTAACAGAATAGAACAGAACAGAACAGAACGTTTTTTATTGGTCTACACATTTGATTTACATACATACTGTTCTCATCAGGTTGTTTAACCAATTACATACTCGTTTACTGTGTAACAAGTACTAGTTTACTAAACCAATGTTTGTCATTAAACAACAATACACACCACTACTTGAGCTTCTCATGTTATAATTTTTATTTTAATACATAAGATTAACACATTTTCAGGGCAAAATAATGTGAATTCATTAGATTAGTAACATTGGTATGTGCTAAGCCTAATTTTTCAATGAAAGAAAAGAAAAGAAACCTGAATGATAAGGATCGAAAATATTAATAGGACACAACGGGACACCCAGAAGGGATGGTGTCCTGCTAATGCGAGCCCCCATTTGCTTATTAATTCCAACATGGTAGTCGAATATAAGGACCAAGCGATTAAGTAAGTTAATATGATGTAGGATACAATAAAATGAGGTGAAGCAGAGCAAAGATAGAGTACAGATTGAGCAAATGGAAGTGAAGTGAAAATGAAGTTAAAAAACTGCTGCAAAGTAATGTGAAGTAAATTTAATTATAAATTAATATTATTGTAATAATAGCCTAATGCTAGCTGAGTCTGTTGCAACCTTAATACAGCCAAGCAGATGAATTCAGTCTACCGAGGTCAGTTGTATTCAGTTCAACCAATTAGCTTTTCAAATTGTAAATACACAAGCAAATCAGCACCCATTTCAGTAGACTTTACTGTAAAATTTAATCTGATAGCAACCAGTCTTTTAAGTGACGTTTAAATATACTTAAACTGGTACAGTCTTTAATAGACCCAGGTATTGAGTTCCACGTTAGTGGACCCTTACATGTGATAGAAAAGTGATGTATATTTGTCCTAGCAAATCCACTTCTTAAGTTAGATGCATTTCTTGTCATATAATTATGTATCTGGGAATTCAAGGTAAACAAGCAAGAGTACTCCTGGGGTAGTAATTTGTTTATCGATTAGTACATGAGTACATAAAAATACCAGTGTGGTATTTGGTACTCTGTTCATTACACACTAGTGGTGTCTCCGAGTTCCTTATAGTTGCATGTATTTCTTGATAAACTGCATGAAAGCTGTTTATTACAATATTGCATATGCAGTTTCATAGCTTTTGGTACAATAAACTTAGAACAGTTGCATTTAGTCGAGAAACTGAAACTTGTTAAATTTGCTACAAGTATTAGCAGTTCGGTTAAAACATTAAGTGAAAGTATCTGTGATTGTGACCTTTGAGTGAGTAAACACTTGAACATCAATACTGGCATCTAGCTTCGGTCAGTTAGAATTTATACCAACATAAGCTACCATAGTCACAGAGCATAAACTGTCTTCATTGCCATTTCTGAAACAGTACATTTCTTTTAACAAAAAACATATTTCTTTAAATAGTTTAATGGGAATTTCTTGACAACCTTGATAGACATGCATTTATTATTTGCTATTGGAAAAAATATTCAAAGTTGCATAACACTGGCAGACAACTGCAGACAATCATTTTTCCAACTGATAGAAATTTGCATATTTCACAGGTGTGAAGTCAAAGCATGGCAATTATTGCAGTCTTTAGGTGAATAAACAAATGAACACCAGTGTCGGCATCTGCTGCAGGCTCCAACCCATCTCTTCTTAAAATGTGGCAACACAAATTAAAAATGTCAGTATCGCAGGGCATTAAAGATCTGTACTCTGCTTCATTACTGCGTGCTTCAAGATCCTCTGCTACAACAGGATACATGTGATCTTCTGCGTTCCAAAGTGCTGGCACACTGTACATAACGATTGGGCGTCCAGTTGGAACACGCCTGTTCCTGCTTGGCCAGATTATGTGTCTATTCCACATATTCACGATTCTGTCTAGATCATGCTAAAATGAGAAATTGCAAGCATGTGTTATTGGTTGAAAATAACACTGTTTTCATGCAACATTACTTGGATTACACGATTTCAAAGGCATCAGAAAGAGCAGCAGTAGCTGGGACATACATGCAATTCCAGAGACTTCGACCATTGCAGTACATACCTCAAATACATTTAATAAGATACATACTTGTGTGTCAATGATTATATATATGTATATATATATAAATTATATCAATCTTTTATTCACCAAATATGGTAGCACAGAAAGAAATCACACAGCATTCTCCGGACAGTAGACCTGCCTGTACTATACTAATTAAACATGTTACATAGTCCATGTTCCCTTAATACAAATTATACTTTGTGCATAGGAGATCACACAAAATTTACAACAGTGTGCCCTATAATTGGGCCTCTTCAAAAGTCTTGTTCTTGACATCCAGTAGTCCTTAATGCTAGGTTCCTGTGTGAAGTGCAGTGTATCCTCGACACTGCAGTGACTGGCCTTGAGGTTACTGAGGTTCACAGCTTCCATTCCGTAGAGCAAGAATGGCTTGCAATAAGCACTAACAAGATGCAGTAATAGTGGCTCAGTGAATTTGCAACATTTACTATACAAAGAGTTGAAAGATTTGTAAACTTGACTCTCATTTCATGCAAACTAACTTTAAATGACTTGGCAGAAACCAGAGAACAACCCAACAAGTATTTAAGTTTTTAGACATAGTTAATTTGAACACTATTTAGACTAATTGTTTTACATGCAGGACGAAAAGATGGGCCACTACTCATCACCTGAGATTTTTTACTTTTAATAATGATTACTGATGAATGATTACATTACATCCATTTAAAGCCTACAATTATTCAACATATTTACATGAAGCAATGCAGATAAAAACTGCAGTGATGTCAATTTCTTCTAACATATTATTAACAACACGGTTTAAATTAAAGTGTTGCATCTTCATTCTTTAACAATCCATAAGAAAGAGAACAATGTCCTTGCTTGTAAAGGACTTTCAAAACAGAACTGCATTATACTTTTGTCCAATGAACTGCCCTGGAAATCACCAGAATCAACTAGAGGCTGGAGGAAATCTATCCAAAACTCTGAGCATTCTTTTCGAAGGAAAGCCCACCAGCTTTCTATCCTTTGATGGCAAGTGCAGCTGGCCTCAACCAGGTAGCATCTTCCTGCAGCACTGTCCATGCAGTTACTTCTTAGAAACATCTGGAAGTCGCACACAAGCCTATCTGTTCCATAGTGTCACTGTCCTCTAAGAAGCTTGCGACATCCTTCTAAAAGTCGAACCGCCTCTAAAAAATAACCTCCGATGATTTTAGGGTTCTTATTTGTCCGATAAACAGTCATCCAAATTATCTTTCTTGCCAATTCATGCACAAAAGCCATTATATCACGAAACAGCGCGTTTGTTTTCACCCCAGAAAAGTCGATCGGTCATTGGTTAAACTAACTCGTTCCCACGACTTAATATCTCGTACGCACGAGATAGGATCTCGTGCGCACGAGATAGGATCTCGTGCGCACGAGTTAGTATCTCGTTCCCACGACTTAATATCTCGTGCGCACGAGATAGGATCTCGTTCCCACGACTTAATATCTCGTGCGCACGAGATAGGATCTCGTTCCCACGACTTAATATCTCGTGCGAACGAGATAGGATCTCGTGCGCACGAGTTAGGATCTCGTGCGCACGAGTTAGTATCTCGTTCCCACGACTTAATATCTCGTGCGCACGAGATAGGATATCGTGCGCACGACTTAAAATTTATTTTGACCATGTCCCTTTAGGGGCTCCGTAATATTTTGTGTGAAAAGGATTAATTGTTACAACTACGTTCTTCTGAAAAGAAAAATTCAGTTTATGGGTCTGTGAAACTGATTGGTTATGACACGGTTAATATAATAAATTTGTTAACGGATTCGAAAATTGTAGATTTGAAACTTACCGTGTAGAATAGCCTAGGCCCCTATCGTTGACTTAATTTGTTAACGGATTTGAAAATTGTAGATTTGAAACTTACCGTGTAGAATATCGTTGACTTAATGACGTCATTGTTGATCTTAACAAGGAGCTTATAATTATTGTGTAAGAGGTATTGAATTTCGGCGTGAAGCAGCTGACACCAAAACATCAGAAGTTGACATAATAATGGCAAAACTAGTAATATCTTACTTCCTTCTTGATATAGTCACAGTAATTATTTATACTGTGATATAGTAGAAGAAGTAACTTGGTGTCTACTCACGATATGTAATCGATGTTCTATTTAATATTTAAATACAATTTGGTGGGCCGGCGCATGCGCCGTGTGGTATTTCGTCGAGCGCTGTCTGTCATGGCTGTCATCATCGTCTTGAGTGGACGACAATATTATGTCACCTAAAACCCATCATGTCGATCGCTAATTTCTCAGTTAACGAGACGTAAACCGGTCAGTTTATATTTCTAAGTAATCGGCGCAATGATCGACCCGTCTTCAAGCGAGGAATCGGACGTGGCTGATGAGCCTGACCGTGGAGGTTCGAGTTCTGAAGCTCACGGGAGTATGCATAGCATGCAGAGCGTCGGTGGTGCGGGTGGTTTACTAGTTGGGGGCGTGGGGTTCGTTTCGTACCAAAGCAGTGGGGCTGCGGGCGGTTTGGGAATGCCGGTCGTCACGTCATGCGTAGAACAGCGAAGCATGAGCCTGTCGGCGGCGAGTGGAGGTGGTAGTGGAGAGGGTAGTAGCCCCGGGGGTAATCTGACGAGGTCTAACAGCGTCCGCCCGTCGAGTCCGAGTCCCTCTTTGGCGTCAGACAAGGACAAAGAGGACTCGGAGAAGTCTGAAAAGGAGGAGGAGGAGCGGAAAAGGAGGCTCCAGCTGTACGTGTTCGTGATGAGGTGCGTAGCTTACCCGTTCAACGCAAAGCAACCGACGGATATGGCTCGACGACAGGCGAAAGTGACGCGACAACAGCTACAAACTCTCAAGGAAAGATTCCAGGTATTACCTGTAGCTGAAGCTTATTGATTGTGGAGATTTAATGAATGATTGATTGTTTGATTGATTGATTGATATGCCAACCTCAGAATTGAATTATTATACAATATGCTGGGGTTGATTGCTGATATGGTGAATTGTATAGATTGCTTGTCACTTTTCAGTCATATTTTGACTGGCTGACTAATTGATAGACCACCTTACTAACTTACTGACTGACTGATGGACTGACTGATTGATTGTGGCAGTGGATGTGTTTGTGGGTGTGGCAGACCAAGATAGTACTGGTGATCAGGGGTTAAAGTGGAGTGGGAACGGTGTTCCCACTGCTCTCTAAATTCTTTGCTTGCGTTCCCACTGCTCACTCATGTGTTCCAATGAAACTCTTCTTTGGCGTTCCCACTGCTCACCTAAACCACTTTAACCACTGCTGGTGATCATGATCATTATGACACTGATGATAATAATCATTATCATGTATGTCATAATGGTGATAGTGAAGAAGTGATGATGAAAATGAATTAACAGTACCTGTGACAGTGCTTCTTTGATAGGTACTGTTGTCTGTATAAGCATTTCTTCATTTCTTCTTTTCCTGATTATTATTATTATTATTAATCAAATTTATTCTTATTCATTTATTATTATTATTATTATTATTATTATTATTATTATTATTATTATTATTATTATTATTATTTTGTTATTGTTATTGTTATTGTTGTTATTGTTATTGTTATTATTATTATTATTATTATTATTATTATTATTATTATGATTTATTTGTAACTTATCTTGCACTAGTAGTGACTAAAACACAGGGCATCAATTGATGGAGCACCAAAGCCGCTATCCAGAGTATCAGTCCACTAAGACAGAGAAACAGCCTATGAAGGAGAAGCAGTGTGAAAAAGGTATTTGCTAAGTCTTAAGTTGAGAAGTTACTGATCTAAGCTGTTGAACAGAATGGATAGATAGAGCGAGAGAGCGTCAGAATACAGGTCCGGCAACTGAAAAGATCCTTCATCTAAGAACAGTTCTAGTCTCTGGTATGACCAGAGAAAGACAGTCAGATGACCTAGTTGAATTATGACGAGTCTGAGTGATAAGGATTAAGTGTAAACATTGGTGTTTTCCAGTACTCAATGTTTTATAAGCTGGAAGCCCTAGTTTGAAAAAGCTCTTTGCTGAACAGTAAGCCAATGCAGAGATTTCTGTATGTACTGCATTTATAAGTTCGTATTTTGACATGTTTGTTTTGGTTCTACCCAAAGACTTCTGAACTCTGAAGTTTCAGCATGTTTGACTCCGATACCAATAAGAAGTGAGTTACAGTAATCAGGGTGACTTGAGACCAATGTGTTTGTCAGGGATAGCCTTGAAAATATGGGGTCATCTAAATCTGCTTATGTCATGAATATACAATAATTATACATGTATGATGACTTCCAAATGCCATTTAGTACATGGTCAGTAACAGACTTTGTAGAATCAAAAACAATGCCTAAGTTCTGAAGTTATGAGCAGCTTAAGCCAACTCAACAAGTAAGGCACTCAGTTAAAAGATTTAAGTGATTCACTCTTAAGTTACTGTGGGGTGCAGACTAGTAAATATTCAGTTTTCAATGGGTTTAATGAGTTCATGGGCTGCCACCCAGAATGCATCTCCACAAAGGATATGGACAACATTTGTGCAGACGATTGACAAGACAAATTGTGAAATAAAATGTAGATTTCTGATTCATTTGGATAGAAAATGATATCCTAGTGAATGATTGCCAAGTAGTGTTCCTAGTGGTAATTGTAATTGTAACCTGACATCTATAAAGTGCCACTTAAAAAAAAGCTGATCAGTGGTGCAAAGTGGTGTGATATATAATAATAATTGGGATCTCTGGTTCTGCACTACATTGGTTTAGTGCTTACCTTAGTCCATACACTCGATCACTAATCAGTGTATTTAAATGGTAATTATTCATTTAGTACTTTTTCCGAGTTAAACTGAAAATGGAGACAGGGCTAAACAACGTGACGAATGGGACGTTGGACATAGGAATCCGCCTAGGGAGGCAGAGAACCGGAAACAGAAGACTTGCCTTAGTCCAAGCACTCAATCAGTGTATTTAAATGGTAATTATTCATCTAGTACTTTGTTGGCATGCTGTGTTACTCAGGGTTCTGTGCTTGGTTCTCTTTTGTTTACGTTATACATCACACCATTAGGAACATTACTGGATAATCTTTTGCTGCCAGGATATCTCATGTATGCTGATGATACTCAAATCTACATTTCGTTTGACAGTCTGTCATGTGACTCATCTGTGCAACTATTGTCTAAGTACTGTCTTTGATGAGGTACAGTCTTGAATGGGGGCCAATAAACTCCTCATAGACTGAATTCTGCTACTGGGCACTCCACAGCAACTTAAAAAATTTGGTCTGCTTTAGTCATTGAAACTGAGTGAATTGTTGAGCTGGCAGACGATGCTGGTAACTTAGGTCGCAAGTTAGGTGTTGTTTTCAATTCTGCCATTACTCTCACTGGCCATGTAAACACTAAACAGTATGTGTAAGTCATCACAATTATATGTTCATTTGTGACATATGCAGAATTAGGAATTATGTGCCCATGTCTGCAAGGATATCTGGCAAATGCATTGGTTTCCAGTCCCCACATTACAGTAACTCACTTCAGGAAGTCAAGCATGCTGAAGCTGCAGGGAGTGCAGAACTCTTTGGCTATAGAGCCATAACTAATACATCCAAAGTTGAGCATGTAACCTCTGTGCTTAAATCTTTGCATTGGCTTCCTGTTCAGCAAAGAATTAGTTTAAAATTGGGTCTCGTGGTTCATGAAACTGTGAACACTGACCAGCCACTTAAAATCGATTCTTATTCCCCAGACTTATCATTATTCAACAAGGTCATCTGATTATCTTTGTCTGGTCATATCTAAATTAAGAACTCTTCTTGGTGAAAAGCTTTTTCTGTTGCTGGACCTACTCTTTGGAACTCTTTCCCTGTGTCTGTGTGCACTGCTCAGTCACTTAAAGGGTGTCATTTTATTCTCAACTTAAAACTTGCCTCTTTCAAATTGCTTATCCATCATGTCTCTTTGTCTTGTGGACTGATCTTTTGGATATTGACCAGATTAAGGCTTGGTTTTGGTGTGCCATCGGTCAGTGCATTGTGCATTTACACCAGCGCAATAGAAGTTACTAATTACAATTACTTATTCAATTCAATTCAATTCAGTGTCGTTTATTGCAATCCTGACAATGTGACATAACATCAATTTATGGACTCTGCAAACATTTCACAAGGTCCTATTGTAAACATAGGACCAAGAACAGACCCCGTGAAACTGCACATGTCCGGAAAACACTAGTTCTAAGAATAATTACCATTTGATATACTGATTGAGAATGTAAACTAAGAGAGAAGCAAACCAATTAAGTGCATGCACAGAAACCCCAAATCAGTGCTGGAGAAGATGCAGAAGAAGAGCATGGTATAAAGTGGTATCACAAATGGTATCGCCGCTGATCTGAGTGGCGCTATATTAATGTTCAGTTACAGTTGCAAAATTACAGTATCAAAAGCAGCAGAAAAATCAAGCAGAACAATTGCTGTAACCATACTGTTATCTATAGAACACAGGATATCTTTATGAACAGCAAGAAATGCAGATTCTATGGAATGAAACTTGGTATGTAGACTGAAATGGGGAGAAATAGTGAGTTGGAAGATAGCTGAGTTTGCATGGGATTCATAAAGTTCTACCTGTTAGAAATTTAAAATACAAAATTAAAAGTTGATCTGTTAGACAGCTGGCCAGTGTCAAGAGAAGGCATCTTTAGCAGATGATGAACTATGGCATGAGCATATGGGAAGTGTTCATCCCTCAGCAATGAGAAATTGAGAATTTATGTGGACATCAGGACATCAAAGCACTCTTTCGGAAGAGCTGTGTGACTGGTGTACAGAAGACAGCTTTTGTTAGGTAAGGAATAGATAGGTTTGTGAACCTCTACATGAGTTGTCGGCTGGAAGTATGAAGGAATTTGTCTGATGCAGAGGATCCAACCAGTGTGAGCCTAATACCAGAAATTGTGTTTGAAAAAGGTCAAGAATTTATTGGCAAACTTGGGGGTAGCCAAGCACGCAGCTGGGGCAAATTTCACTTCTCTCAATGTAATAACTTATTTAAGGTCATCCACAAGGTTTTTGGTAAAATACTTTGAGTAACTATTAGGTTAGTTAAATAGGCAGATTTAGCAGATGAAGCAAGTTTTTGTGCAAGTCTGCAGTGTTGCGTATACCTTATGTGATCCAAAGGACGACAAGGGTGGCACCATCAATGCTCTAACTAACTTCTGCGATGCATAGCTTAAGAAATAGCAGAGTTGAACCAAGGTTATGGTGTGCACTGCTAGTTCAATGGAGGAAAATATGCAGAGATAGTGAATTTGGTTTGCCACTTGATTTGCTAGGGTGTGGCATCCCAATACATTCAGTACCCGAAAGGTTCTCCTCATGGTATGAGCTTCGATAGTTGGTCCAGAATACATCTGGGGGCTTTGCATGCCTTTCTCTAGCCAGCCAGGTCAATGATCATTATGTGGCCCATGAGGACTTGCTTGTCCTGAACTCTCTTAGCATGAAACTGGCACATCCTGCTCTGGCTTGTGTTGGAGCGGCTTTCCTCTGAAAGTACAGATTTTCCAAGAGACAGCTCAAGAAGCACTTTCAACTCATTAAATTGTGACTTTTTAGAACCATCAGATAGCCATGTTTTAGCATGCATGTGTTTGTGTGACCAGTTCTGAAAGGCATTATCTAAATAGGAGTACGCATACGTGCATACATAAATATGTCAACCGGTTATGCCCTCGGGTGGTCAGGGATCAGTTTATCCTCTACACTTATCCCTATACAGCGATCTAAATAGCCAAACGCATATGCGCATACATACATCTGTCAGCTCTAGTTACTTTGGCTGATGTGTGTGTGTGCAGGCCCGGTTCGTCCATATGGGCAACTGGGCAGCCGCCCAGGGCCGCCGATTTTTAGGGGCCGCCAATTTTTCATTTTTCAAAAATTATTTAATTATTATTCGTAGAAATAGGTGAATGACTAAAATTATTTAATTATCATTCGTAAAAAGAGGTGAATGACTAAAAAAAGGTCATCAACTTTTTTGTGCTTAGGGCCGCCGGTTTGCGTCGGGCCGCCGATTTGCCCAGAGCCGCCAAATGTCTTGAGCCGGGCCTGTGTGTGTGTGTGTGTGTGTTTGTGTGTGCATGCATGCGTGCGTGTGTAGCTCTGATGTATTGTTTGCTTACTATACTGTTTGCTTACTTTCTATTCTTAATGACATTTAACTTAATTAGGATAGCGCTTAGAGTCCCTTAGATTAGTTTCTCTTGAAATGGCACTACCGTATACAAATTGCCAGATATAATCACAGTTACAATTTCAAGTACTCCAACATTGAAACTATCATCTGGATTAACTTTTCCAGGCATTCCTAAATGGTGAACTCAACATTCCATCGGATGAAGCATTCATGAATGCCGTTCAGAGCTACTATGAGGTCTTCCTTAAGAGCGATCGTGTTGTGGCTCTCGTCCGCAGTGGTGGTTGTTCGGCCAACGACTTCCGCGAGGTGTTCAAGAACAACATCGAGAAGCGTGTTCGGAGCCTTCCGGAAATCGACGGTCTTAGCAAGGAGACCGTGCTCAGCTCGTGGATGGCCAAGTTTGATCAGATCTTCCGTGGGGACGAAGATCCTCGCAAGCGGCCTCAGCGCATGGTGGCCTCGACTTCAGAGATGATCCTGACAAAGGAACAGCTGTACGACATGTTTCAAAATATTCTCAACGTCAAGAAGTACGAACATCAGATCCTGTACAATGCATTGCAGGTACATACATATGCCACTTAGTACAGTCGTCTATGACTTATGCACGCTTGTTAATAATTGTGGGTGTCTTCTCGTTAGTCTTCTGGTCTGTTTACCTTGTGACAAAGAGCCTAACTGAGGGGTTGAGATTCATCATGAGCATGTATGTATGTATGTATGTATGTATGTATGTATGTATGTATGTATGTATGTATGTATGTATGCATGTATGCATGTATGTATGTATGTATGTATGCATGTATGTATGTATGTATGTATGTATGTATGTGTGTATGTATGTTTGTATTTATTTATTTGTGTATGTATTTATGGATGTATTTATGTATATAGGTATATGTATTTATTTATGCATGTATGCATGTATGTATCTAGACCTCAGGCTAATTATAATGTTTTTCGTTATAACACGAATTCTAATATAGCATAGTCATAATTACCAAAATTAATTCACTTATAGAAACTAAACTCGTTATCGCATTATGATGTTGTTATAAGTTTCATCTCCTTATGTATCTAAACATTTCAATGGCAGCCTTCTTTTAATCCTTTAACGACGAGAGGGGTTAGTTTTCTATGCATTTTAGTGCACGCTCGTCATTAAAGGGTTAAGAATTTCACAAAGGCTCTAAGTGTTAATTTTGTTACTGCAAGTTCTTGGTTTCTTGTTTACTTGGTCTTGACATGTCGTACTCATAGGTAATAATTGTGCATCATGTTGTAAGATCTGCATTTGTTCTTGGTGCATGTGTGGTTTCGTTTTAGGTCATATGTGCACCAGGTTATATGCGCTGTAGTAGACTAGTAGTTCATCTGTAGTAATACATGTGCTTTTATGTAACACCGCGGGCGATTTCGATTAACTAAACCATCGCATTGAACGGCGTTTCGGATTAGGACAGAAGAGAGTCAGTTCGATTTGTTTGATGCACCAGATGCAAACGGCAATTAATATTCCATTCGTCATTGATTTACACGCTAGTTCGGTTCGTTTGTCAGTCGTTTGGCCAGCCACAGAGGTGGTGGTGGTGGTGGTGGTGGTGGTGGTGGTGGTGGTGGTGGTGGTGGTGGTCGTGGTGGTCGTGGTGGTCGTGGTGGTCGTCGTGGTCGTCGTGGTCGTCGTGGTCGTGGTCGTGGTCGTGGTGATAGTGGTTGTGGTGGTGATGATGATGATGGCGATGATGTCATTATGCAACTGAGCGCTGCTGGTGGCCGCTGGCTTATAAGAAGCATCGGCTAAGCCATGTTGTCGTCTGACGGACTGATTGAATGCACCAAGGCAATGGGATAGCTAGGCAGTAATACATGAACGCGAAACTGTGCACAGTAGGCTTGTATTGACATGACTTGTAGCGTATAGGTATGTATATACTTGTACTGGTATGTGTGTATGTATGTATCTGAACATTTTTATAGGACATGTAAGAACTCAAAGGCACTGAAAGACCGCCATTCACCAGTTTAAAAGGTGTGATTTGATTTAAGATAAGCTGAGGATATTTCTTGTGGCGCTTGTGAAAGTAGACTTCACACTTTCAGTTGAAGATTTTTCTAGAAGCAACAGTCCAATACACCAGCAGGTATGAATGGATGAAGGCAAGGCAGTTCATTTATTGCTTGTCTTAGACCAGGGATGGCGAACCTATGGCACGCGTGCCCAACTTGGCACGCCAACAGATTTTGCTTGGCACGCCACCTGAACTCTAAACTTTCATATTTTCATACAATTTTTCTATTTCTTTCATTCTTACATTCAACAACTTCTTTCCTGCTTCACTGTCACATAAAATTATAGTAACTGTTAAGCTTTAATTTTTAAATGCATTCAATAGATAACGCTAGCGGGAAGAGCGTAAATTTGACTCTTGCATGGGCGGCGATCCCGGGGGGTCGAGGGGGACAAGACCCCCACCTTTAACAGTGGGGGGACACGCCATACATCAGACCCCCCAAATTTTGAAGAAACACCAAAAATAGGTCATCAAATTGTTCGTACTCAGGTTATAAAATTTTTCGCGCATCAGCGCGAACAATTTTTTATACCTCTTTTTTGACCAGATCAGTTCAAAACTCTTTTTTGACCAGATCAGTTCCCAAATGTCCCCCCACCTCTCAAACAAGATCGCCGCCACTGGACTCTTGCATCATGTCGGTCTGCTATTATTGTAAACTCGAATGTGATCATTTGGAAGGAACAGTTTTGGATATTTCGGCAGATAATTAAGTTCTTCGAAAACGGATTTCACTTCCAGACACATTCAACACACTCAAAACAGTCGCATTTGGAATTTTATAGATTTTTCAGTCAAGTTACTCGTGCCAATCTTTGTTTGCAACCATTAATTTAATTAATCAGACATTAGAAACAGATTAACCGATGGCATACAAGCGCTGCATGCGTGGCATTGAAAACAACAAAATACAAACCAGTCATAAACCAGCTGGTATCTACTGTCCAGCAGAAAAAAAATCACACTGACAGTGTAATGTTCCATATAAAATTATAAATATAAATAAATCGCATTATTAAGTAGCCACGTCTAAAAGTGACGGAAAGGCTTTTCAATATTCGCTTTCGCTTTTTTGGGGGGGGGGGTTACTTCATTCTGTGTTCATTGGTTCAATAAAATTTCTCGCACTTCCTTTAAGAACCATTTTCTGGCACGTGAGCTAAAAAAGGTTCGCCATGCCTGTCTTAGACTAAGACAGAGTAGCAAAACCTTTTTAAGGGTGTGTGCCAAAAGTGACGCTAAATCACTTTAAAAATACCTTCGCGTGCCCCTTGGAATTTTGCGCAGTAAGGAACTATGTTAATTGACAAATGAAATAATAGACATTATTTTAAAGATGCTTAGAAAGGTGTTAAGATAACAATCCTTCATAAAAGAAAACGTGGATTTCTAGAGTGATCGTGTATTTTGAAGTTGGACAGTTGTTGGGGAGACTCTGAATTCCTAGCATCCAAAATTTTGATGTGTGCCATTTTGGGTACGCGTGCCATGTGTTCACCACCCGTGGACTAAGAGATATGATCTACTGGTTGAAGGACATAAATTTTGGATTTGGGACCAAAGAGAGTCCTAGAAAAGTACTGTACAGCGGAACTTAGAAGACACACTTACCTTGCCATAAATGCCAGGTTCCAGTAAGTGCAGGTAAGATTACATGATCATGTATTGATTGATCATGTAAATATTATTAACCAAGTTCCAAGAGGCATCTATGGTCCAGGTGTTGGAGGTTATTTTGCTAACAGCCTGTCACAACTTCAATACAAAGCAGTGGACACCATTTCCTTACAGTTGAATTGTTGGGCTAGGGATTCAAATCTGGAACTGTCCCAGACACCAAATTGAAAGGACAGCTAGGCGTCGAATTTAGGCTGCGTTTCACGAGGATGTGCTGATCTGCAGAAGTCCACGTGGATGTGCTGTACTGTAATGAGGTGGGTCTATTGTTACTGCTGGTGCTTGCTAGCAAGCGCATAAGATTCAGTGGATGCAGCCTTTTCTTATGGCCACTTGATGATGCTTGCTTGTGCCCGAAAATGCTTCTTAACCCAAGGAATGGTTTATTTGTCAATGCGATGGAAAGTAATGATGTGTAAATAATGTTATGTTACACATATTAATTATTAGTCAGTAATTACATAGCACCTGATGGGATGTTCTATAAATGCTTATGAATGGCAATGCAGTGTAATGTAATAGTGCTGTTGTCCATAATGTGTGAATAGGCCATGTTGTGGATTCTTATTAGCATGAATGTAATTGTTTATATTCTTAGCAACAATACAATGTAGAGCAAATTGTGAAATGGGAAATCGCGTGGTGTAAACTCTCTTAAGATGAGTATTTTGGGACATAAGTTGCTGAGTGGGTCTGGTTGTGAGAGTATGGATCAGGGCTGTTGAGTCAGTGGCAGCTGATTGAATAGCCCTAACCTAAACTCTCCACTCTTGGTCCCTCGTGTCTCCCAGATTTCATGGACCACATTTTGTACTTTTTGATAATATCATAAATGGAATAGTTCACTGTGGAAGCTCTTGGGTTTTCTCTGCCTCTTACTGGTGGAAAGCTAGTTCCATCTGTGAGTGGAGTAGGTTGGCTAAGACTAATTTTTAGGCACTGATGTTAGGTTAATATTGTGATTGGACTAACACCCTGATTAGGGCAGTGGATTAGGATAGGGCAGTGGGTGAAGGTTTACATAAGTCTGGTGACAACCTTGACCACGATAACAAATGTGGCTGTCCCAGACTCGGATAGAATAGAGTGCTGTGACGTTCCAGTCTACTACTTCTGCTCAAGTCAGTCAGTCAGTCAGTAAGTACTGAGTAACAAAGTGAATGAAGTGAATTAATAGCATCATAAAAACCTTCCAGCGTATAACCTTAAAACATTGAAGGGACATGCTAACTTTTTAAATACTGTGTTAGTAAAAAGTAAAAGTTCATTTTCACCTTAAATATTTTTTTTTGTAAACCACTGCTTACTTACTTGAGCAGAGGTACTAGTCTGGGACCAACATATTTGTTTATCATGGTCATGATCGCCATGGGATTTATGTAAACCTCTACCGGTCAGTAGGTTGAGTTGGGGGTGAGATGAGGACAATGCACCTAGACTCCAGTGGCGTAACTTTGGTCTAAAAAGTGGGGGTACCAATTTCTCACACACACAGAGCAAGGCGGAGACTGCGAGCTCTGGGAAGGCACAATAATAAAATATTGATTGGCATTGTTCAGAAATTGGGGGGGTACTGTACCCCCAGTCCAAAAAGTGGGGGGGTACGGGTACCCCTCGTACCCCCCACAAATTACGCCTATGCTAGACTTTGACAGAGGGAAGTGAGCAAGTGTGCCATTCGTGTCCCTCTGACAGAGGTACAACTTAGATACATCTGAAATGAACAAAATAATGGCAAATGTACCATTGTTTTTTTGGTGACAGACGCTTCCTTACCTGCACAAATCGTTGTATCGATTGGATTTTGCGACGATGCCTGTGTGGTGTAATGCATGATTTGTGTGGCACTTTGAGCACCGATGTTTGGAGACAGCCACGTTTGACACTATAGAGTAGAATGCATGGCAATACAGATGGCCTGTTTCTCGCGATAACAATGGCAATATAGATTGCCTGTCTATAGCCTTAAGAATCATGCTACAAACTACACGCCCATTCGTTCGTCTGCGACCCGTCCCTCTCGCCGTCGTCCTTCCCTGCCCCTCCATGCATTTCCTGCCGTCCACCCGCGTGCCTCTCTCCCATCGTTCGTCGGCGGGACATGGGCCTTCCAATGCGCTCTTGTGCTGCTCCAAAGTCCGTGCTTGTATTGAGTTATCTGGCTATTTGCGTGTCCTTTCTCCTGATTGTTTGGCCTTTGTAAGCCGTAGACGAATGATCGTTGTCATTGCGTGCCTCGTGGATGCACCGCATAATCATCTATCGTTTATCAAAGGAGAGCCTTACCGACCACTCGGCGCTTCGCCATCTTCGCATAACAGACGCCCGGTGTGAACGAAAATCGCTTCCGACGGAAAATAGGACCCGGCTAAGCACTGAGAAATCAATGAGATTCGCGGTGAATTTGTTATTAATAAACAAGGCGTTAAATGATGGTAGCTAACTTTAGGCTAGATCAATTGGTAAACCCAAGTTCAGCATTTTATCCCAAGTCATAATCCACATGGTGATCATTGGGGGCAGGGCAACAGAGAAATGGGAAAGTTATGTGTAGTAGCATTCCGTCTTGAGAAAAAATAGACCAGGCTTTGTTCACAGACCTGTATTGCACTAAGCTGAAAATGTTCACCAACTGCAAATAAGCTTGGTTTCTGCCACGGAAAAACTTTTCAGCGTTTAGAAAGCCAGTGGAAAACAGGACCTATCATTCAATTTAGAGGTGTAAATACAACCTGGGTGCCCGAGTCCATTCTGAGTGGGTTCCCAACAACCTGTCACTTCGTTGATGGATAACTATTTAAGGTTACCTCCACATGCATATCAGGCATTGGGAACATTAATTAATAGTTTGTTAGAATCAGCTGTATGATTCTTAGATAAATTTCTGTGCAGTGAAATTTGATTGAACAAAATTTTTCTTCCCTTTTCTAAATTACAAATTTGCAACATTTGTTGTTAAATGCCATGTTTTGATGCTTTTGTCAGTGCCATTGTACTATTAATAGTCGCACCTAAAGTAGCCAAGGTATGCAGTGAAACACCATTAACGTGCGTACCACTAACATGTCACATGTGAGTCCGGTTTACACACGATGCAGTCTTGCCTCCTGATGCCTGAAGATAAACGCACATGACCACAGGCATCGTTAACACACAGTAGTTTAATTAAAATGATAGCGCGTAGATATCTCGGTGAACGTGGACTTCTTTGTCGGCAACTAGGTTAACACAGCTGTCGCTCTTTTTCTTTCATCACCAAGCTGACAAAGTCTTTGGTGGCAGCTCATCAAACGTGGCCACTCTTCTCTTTCTCTCCCTATCTGTCTCGCCTGCGGCAACATTTATTTGCTGCTCACAGTTGTCCTTGCCCTTATCCCTTCTGAGGTACGTTGAAGTCTTTGATGCACCGCCTCAACAGATGTGTCCACTCCCTTCTCTGTCTCTCTCTTTTCATCCATGGCAACCATTATTCCGGACTCGACTCGAGGCCCATGGAAGCCTTTGATACACCGCCTTTTGTAAAATAATTATCGTTTCTTTTCTATTCTCTTCGGCATTTGCAAAAATGCATCTGTATTTGTACTTAGCAGAGCAAAGGTAGTTTTTCTTAGCTAATAATGATGTTTGAGATGCGCAGACTACACTTTCTTGCAATGGTAGGCAATACATGTACATTACTGCTATACATAGCTGGTAGACTCGTTAAGCAGTGATGGGCACTAAACTATTTTTTTTAGTTAAACTAAAACTATTTTCCAAATAAAAAAATGTAGTTTGACTAAAGTTGGTAACTGATTTTGGAAATTAGTTAACTAAACTAAAAAAAAGTAGTTAAACTTTTTCCAACTTTTTTTCAACTTTTTACGACAAATATTTTCACAATAACAGAGGTTAAGTGAACTGTAATAATGCAGAGTGTCAATGACAATTTCACCTTCAAACTATGCAATGTGTACTGTTCTAGCATACAGTTACAGGCATACTGTAAGTAGTGTATTAATTTGAAAACACAGTGCTAAAACCATGAAATGTTAATCAATAAGTTTCGCGCTGAGTTGTTGATAGTGTTCAATGTTCATTGCGGAAAATAGTTGCGTATTGCTGATTTTTTTAGTTAGCAACTAACATTTTTTAGTTAAACTATGGTTTTAACTAAACTAATTTTTTAGTTAAACTTCATCCTAAACTAAAAAATTTAGTTCAACTAAAAAATTAGCAACTTTTTAGTTAACTATTGCCCATCACTGTCGTTAAGCTGCGCATGCCTAACGCATGGTTCCGACTGCCTGTCCCCATTGACCACGTGTTAATGGTGTTTTACTGTATATAAAGATGCTTTATGTAGTGTTGCGATTAAAACTAATAAAGCCAAGTTTATAATTTATGGGTTTATTGTAATTGAAGTAATGTTTCATATAACTAATTTGAAAATATACGTTATTGTCGGTGGAGAAAGACTGTACCAACAGTACACCACCAGTATCAACTGCACACAGAGCTGTCCAGTGTCCAAGTTGGCAAGAGTGCTGACTGGCTACAGTTGTGTTGGAGTCCTGTATGACACAGGGTTGTTCCAAGCAGCTGAATGTTCATCATAAACCCCAGAGCTGAGGAAGAGACCTGACTTACAGTTTCTAGTAGCACTTAGATAAACAGCTGTAATAAATTGCGTTCCCCTCGGCTTGCCACAACCTCCGCTAACCTAGCCAGATGCTGGTGAGTCTGCCGTGACTCCAAGCTGAACTCCATTGATGTATAGGCGGAGATGTGAACAACAGTACTGTGTGCTGGTATCCCATGCCATCGACTGGTGGGTGTGGCTGATCACCGTTAAAATTAATGTCTAGAAACGGCAGAGTATCAGGTATTTGCTTTCACAACCCAATTTGGGCAGGTACCAGTGGTTTTGGATGCCCGCTGACAGCCACATGCCTAAATGTTTGTGTCTGGTACAAAACAATAATTTCACCTCTTTCAATTGGTTAGATAGCTGCGCTTCAGTATTTTCCTAAAAGTTCTCGAAAGACATTAACACATTATAAAGATTTCTCCACACATTCATACATAAACAGTTAGATTATACACTGCTCACAGTGCTCAGTGGTTTCAACCTTTTTGTAGTTACGGAACCTTACTCAAGTCACGTGTGCTCATGGAACCTGCATGTCCAATATTTCACGAAATTTATTCGTCCTCAACAGACAAGAGTTGTTCTCGCTTTTTGTTTTTTATGGTGGTTATGGCAGAAGATCTTAACTTGAATAACTAGTATAGTCAAAAACTCCATTAGAATCCACAAAACTTTCTGAACAATATATGTCTATTCCTTTTTCAACCAATATCCAAAATCAGTCGATGCAAGTCCTGCTCTGTATGCTTCAAGTTGAGCGTTCCATCAGTCGCAGTTTCAGCGAGTTCTTCCTCCTCTTTCAAAGTGAACTTACGCAGAGAAGAATTAATTCCTAGGAATGGGCTTCTAACCAAGTCGTAGGCCTACTGCTCAACAGATACTGATGGAAAATAGTTACTGAAGCTGTTGAACTGAACGTCCAAATGGCTTAGAATCGATGGTAAAATTTCCTGGTACTGTCTGAATGACTATAATTTGGAACATATTAAGATTCCCATTGATGCATTCCTCTTCCAAATTACATGTCCTGAGTAGACTTGGAGCCATATAATATAATTATAATGACATAAAAAAGCAACAATACATTCACATAATAATGTTAATTATTAGAAGAATTCTGTTCATTGCTAATCCTTTTGTGAAAATCAGTTGCTGTTTTTTAATTTTTTTATTGAACTGCCACGGAACCCCTGGCCAACGCCCGCGGAACCCTGGTTGAAAACCACTGTTATATAGTTTTCTTGTGGGAATAACCTAAATTATATTCATTGTCCACAATATATTTAAACTTTTGCTTTGTGGGCATTACATTGATATGTTCAGATCTGTCTGCATTGGGTGCCTTTGTCTGTACCACACGTGGTGTCAGCCAAATTAATTGCAGTAGCCAATCAAGCGGCTTTTTGTGCTGTGTATCCAGCTGAACGTTATATTCTATCACACAGAGCACTTAAAAATATGGTGCTCATAAATTCCGTTCCATGCTTCAAGATGCATCCGTACACAAAGCCAGCGAGGGAGACGTCGACGGATTAGATTTGCAAGGGATGGACGAAGCTGATGAGCAACGGACAGGAGAAATGCCTATCTCATTATTGCGATGCCTCTAAATAATGCAGACATTTGTAACGTTGTTCGTGCGGATCTGACGACAACCGTCAGAATTCAGGAAAAGAACCCTATCAGAGACAAATGTTCCAGTCACATCCAGTGTAATTCACTGCATCCCTTTGTCTGCAGTTCCTCGCAGACATTTCATTGTACAAGTTGTACATCTTGTCAGAATTTCTTTTTTGTGGGAAGACGGACTTCTGTTGGTAGAAAATGTAATTTTGGCAGTTTTCCATGAATACTTCTCAGCAATGAAGACCATTTATATTTCAAGAACGACAATCAACCGTAGTGAACTTTGCAGTATACAACATGTATACACATACCGTGTGTGCAGTAACGGAAAGCAGTAAATGTATTTTACGATGTTTGTTCTTTTAAGATATCAATGAATACATCTCGTGCTTTGGACTCTGTTAAGAAAGATGCAAAGGAGGGTTACCAGTCTGATGTTAGTGGACCTCTGGGTTAAGGATGTAGTAAATATGTCATGCGTTTATGATATTTTCCATAAATGTTAACGATACTTTCCATAAATGTTTCATGTTCAGTTTATGTCAGATGCTTCGCAACCAAATGAGCCAGAAACTGATTTCCGACTGACTTGAATTCGTTCTTTGGGAATTTTTCATCATATGTACAAATGCACATCAAGCAGTCAGTGGCAGTGCTGCACCACAGCATCTGTCCACGTGTCTGAGAATCTGTGAGCAGAAATCGGATTATGTTATCCGCCAAATCTGGCCACATTCACTTTGCCTTTGCTTAGACCTCCCGTGCAGGCACAGCCTTGTCGCAGAATCAATTCTGATTATCGACCCAGCGGAATTTGGTGGCCAAAACCTGTACTCGTGCTTCTGTTTGATCGAGATTGCTCTCGATGTATGAGTGTAGAGCATTGGGGAATCATAAATGTTTTTCGTCTTACTGTCACTTGGGTGTAGGTGCAGGTTCAGTAGCAGGACAGTCATGTTTTGTCAAGAGAAATTGTTTCCTACGCTTCTCTGAACACCAGATTCCTAGCATAATTGTCGTTCTTTACAAAGAAGTGCATCGAGTCATTTTAGGCTTACACTTTGGACATATAAAGCACTTTATCTTTTCCTGAAACTGCTTTACTGTGGTTTAATAGATTTGTCTTTGGTTATAATTGTTATCAATCTAATTTTAATTGTTATTAATCTATTAACCCTTTAACGACGAGAGGGATTAGTTCTCCATATATGCCTGTCATTCAAGTGTTTAAGTATCACAGTTTGTTATTTTCACCTTTATTTTGTTATATCTGGTCTTTGTAATAATGCTCAAACCCATTATATTACATTACCTTACAAGTCTACTGTGATTCTTGCTACTAACGGCATTAAAACGCATTGCTGTGTGCATCTGCAGATTTTTAGTTTGGCCCAGTCTAAAGAAATGATCCTCTTCTGTTACTGGTTTATTACTTAACTAGTCTGTGTTGGCTGTAGGATAACCAGTAGGCTACTCTCTGTCCAGTGTTTATTTTTCCTTGATTAAAGCTGTTTAGGGCTCTGGGCTTTTCATTGGCTGACCACAGTCTTTGGAGAAAATTTGCAAAGCAAAGGCTAAACATGTTCAGTATTTGAATAGTTGTCAATTTTGCTGAAGAATATTCTGGATGTCAGTTTCAGTCTATCATCTCCAAGTATCTTGAAAATAGTAACTGAAATACTTCAAAACTCTGTTTTTGGGTATTTTAAGATACAAAACAAAACATTATTTTGTATTTTCAATATTAAAATGCTATTTTCCTAATAATATTTGCGCAGTACTGAGCTGCCTGTATCTCTCCATAAATTCCAAGCCACAACTTAGTATTTATTTTGTGATTATCGACAGCAGGACTAGTCTTTGGTAAGTGGGACATTTTATAATGAGGATGAAGCATATAACGTGTTCCTTATGTTGGAAAATGCCTCATAAAACATTGTAAAACATCCCAATTATTAGTCTTCATAAATTGCAAGCCATAAATGACCTGGTTCAGTTTGCATAAATTCTGCTTTTAAGTTATGGGCTTTAATATTGGAAACGTTTTAGATGTGGAATGACTAGTTTTATTTAGCAATTACCAGTTCCAGTCAATCTTAGTTCCAGTATGGCATTTTCTGTTGGGCTTATGTTCATGACTCCACCGTATAGTCGTATACGCAGCCTTTATCTTTCCTGCTGATCCATACAATTTTGTAGGAAGATGTATGTTCATGCATGCGCATTTGTATGCATTCGTGTATATTTTTCTGACAATTTTGTGTATGTATGTGCTTTCTGCAGTTTGTTTTATTGATCCACCATGTGTGGCTGTTTGAGCTTCTATGTATGCTTGAAGGCAGCAGTGCTGGCCCACCCACGCATTATGGATTAATTTTCATATAAGTATCTATTCTCAGCACATATTTTATATGAATGTAGGTTATCTAGATATCAGTATATATGTATGTTTGACTGTTGTGTGTATGTGCACATTTATAGTATGGTATGAATGTATAAACACTGTATATTTAATTTATATATTGCATAATTACTGGTATGCATATGTATTTAATACTATTTATGTGTTTATGTATGTGTTTGTATTTTTGTATGTACATGTATTTAGTACGTATTTATGAAAGGATACAAGGTATGAAGAATAGCAAAGCAGAGGAAGACCATAACTCTGCTGGATAGACTATAAAAATGAAGACATAGGTGAACTTGGTGTAAACACGGGAATAGCGCTAAATGTGATAAATGACTGAAAGGAATTGAGATTATGTATTTGCTCCCAGTGCCACCAAATGGCAATTGACAGGAACTGATGATGATGATGATGATCTATGAAAGGTAAATAAAGTAAAGGAAACATACTTGTTTACCTGGTCCGGAGGTTAAAGAATCATTAGGCTGAGGCACAATACAACCTCATTGAACCAACAGTAGGGCACCTTTTAGCCTCATTGATCCAACAGTAGGGCACCTTTTAGCCTCATCGATCCAACAGTAGGGCACCTTTTAGCTTCATAAATCCAACAGTAGGGCACCTTTTACCTCATCGATTCAACAGTAGGGCACCTTTTAGCCTAATCAATCCAACAGTAGGGCACCTTTTATCCTCGCCAACTTGTGTTTACTGACAGAGAGCTGAATCGTATAACACATAAAATGTACGGTTTCACATGATGCAGCTGAGTAACAGTTCTCCCATTTCCTCTTCACACTGAGTTGCACCAACTTCAATTAGTCAGGTAACTTTGAGGGGTTCTTAAAAGGTGCTATATTAATGCTGTGATATATATTTAGGGGTTGAGTGGATGCCAGATGGCATGGCGTTCCACAATCAAACATGTATACAAGTACTAACTGGACTTGATCTGTCATTTCGTCACTGCATGACGCATTGGGAGATCCATAGTGCCATGAGGTCTAAATTCACTGGTAGCTGAGCTGGTTGGTAGCTGAATGTAGGTATGTGTGTACATACAGAGACACCATTTCAACTGCATTCCTCTGAATGCCATTAACAGCCTGGCCATCTTATGAGCATGGCACAGGTAAAGCCCCACAGATTTTGGTCACTGCTCTAGATTTTTCAAGTGTCTGCGATAGGGTGTATTAATTTTGTGGTTAATAGGATATGTAGATCTTAAGGAAGGCTATTCCAAATAGATGGCCCAACCACTGAAAAGACATCACATTGCTTAGTTAAAGTGCTGCCTTGTTCAAGTGCATGCAAAAGGAACAAGTCACCTCTAACCATGGAGTGAAGATACATTCTGCAGCCAGGTAAACCTGAACCAGGGCAACAAAACTCTTTTACTTAGCAGCCTCAGTATTCCCCAGCTGGCATTGCCAGGCCTGTATCAAAATCTTAAATAAAAAGCATTCTGAAATATTTAATGTCTTGCAAGACAATGTGCATGTGATGCAAGACTTGGTCAAAATTTGCCAAACGGCCAAACTGACTGCTCACAGCACAAGGTGCTCAGTATATATGGGGCATCGTAGTTTTGTACTTTCTGTGCTGTTGTCTTTGCAGTTGGATAATGCAGATGAACAAGCGGCCCAGGTGAGAAGAGAGTTGGATGGGCGTCTCCATGCTGCTGAGGAAATGACAAAGGTAACCACTCTTCACTTTGTGAATCTTCTATGGCTACAGCAGGTATCGTATCGACTTGTATTTGGAGATTTGTATAGCACCGCTCACAGCTGAGGCCACTCGACAGCACTCCCAGTGCGAGGGCTCTGAGAGAAGAAACCGGTTTTAAGCACGGAAAGGGATTTAGGAAGAGATGAGAGGTAATGTGTAGGGTATCAGTGAACAATCATTGGTGGTTGTGGTCTTGATTATTGTGGTCTTGATTGTTCTGCTGGAAGTGGTAGGGGTGTTGATTGAGGCCCTGGTTGTTGGTGGGTGATAGTGGTGGTGGTCTTTACAATGCCATTATTGTAGGATTACCACCATAGGATTACCAGATGCTGAGTGGTTTCAAGATGAAGAGCAGTCCTTTAAGCTAGCCCCGAAAAGCAGTCATGGGAGTGAAGTGTTAATGACTTGTTTTCTTAGCCTCAGCATAAGAAGGTGGGTGGGCAGACCTCTTCTTTGTGGCCTGATACTGTGTACAGTCAGTGTCCTCATTATAGCTGAGTTCACTAGGGAGTGTAGAACTGTAGATGGAACCTAAATCTTGAAGGAAATTTCTGCCAGAAACTTACTCAGACAATTGCAGTAGTAGTATCATTACTTTCCATTATTACTTCCATTACAACAATCATTGACTTTATTTCCAGGCTCATGTAAGTTTAATAAAATATATTCGAATCTGAAGCATGGTCAGTAATAGTGGGTAGCTGCATTTCTTCTTAATGCTGGATGTACATGACCATTCGTATGTTTTACTTTAGTAGTGCACATCCTTTTTCGGCCAAGGGCCACTAAACGATTTCTTAAACCCTACGGAGGCCAAACAAGTGTGATGACTCAGCTAGTTCAGGTGAATGCATGGCAAAATTTATGAAGATGATGTGACCAGTAAAACACATAAAGTAAACATAAAGAGTTATAGAGAAAGGGGACTCATAGTACTTCTATATTACTACAGTACTGGTAGTTGTTTCCAATGACCACAGTGCGCAATTCACTGTAGACTTAATGCCAGTGTCGGTTCTTAAATAGTCGCTTTTCCTGGATATCACGGGCCACATGACGGCTTGTGGCGGGCCGGATGTGGCCCGCAGGCCGGACATTGTGCACCACTGTTTTACTTGATCTAGAGTATCTGCTTATGTGATTGATGAAAAAGCCTAATTGACTGTGCATGGCAGACATGACAGATGGTGGCCAGGTCCCTGAAATCACCACACTCTGTTCCTGTCCAGTGGTGCCACTCCCTTGCCACTGACTTAGCTGTTTTGTTGTCTCATCTGCAGAAAAAGCGAAATTACCCACGGTTCGTGGTGAAGGAGATGGAATCGATGTACATCGACGAACTCAAGGCGTCGATTAATCTCCTAATGGCTAACCTCGAAAGTCTCCCGGTCACAAAGGGCAGTGCCGAGTCCAAGTATTCGCTTCAGAAGTTCAAGAGATACAACAAGTGAGACGCTTCTGATTTAGTGTTGCATTGCTTCGTTTTGTTGTGATTTTTTTATTTTATATCAAAATGTTAGAAGTAACCTTCATTTGTTCTATGTGTCTTTGAGTGACCAGTGGATCAGACGGGAACCTTCCTCTGTGATGTATTTTTTTCTGAGTGACTGAATGATCAGGCACAAGCCTTCCTTTTTTATGTGTTTAAGTTATCCATTGGTGAGGCATGCACCTACGCTTCATTTCGCATGTCTTTAGCGGCTCTATAGAAGTTCTTTGATTAGATTTGTTATGGTCTGGGCTTATGATCAAATGACCTTGTCTGCAAAATGCATAACTGACCAGGCAAATAATAATGAATCTGCCATCACCCTTCTTGACCTTAAAGACAGGCGCACTGTTGTTGCTTGCTTTGGCTTTATTAAGAAAAGGATTTCCTCCTTTGGATCTGCTTGAGAACGTACTTGAAAACCCTCCACTGTATAATATGTGGGTTGTGTCACCCAACCATTAGTCTCTATCTCGGTCTTTCTTTCTGTCTCCTTCTCTGTCCAGCAGTGTATTTATATATATATATACACATAAAATTATATATATATATGTATATATATATACACATAAAATTATATATATATATATGTATATATATATATCCATTGGTCCATCTGTTTGTCAGTCCACCTCGTAGTCATTTTATTAGTTTTCCATTCATCATGTCTGTCTGTCTGGTTGCTAGTGTGTTTGGTGTCCAGCTGTCTATCAGAATCCTTGTGCCACACTAATAAGCCAGTGTCAGTGGCACCGTATGTGGCATTACTTTTTGATGAGTTCTAAAAGTAGTATGCTTAGAATTTGTCGCATGATTTACTGTCGAGAACGAACTATTTCAAGATTGAATACAAGGGTGTTGTAATTGTAACAGAGCATTCATGCTGAAGCTATGAACACTTGAACAGCCTGTCACAAGCACAAGGCGTGAAGCTACTAGTGCAAGATGTATAAAATACATATTTTAAACTATGGGGCTTCAATTAAAATGCACTTGTGTGCAATCCAGTGGCAGCGCCAGACAATTTTTGTAACCAGGCAGTTATACAAGTAACCAGTGCAGAGGGCGATTTATGCCCCGAACAAATTCTGGGAAAGGCAAAAATTCTGGCAGGGCAATGACAAGGGCAAGGGCTTTTTTACTAGGGCATTTGCCCTGGCTCGCCCTGGTGTAGCGCCGCCTCTGATGCAATCGTGCGATTATTGTGTGCATCTAGTTTGTTCTGACCTAATAAGTAGGCCCCTAATCTGATTTAATCATTAAGTATATATAGTTATCTATTCTGTTCTTTTTGTTCTCTTCGATTTTATTCTTTTCCTTTCTTCTATCTGTTCTATAAAAACTGAAACCTGTTTGTATGCAGTCATTGGGAGGCAGTCACCATGGCTGCGTGGTAATGGTTTAGAGGGCCATACTGAGATACAGTAGTGTATGATTTACACATGTCTTAGTGTGGCTAGAGAGCTCAATGGCATGCGGGTAGGCTGTCTGATGTGAAGGCACTTGCACTGTCGGATGCTATCAGACGATTTGGTCCAATTACTTTTAAAGACCACTAAAGTTGCATAATTGACTAATGCTTGGCTAGGGATCTCTCTCAGCATGCTTCTTCGATACGGTCATCTTCCTTTAACACTAAATGATGAGCTGCTTGCGTTTCTCAGTTGCTTTTTGTAAACGCTCGTCGTTAAAGTGTTAATGAAGAAACCAACTTTGGATGCTGATCGTATGTCACACCACTGACCGATCTCAAACGTAAATTGTATTTCTAAACTTCTTGATCGTGTTGCTGAAAGTTGACTAGAGGCTCACCTGTCGTTAAATTCCATACTTTTCGCTTTTCAGCATATCACAAATTCCACGCCACTGCGACAGTGCTTCTGTCTGTTAACAATAACATTTTCTGCTCTATCGGCAATGGTAAATGCTCTTTTTGACTTATCTGCTACCTTCAACGCTTGCTCCATCACCTTCAGCACTGGTTAGTATATTTGGTCTGGCCCTGAACTGGCTCCAATCTTATTAGTCCCAGCACACAGTCTGTCTTCATCAGTGGAACAATGTCAG
Source organism: Allolobophora icterica (assembly GCA_963556255.1). Lineage (NCBI taxonomy): Eukaryota > Metazoa > Annelida > Clitellata > Crassiclitellata > Lumbricidae > Allolobophora > Allolobophora icterica. The sequence goes on along the minus strand of OY744609.1, from coordinate 44,610,046 downwards.
ACCCAGTAACACTCATCTGTGGCGTCACTCAAAGCTTTGTTCTCCAGTCCCTTTGTTTGCTCTTTGTACACCACTCCACTAAGTGTTTTACTCAGTCAAAGCACTCCGAAATATCATCTTTATCCTTTACTCAACTCTGCTTTTCCTTCGATAATTCGTTCTTATCCAGCTTTCTCATCACTCTTTTATCTAACATCTTTGACCAAATTCAGTCTTGGCTGAAAGAAAACAGATTGTTGTTAAACCCATTCAGAACTGAGTTTCTCCTTTTTTATTTTCCACAGCAAATTTAAATCTTGAAATTCTGTTCATCCAGGCATTTCTGTCATACAATGCTGCTGTTCAGCTGTATTGCACTTTGGGCATTGTCTTTAACTCAAACCTGTCTTTTTAGCAAACTCATTAATTCTGTATGCAAGTCTGCCCACCACCACATTCATGATATTTACCCTGATATGTTTGGCTATTGCCCTGATCTCATTCACCTTGACTATTGCTACTCACTTCTTCCTGACGTTTCTAAAGCTAACTTGACAAAACATCAGAGTCCAAAATAACTTGGCAAGATTGATCATTAAACTCCAAAATATGAACTTATATCACTGCTTCTAAAAGCATTGCATTGGCTGCCATAAAAAACGAATAACTTTCAAGACTGGAATGATTGTGTACAAGAGTCTACCTTTCAGTCAGCTTTATTTTCTTCAGTCATGCTGACTCCAAAGACTTCTGTCTGCTTGACGAGGTCTTCTGACTTACTCAGTCTGACTATTCAGTGGACAAAGACCACTATTGGTAGACTGTCTGCCTTTTCTATTGCTGACCCTAGACTTAAGAACTAATTCTCTTCTGGTGAATGTTCTCTGTGTTAAGTCTGTTCTGGCAGATTTCGATTAAATGCTCATCTTTTCCTGGGCTCATTTCCCTCTAGGCTGTTCCATGTCTTCTCCGATTCCCTTCTTGGTTTTCAATGAGACTCACCCTTGAATTTGACTGGCACAGCACTTTTGTTTAGTAGTGATCACGGACAGTGGTGCTATAGAATGCTGTATGAAGAGAACAGTCTGGGACCGGTCTATGCTGTATGACAGTATGAGGGGGACTGGTCTATGCTGTGCATGCGTACTGACGAGAACATTGAGAGCATTCGGTGCTTGCTAGTGACATAGAATATTGAGTTGGGAGTTTGCATTTAATGTCATCAGTGAAAGGTTACATCTGTGCGACAGGGACTTTTGTGAACTTTGATGATTGCATGAGTTAGCAAGGTGTTTGCAAGATCGGTGTTAGGTGTTCAGGTCAACAAATTTTTAGCTGTTTTACTGAACCTTTAGTTGTATATAATAAGAAATGAAAACTTTGAGACTGTGCATCTTGTTTTGAGTCATGCTATGCTGCTGATTGGGCAGGTTAACAGCGATTTTTGAGAATTTCAGAAAGTCATTTGACACCTTACCTTGAGGCTACCATATGTCATTGTTTAAGTTGATTAGTGGCTAATTGCACTGATTGTTTGGAGGTTTAATGCTTCCCAGAACACCCCGAGTCCTCAGTGGTTGTTTCATGTATAATTGCTTCTTGGCCTCAGTTGATGCTTGTCATTGGACTGTGGTGCTGTGTAAAAATATTGAAATAAAGGAATATTGCGGATAAAACTTTGATGAGGACCACATGTGTGCTAAAAGTAAAATTATGGTTCGTTAGTTTCACAAGAAAGGCAACCATCAATTAATACAGTTGTGGTGTATTATGGTAACAGCAATATAGAAGATATCTTTAGATCAGAAGGCTGTCTCAGTAGCATTTGCTCTGAGTTGAAAGTATCTTTAACGTTTTAACGACGAGAGTGTACTAAAAGCGAATGGGAAACCAATGCGGCTCGTTGTTAAAGTGTTAAAGATGCATGGCTGAATTCACAAGAAGGTTCTAGTGTAACAGGTGTTTGAAACCGAGAACACAAGGTGTCCATAGAGTAGTGGTAACATCACTGGCGTGAAGTGCAGTAGGTAGCGGGATCGCCTCACGTAACCCTCTCAAGGTCCACTGAGCCTATCATTCGCAAGAAGGCGCGATTGTGAAAATGAGATGTGGGACATGATGGGCGCCTTGCAAGGCTGCCGTATACAGTTAAATTCGACTCCTGTAATAACTTGTGATCATCGGTTCATACTGATTTGTAATCATACTGTGTAATTGTCAGTTGGAAGATATTAAACCAAGATTATTATTTATTTATTTAACCTTTGAGTTGAGTCTAACAAGCTGCTGACCACAAGACTACATTGTGTCTATCATTCATTTCTATGCTACATTTTTTAGCTGTTCCTTAAGCTAACCTGAGAGGCAGCCATGGATATGAAGTGTTAGCGACTTAATTTTCCTTTACCTCGGCATATGAGTGGCGAGTCCTCTCCCCACCGTCTCATCTCCCCACTGGCAGAGCATGGTTAGTGTGCTCATCATAGCTGAGTTGACTAGGGGCGCAGGTGGAACAGAGATCTTGCAACAACTGTCTGTTTTGTGGGATTTGAACCCTTGACCTCTTGGGTGACAGTCCGGCGTGCTAACCACTAGACTATTGTGCACGCAATGCTACATTATCAGTAATTTAAATGTGAAATGTAGTTTTACTAATACATTGTGTTTCTTTTCTTAAAAGGCCTCACAATCCACACAACGTCTATTCAGGAGTGGCAAAGCTCGATGTGTCAGAGGACAATGAACCAGCACTTTCCAAGCTCGATGTTGTGCTTGTGTTCGCCCTCGAGGTAATTATCAGCAGCTGCCTGCCTGATTGTCCGCCTACCTGCCTCTCTTCCATTCTTCCTCCCTGAGTCTGCTTTTGTGCCTGCCTGCCTCTGCCTCCTGTCTCCTACATCAGGATCTGGCCAGCCAGCGTGCCTCTGATCATTGTGTGGCTATCTTTGTTTCTCTCATTTTCCTGACAGAAGAATTGATGATATGTTTACCAAAACGGAAATTTATTATTTTATTTTTGTTATTATTTGAGTTAGGGGGATACGTCAGGAGAAGCACAAGTATCTGGTATAAGCCATGTAATATAGAGATGGCTGTTCAGCAACTTGTTATTGAATTACACTGGTTAACTATTTTTTTCACCCACGGTTGAAATATGTGACCGTAGCGGAGAAAGGGACCTCTTGTCCCTTACTTGATCAGCTGGAAAGTGGCTTTTTCGTAGGACCATGAATATTGATTTTTGCATCTAATGCATCTGCAGCTCGAAATTGCTGTACTACAGACTGTATTATGCCACATGATGTATTAAGGTCAAATTCAGGTATCAATGCATCAAGTTGAGACAGGTTGAATTTTTATATGCATTTTCCAGCCAAATGATAATTTATATATTTGTTAAACTGTTAATAAATTTTGGACCAAATGGTCTGACATTTTAGCCTGATTTGCTCTAAGTGTTAGCTTATGGAATATATGTTACGTCCATTTTCGACAAGTAGTCCCTTTTCTCACCTCACATACTTTCATTGAAATGGAAAAAGTTTGTGATTTTTGTTACTTGTGTATTGCTGATAAAATATGTGAGAAACTGCTCAAATTGCTTGGATTTAAATTCCATTAAACATAAGATTATTAAAATTTTGATCTAAATATTAACATAATGATAATAATTATAATAACACAGTATCACTTACTGACATTAGCATAATTTTATATGCTGCAGATTACTGGTATGTGTTAGTAATTTCACAGATTTTATGAATGTAAGGGTATTTTAAATAAGAAAGTAGCTAAATATAATATATATATTAGTAACTAGCGTTAACTTCATTTTTATATGGTGGTTGCATTGTAACCAAGCTGTTGCTAAGGTGTTGGTATATATGACCATAAAGTTTGATATTCAGTGGTAAATTTTCATGTGTATATATATTTATCTAGACATTCAGTGGCATAGCTAAGGGAGCCGAGTGGTGCGGCCGCCCTGGGTGGGACTGTCTAAAGGAGAGGCTAAAGGGCAGCAAAAATAAAATTTATGAAGACTTATTTTATCATTTTCACCATAAATTTTAATAGTTATTATATGAAAGACAAGTGCCAAAGACTGCCAACGAGAAACGTCAGCCTGTCTCTGTCTGTTCCATCTTTCTCTGTCTCAGTCTGTCTATCTATCTATCTATTTATCTATCTATCAGTGATATTTCAGTTTTGAAAATAATTACAGTTTCAGTTTTTATTCAGTTTTGGGTTCATAATTTCAGTTCAAGTTTCAGTTTTGAAATAATTTAAGTTTTTATTACAATTTCAGCTCTGAAATAATTTCTGTTTTCGTTTCAGTTACTGTAAAGTTTCAGTTTCTACATAGATATATTTGCATTGATAGACAACAACATGGACGTACAATTGATTATATGTCATCAGCTGTTAACTAGTAGAAGCACTGTTCTGTCAATGACTGTCATTCTGTACAATGTCTAATGTGTTACAAATCGCATGGGATGATCATCAACAGGTGTAGAAGAGGTTGATGGATGCGATTCTGTCTCTTGTGCCCGATTATCCAGAACCTGACCCAAGGAAGCAAGGCTTCAGCCTCTAATTGTTCATAAAACAATAATTTTGGCATTATTACAGTTGTTTGCCATAGAAAGCTAGATGTTCGGTTGAAAATTGAATGAAAGTGTATATCGCCTGTTAGAAAATTAGGACAAGTGCAGTAACTCTGTCATCAGGTGTGACTGTGATAATGTGATCTACAAGAAGGCTGACAGCTGGAAAAAGTTTGTCAGTATATGCACATTGCGCTGTTTAGTATACAGTGGCAGCCGAGTGTTCAGTTATACGATGTCATTAAATCCAGTGACCAGTGTTTATAATGACACTAGCATGTTTGGTCATTTTGTATAATGCATTATTAAATATTTAAAAATCGGATGCTTTTAAATTATATTACAAATACCTGGATTGCCTGACTGAAAATATACAACTTGGCCACTTCCAGCAGATGTTTCATATCATGTGAAAAGAGAACAGGAGCCACTGTATATGGACAAGAACACTGGGACTGCAGGCAGAGGATTAAATTGGTGGCACAAAGGGTTAAGGATAGATGAGAAGTGGCTTTGCAAATCGGTCAAAATTAGCTTTGTCAGCTTGTTTGCAGATTGAAACTTCTGTAAGTGGCATTGAAGTTCCAGTTTAGACTGCAGAACATATGACAGCGATAAGGCATCAGTCTGCAAAATGTCAGTCTGTCAAAATGTCGCAACGGCAAATGATTCCAGTAAATTAGTCATTTCCCCAAGTTTTGTCCATTTGCTGACGAGAAGAGTGTCAAGTCCCATCTCTGCCAGTGCCTCGTTTACTTCGCTCTTACTCAGTAGCAATCGTTAAGCCATCATAAAACCATCTAGTAGTGCAGTCGGCAACAAGTTCTGCGAATAACAACTGCAATTAATATTATTAAATATATTTACCTTCAGATTAGACGATTTTTTGTCGACAAGCTGCAGTCCACTTGGTTTATTGTTAATGTCTGATCCAACTTTCACTAAACGCGAACTCTTATTCGTTTTCTCATCATGAACAAAATACTTCCAAACTTCACTTTTGCGCTTACACCAGCTAATAGTTGCGATAAGCTCATTCTTAATAGAAAAATTTAGCAACCTAACTAACACTAACAGACGACATAAATTTTGATGACCGGATATCGAATTATAACAAGAATAAATGGTCCATCTAAATCCAGAGAGTTATGTAGGCAGTGATTTAGCCCAAATAAAGCCCATTGGAAATGAAATTTTTTATGGATTTTCAGTAATTTCAGTTCGGATATTAATTATCATTTCTATTTCATTTTGACTTTTTAATTTTAATTTCTGTTTCGTTTCCGTTTTGCAAATAATTTTCATTTCAGTTTCCGTTAAACAGAAATTCATAATTTTCATTTCAGTTTCTATTTCAGCTAATGGAAATATCACTGCTATCTATCGATCTCTCTCACTTTCGTATCTGTGAAAGCCCACACACTGAGTATGATATATTTAAGCTATATGTGGGTAATCTCTGTCAAAGTAGCCCTCTTCCTCTTCTGTGTACCTGACCATGTATGCTCTCTCCCCTTTCCATTCCTCTCTCAGTCTTGCAAGATGAAATATTGGGGTGTCCGATCAAAACTTCGCTGCTCTCGGGATTAATGAAGTAGAAACTTAATCTTTCACCAACCACATTAAAGTTTCAGGACCAAAGGATCAGGTTCCAATGATGTCATATGCACATATCTTGCTGACCTTTTCCCGTATAAGCCAGGGTCAGCCTTAGAAAGCTGAGGCACATAGGGAATGGTACTGAGTCATAAAGTCGTTGAGTATGTGTAAGGTTTAGTATGTGCGTATCGCTTGCCTCTATCAAAAAAGTGACCGAAACAAGGCATTGCTGAGTTTAGGATGTTGCGAGACATAAGAGCAACAGCTGTTGCAAGTTTAATGAAGTTTATGACAGCTTGTTTGAGAGGCACTATCTGAACCAGCAGTGTTGGATGACCTAGACAATGAATCTAGCGATTTGGCATTTTCATCTGTAAGTTAGGAGTCGTGAAGATTGTGATTATCTGACAAGTTATTCCCAGAATTACCACAATTCCTGAAAATGCAAGTGTAAGTCATGAAAGTACTAATCAACAAGTTCTCAATAATTTAACTCCTAAGCAGAAAATCAAATGCTTGCTTGCTGATCCTGTTGATGATGGAGGTTGAGACCAGGAAAGAAACATTTCATACAGCTGGTGAAATGCATCATGTGCTTGATTAATTGTCGAGGAAAGAACGATTTATTCTCTGAGAGAAATTCTTCACCAATTGGTAATGTAGATGAAATTTTCAATCGTTTTTCACAATTATGGCCTACCAGAATTTGAGAACCGCTTTGGTTTACATTGTAATGCTAAACCTTTTATGAATGAATCAGCTTGATCTTCCAAATTTTGAACAGCACATCATGCTCAAAACTAAATGTATGAGCCTGGCACAGCATTACTCAGTCAAAGGATCTGAATGGATTGGAACCGTACCAGGACTATGCGGAAATAATTGCTTCCATTAAAACAGCAAACCTAAATATAAAGTTTGGATAACTGTCCGACTGGTCTGGTCAAATACATTTCATCAGTGGGACTTAGAGGATGCCAAGATTTGCCATAGCTCTTCAGATTCTGTTGACAATACCAATCTCAGTGACATATTATGCAAAATTGAAACTGATCAGTGATGTTACAATAGTGACTAACAAACACTGCTGTTCTTTCCAATGAGAATTAATTCGGCCGCTTCCATCTATTTGAGGAATTTCTGAGACTTTCCAGCTATCAAAGCTCGAAAAGTTTTATGGCATGTGTCAACATATTATGTCATCAATTGACATTTAACACATGATGTTTCTCTAAATTGCCATTTTAGGGTAAATGAAAATTGATACTGATAGGGGGTGATTGCTGTCACTTGCCCCGGGCACCAAAATATCTAGCTGTGCCACTGTATACATTTACTTCATTTGGATTGACATCTCATTTGTATTTTCTGTTGCTCCTAATGTCTTAAATGTTACACTTCACTTACATTGTTTCAAGTTGTTCATTGGTCATTGTACATTTGTATTCTGTCATAGTGGGCTCCATTAGGCCGACTTTTGTCCTTTTGGTTTGGGTATTGCAACCCATCCTTTCAGTTCTGCCTATTGCAACCCAACCTATAAATTTTTTTTATATTGTTATTATTGTTTCCGAACTGGACTCAGTAAGTAACTGAATGAGTGAATGAACTAATATAGTAATCTGTAGATATCCCTCAGGTCACAAGGTCTATGCAGGATAGGAATTTGTCAGAAGAGGGCAGGTTGGTTGTAGAACTTTACCTTCAATTGACACTAGATGCCACTCCACAGACTCTTGTGTTTGCACCTGTTCGTATGCTCATATATGTGTATGCGTGTCAACAATTAGCAACAGCAGCAGCAGTAGCAGCTACAGCCGGTCTTCCATGTAACGAATCCAGCCAGTTTCTACATATGCCGCTGCTTCCACCCGTACTCACCTGTGCGTGATGGTGTGCGTGTGCTTTCTGCAGGTAATCGTGATGGAGGTAAAAGGTCTGAAGTCACTGCCTCCTAACAAGATTGTCTACTGTACAATGGAAGTGGATGGAGGAGAGAAACTCCAGACTGACCAGGCAGAGGCGTCGAAGCCCTGGTAATTAAGCCAGAAGTCTAACTCCCTTAAGTCACAATTTATATGCTTATCTGACATGTTTAGCAGCCTCCTTATTGACAAATTATTCAATAATTTTTATATGATTGTATGATGACCTCCTTTTTAGGTTGTTTTGTCTCACCAGTATGTTGAAATTACAAGAGATTATTGAGAATTGAATATGCATGCATCTTGTGTATATGAAGGCATCTGGAAATGTTAATAAAAAGTCTTCAATTGCATTCTCTTGCACAAACATCAAAATTGACCAAGAGAGTCCATCCATGATTGACGGAGTTGCATGATTGACTTATGCAGAGTTCTTAATATGTCTTGCATTGAAGTTGGATGAGGGGCAGCCATATGAGGTGCTCATATCACTTGTTTATGCTAGCCAGTTATTGCATTCATTAGGATGGTAGTTGAGCAAGTCGCATTTCAAGATCCAGGGCATCACCAGATCTGCACAGTAGGAACCTGCATTTAATTAATTTCATTTGAATCAATTCTAGAATTAAATCCGCAACCGTTATTCTTGACCTTGCACATATAAATGATTGACAAACTGATTTTTTGGGTTATTTTTGATTCTTTGATCACTCCTTAGTGTATTTCATTCCTTTTCCAGTTGGGATACGCAAGGAGATTTCACAACCAATCATCCATTGCCTTCCGTCAAAATCAAGCTCTACACTGAAAGCTCTCACCTGCTCAGCCTCGAAGACAAGGAACTTGGACGCGTTAGTTGCCTCTCCTTGGCTTCATTTATTTTAGTCATATTCATAACCCTATAGAGAGCATTGTTTTAGAAAATCCTAAGAAACTCTCAGCTGTAATTAAAAGTGTGTGTATCTGCTGTACATAGCCTGATGGTTCATGTGAAATTGCCATGTCTAATTGTATCTGATCTAATCTGGAAACTTCTATAGCACCAGTGCAGTTATGCACAAGGCAGCAGTGAGTCATTGCTTCAAAGAAAACCACAGTTCAAAATCACTAATCATTGGACAGAACCAACGAAGTTCTTCTATGAGGCTGCTGAGAGCGGATAAAGGCTACAGAAAAAGAGTAATCCAAAACATGAGACTTGGGTCCTGGATTGGCATTAGAAAGAACGGTAGATTGGGCCATGAAGTGGGCCAGTGGAAGGAAAGGTCAGGCATGCAAGTGTTCGTGTGAAGAAATGGAAACAGAAACCCTACATCACATTTGTAGCATCTATGTTAGGATGCATCATTCAAATCTCTCCTTCCTATCCGGCCTCTGGAAGAGAGCTGTGTGAGCAAATGGCACTGCGAACACCCCTCTCTCGGAGGAACGGAGGGGGCGGCTACCCTGGGTTCCCAGTACAGGACAGCATGAGACATGCAGATAAGTTGTTGCAAGGCCCAGCTGGCATCACCACACCAGAGAGGCGACCCTGTATAAAATATGCTGACCAACAGGGAACCAGGGCAGGACCTCCAGCATATGACTAGACACATGGTCGAATTTAGATACTCGACCAATAAGACAGGCAACAGAATGCAAAACGTGGTCAAGGCACGCCAGATAAACAGATGGTAGACCAGAATGGAGTGAGGAACAGTAATCTAGTTGGGCAGTGACAAAAGAGTGCACCAAGGTAGAAATATTGTCAGGCATATATGTGCTTTTGTTGTTGCACTTGTTTGGCTGAGAGACAACTGTTGCTAATGGAGGCAGAACATGCTGTTTGACGTGTCATTGAGCTAAGCACTTGTTGTTTACCTGTGCAGGTGATACTGAAGCCAACAGCAACTAGTTCTAAGGCACCTGAATGGTACCAGCTGCAGACGACAAAGAACTGTCCAGACAAGAACCTCAAGATCAAAGTGGCGTGTCGCATCGACAAACCACAGAACATGAAACACTGCGGGTATTTGACCCTCTCTTCCACCTCTCTTCCACAATTGCTGTCATCATCATTATCCTTTCTTTCATTATCAGGGCATAACAAGAAGCTATGAAGCAATAAAACAAGGCACGGCATGGTGATTGTTAATGAACATTACCTGTAGTTTTCATGGGCGCGTGCCTGGGAATGAGGGATTGTTCAGCCAAAGTGCATGCATGATAATTGCAGTTTTGCAGGCGGCCAGTTGCACTGTTGCTTGGCAATTATATAGATCTGAATGACTTGTTTTGGCCAATCGAGTGGCTCAACAATGAAATGTCTATCAGGCATGAAACAGTGCAGTTTTAATCGTGGATGCAGCAAAATACAGGCACGTTACTTATCAATTACCATGGCAACATAGACGTATTGTCTTAACTGTTGCCGCTGCCATCATTACAAGAGTCATCACTGCATCATTACAGCTGCTCAGGTCTGAAAAGCCTATGCAATAAACGTCCTGGGCTGAAAGATCTTTCAGCTGATGCACAAACATGACAGCACTGATCCAATTACAGAGCAGCCGCTGTACATTGTTTTTGACCTAAAGGACCTAAAGGACATCTGAAGTCCTACAACTGAACATTCTTCTTTAATAAGAGTACCGCAGCCCTTGCCAACTTGACAACTAAACCTTGTCTGTCAAGCGTGTTTGTGCTATAGCACCTATCGAAGTGGTAATGGTAAGGAAAAGGTGCATAACATGTCTGTTTTTGATGTTTTCTTTTACCGATTCTGGTTGTTAGGTATCTTTATGCGCTTGGAAAAAATGTCTGGAAAAAGTGGAAGAAGCGATATTTTGTTCTTGTTCAGGTATGTTCTCATTGCATTCATTGCCAGCCCCTTGCTTATTCTGGAACGACCACAGATCTCTCTTTTGATTCCAATTGCCAGTTTTATGCTGTCATTTGTCTATTTCAGATATCTGTTTTAGCTGAGCTAAATATTCTTTTGTTCATTCCTTTAGTTGTTTTGCCATTCTGTGACTGACTCTTTTGTTCAATCCAACTGTCTGCAAATGAAGTCCTTCTAACAATACAACAGATATAAAACACCCAGCGTACCAACTACTTATACTTGTATGTGTAGTTACCAGTATGTGTATATATTTGATTTGTTTGGCTTCTAATAAGGTAGTTTGCATTACTCCCAAACCTAGTGTCTTAAGTATCAAATCATGATTTCAAATCTGGCTAAAAATAATCTAATCTTCAGTAGCCTATCTGAGTCTCAGATCAGAGCTCATATCCAAAAACTTTAACTTTTGAAGTATGATATTTGGAAGATTTTTAAGCTCCTCAATGACGAACTTATATGACAAGCCAAAAATGTATTTCTGTAAATGTTGTTCCAAATTCCTTCAGTTTTTACCAGTGATTTTCTTGATTTCATTTTGAAATCTTGATTTTGTGTAGTGTTTGTGAAAAATGCATACATGGGATTTGGGTAATTTTCACTTCCCAAAAATCGCAGTGAATATTTCATGATATTCCTGTTTAGACTGTATGTTAAAAGTATAGTGTGTAATAACCAGTTTCTCAAGATGTCAATTAACACTGATAGAAATGCTTTGCAACGTGATCTCTTTGAGTGTACTGCATTCATTATTGACTGAATCATTACTGTTCCAAACACATATGACTGTTATCCATAGAAATTCCTAGCTGTCAAGTCTCCACTTAACAGATAAGTGTCTGGCAATATTTTCCTGAAATGTATGCACTGGTGGTGTGGATGAAAACAGTATGCTATGTTTAAAACCAATCATTTTCAGTGTTAAGGCTGGAGTTTAGTTACCAGTGATTTAGAGTGTTGAAAATGGAAAAAATTGAAATATGAGAGTTGGGGTGTCCCTGAAGGACTCCTGAAAAATGATTTGCTTTGGAACCCTCCCTCCATGTCTGCACTTTTCCACCAGTTGGCTTCACCCTCCCAATCTCCCTTTGTGAATATCCACACTCCAATCACATACTAGGACTAGATAGGGCTTCTTCTGCCATGCACAGCGAAGGGACTCTGATTAGATCCAAGGCAGTACATATTATCTGCTGTCTTGTGGCGTAACAACCTAGTCGGGACCGTTGGACGTTTTAAGCTTGGGGGCCCTTTTTTAGTAGTCATGGAAGCCTGCAAGAATTTTTGTTTAGGGGCAACATTTTTGCAGGGGGTGGGCAACATTTTTGTAGGGTCTAGCAAAATGTCGTTTTTGCATGCTATTCATGAACACAGAACATATGACAACTTTAAAAATAAATAATGGTCAAGGACTTACCTAAATAATTAACTGTTTTTTGGAATTGTATACATATAGATAAGAGAATTACATAATGAATGAAGAATCATGAACAGAGTAGGCCTACTATACTGCATCATGCACAGTACAATAGTCAGTGGTTAAAGTGGTTTGGGTGAGCAGTGGGAACGCCAAAGAAGAGTCTCATTGGAATGCATGCGTGAGCAGTGGGAACGCAAGCAAAGAATTTTGAGAGCAGTTGGAACGCCGTTCCCACTCCACTTTAACCCCTGACAATAGTCAATAGGTTAATAGTTTACCCTGATGAATAGTTCAAGTGAGCTTAATTCAAATGAAATTGTCTTGAATTATAAAATAAAAATAAAACAAAATGTTGGTCTGCCACCTATATTATGCTACTGCCTAGGCCTATATACAGAGTAATGTAATGTAGAATGTATGTAGTCTGTAGTTTTCAGAGAATTACTTCATGAATTTGGCTATTCTACCATTACTGTTCACAAATGAGTCGATCAATATTCAATTATTTTGCACATTCGTTTTCAATCGCAAGAATAGCAAGACCATCAAGCATGTCCTGCAAGATAGTGCATCTAAGATGCCTCTTAATGATTTTCAATTTGGAGAAGGAGCACTCTGCACCGGTGACGGTAACGTGGAGACTGGCAAACAGCACACAGGCAGTATATGTGTGTATGCATGCATGTATGGGTTTTACATATGTATGTCTACACGATGATGCCATTTATTAAGTACCCATATATTTGACCTAAGTTCATACTGTACTGTACTTTGTCAATTGGCTTTGTCTGGCAGGTTTCACAATACACCTTCGCTATGTGTAGCTATCGAGAACGCAAACCTGATCCAACAGAAATGCAGCAGCTGGATGGCTTCACTGTAGACTACTGTGAACAGCCGATCATGGAAGGTAAGGATTAAGCGATATGCAATTACACCATTACAGTCATTACATATTACAATCTTTCAGCTGGTAGGTTAAATACCAGGAGATCAGTCAGACATGTACGTCTGACAGCATTCATTGGCACTGACAATTCAATACGTTTTTATAATTCAATGCAAAATATTTCCAAACAAATAGGTAGTCTATCTCACATACATGTATGGCATGCACTATCCAGAAATATCTACTTATTTACTTGTATATTTACTAAATATTTATTTATTTGTATTGCATTTCTGCAACATAACTTGGGTTTTGAATTACAGTACTCAGTTATCTAATCTAATTTAATGATTTTTTGTAGCTCTATAAATGTACTACCGAAGGCATCAATCAATTATCACTTCAAGTGATTTATTCGTAGGCCTAATAGAGATGGACAAGAATTGTTATCCACTGGAGCAGCCAAGTTGAATTCAGATAGGTCAGAGAATCAATAAGTTTGGGTAGGCAAGTTGAAAGACACGTGACTTACGTTGAGACCTAAATGACATCATTCAGCTGACAGAGCAACTGTAACAAAAGTTACCAATGCAGCTGGTCGTTAGAGTTACCTGTTTAGAACTGTTGGTTAGCCATGTTCCAGAGCTTCTGAGAGGTACTTAATAGACACTGTAGAAATGCCAGTCCAGAATCCTACATATGTACACATGTATAGATGTGTTTTGTCCCATAACGAGACAGCATTGTGGACTTTCAAAGTTTATGCTGGACCATATTGTGTGGCTGCAGTGCAAAGTGCTTTCACTTCAGACATCAGACAGATTATATCTTTGAGTTTCTAGCTGCTGATGTACACTGTTCACAGACAGTATTTAAAAAGTGTCCAAAATGTAATGTTGTATTCAAATTGGTCATCTTAAGCAGATATATGCAATTAATAAATTTAAAAAAATTTCCTTTGTTAACCATCTTTTCATCTAATGTTATAGTTAAAAATGTTAGATAAGTGTTATATTGTATACACTAGTTGCACCTTTCTATTAAACACGTCCTTCATTTCAAACCCGTGATTTATAGACCAGACAATAGAGTACTTGTGCTGGTGATAGTATGAAATGTATTATTAATAATGGTACCTATATTAATAAAATTTGTTATTATGAAAATCACAGCAATACTAGTAGTTATAGACTAAGATAATAGTAGCATGAAAATTTTTTCTGTAGGTTTGGAAGGAGGCAAGTGTTTCTTCAGTACGGTTAAGGAGGGTGATCAGGTGATATTTGCCACTGATGATGAGTCAGAGAGGTCACTATGGGTTCAGGCAATGTACCGGGCTACTGGGCAGTCCTATAAACCTGTGGCACCTATCAGCCAACCTACAAAAATGAGCAATACACAACTTTCTAAGGTCCAAGGAGGTATTTCTTCTATTTCCTCTGTTGAAACTACCTTTGACTGTTTTAGTATTATTTGTTGTCCGAGGTAGGAATGATCTGGTGGGAATGATAAAAGTTAATTTAATGTTAAATATTATTGCTGGTAAATCAGACTTCATCCTGAGACCATTTGTTTTTATTTTCAACTCAAGGTAATGGTTTCTAGGGAATTAAAATATTAAGCAGACTCGGCAGAGTTTGTGATGGAAATGTTATCTGTCGAAACTCTGCCTTGTTTTAAAGACGATCTGGAAAGTAATATTAGCAAGTCATGTCTAAGTCATGTATATATTTATTTTGTTTTATTGCACTTTATTGCATTTATAGAATGCGTAGGATCCTTCTATGACTCCAAATAATTTGTGCATTTAACTGGCATAGAAATCTGCTGGCTAAAGATGCAAGTCCCCGTGTAGGGGATGATGTACAAACAATAACGAGGCTCTGGATGGTTGCAAATTTTGCTTTGGGTTGGTAATGTAAAGTATGGTGAGGTATGCCTATCATTCCCTAAGCTCATTTATATCTTCTAGAAATAAAAGACTGCAATGGTATGGTCCAGATGACAAAATTATTTTAGCAGAAGGTAAAGGTAAAGTGATGTAAGGGAAGCTCATTTATTTCCTCTGCAAACAGGAGACATCAGGGGCATTGTCTCGATGATGAAGGCTATTAAGCGAAACATAACAGGAAGCCTTTGCTTACTTATCACATGTCTTGACTATGAACTGCCAATTTCTTTTGCCGCACTGGGATTTGAAACCTGGATGCAGCGGTGGAGAAAGGCGGACTTGTTTCGTTGGGGTTAGAAAAGGTTCCTTTCATCCTGAGAACGTGGAGCAGCGACCAATCTTCTTTTTGAGCCGATGATTTCCCTTGAGCCGACCTTGGCTGACTCTGATGTACTTTGAAGACCCTCTTGAACAGCATGTAGACCTGTTTGTGTTTGTGTGTGTCTTTGTGTCTGTGCAGCATCTTTCCGTGTATGTGTGTGTTTATGTTTCTGCATATGTGTTTCTATGTGCTGTGTTCCTGTGTGTGTTGCTGTCCGTGTGTTTCCTTGTGGTTAGCTACAGTGGTAAGAGTGCACTTCCCATGCACCTCTGTGGGTGTGGATGCCAGTTTGCATACCAATGGTGGCTTGTTTGAGAGATTTAAATCTCTGGCTAGTATGGTCCATACACTGGGACCTTAAATGGCATGGCAGCCATTCAAATGGGCGGTGGTAGTGATGGATCTCACCCGATCAATTCAAAGAAAAATGAGCAGGGTCAAGGCTATGTGGTCATTATGGAAAAACATGTGCATTTACATTTACATATGCTGCATATCTATGTATGCATATCTCTGCACACCTGCAAGTGTTTCTGTCTCTGTATTCTCTGCATGTGTTGTCTTTGTGTGAGTCTGTGTTTGTGTGTCTGTGTGAGTCTGTGTTTGTTTGTCTGTGTTTGAGTCTGTGTTTCTGTGTGTTTGTGTGAGTCTGTGTTTGTGTGTGTGTGTGTGTGTGTGAGTCTGTGTTTGTTTGTTTGTGTTTGAGTCTGTGTTTCTCTGTGTTTGTGTGAGTCTGTGTTTCTGTGTGTTTGTGTGAGTCTGTGTTTGTGTGTGTGTGTGTGTGTGAGTCTGTGTTTGTTTGTCTGTGTGTGAGTCTGTGTTTGTGTGTCTGTGTGTGAGTCTGTGTTTGTTTGTCTGTGTTTGAGTCTGTGTTTCTCTGTGTTTGTGTGAGTCTGTGTTTCTGTGTCTGTATGTGAGTCTGTGTTTCTGTGTCTGTGTGTGATTCTGTGTTTGTGTGTCTGAGTGTGATCTGTGTTTCTGTGTCTTTGTATGGGTCTGTGTTTCTGTGTCTTTGTGTGAGTCTGTGTTTGTGTGTCGTTGTTTGAGTCTGTGTCTGTGTGTGAGTCTGTGTTTGTGTGTCTGTGTGTGTGAGTCTGTCTATGTGTGTATGTGTGTGTCTGTCTGTGTGTCTTTTGTGTTTTGATGTTTACAGTATATTTCTGTATGTGTACATGTCTTGATACAATATGTGTTTGTATGTGGGATTTCTTTGCCATGAATTGTCATAATATCTGTGTTGTTTGCATATGATTTTGCTAAGATGCCGACAAGGCTCGCAAGCATGGACTGGACGAATTTGTTCAGGCCGATCCGAGCAAATTCAATCATGCTGATCTCTTCAAGACTTTACAGAAACTAACGTTGGACTATCGCCTGAATGATATTTATACTTCTATGGTGCGTAGTTTCAATTATTTATGGGAATTTTTACTTTGTTGCAAGTTCTTCAGTTGAGTTAGTTGATGTAAGTCTGAATGGTTGACCAATATTGAAATTGTCAGGGGAGTTTATTATGGGGTCAGGTCTTTGCATTGATGTTGTTGGGTTGTTTTTGTCTTGTCTGTTTACTTGAAAATTGTTTGGTGCTTAAGGTAAGTACAAGGGCCGCTGTGCCTGCAGGTGTATGCCAATTGCCACCATAAAACAGAACAACAGGACTTATACATTCTGCTGTCAGTGAAATCTGTATAGCAACTGATGTAGTAATGTACTTGTGACAGGAGTCTTGATGACGTTAACATACAAGTTAAAATTAGTTAAGGATATTTACTATAAATCTGTAGGTGGAAAGTTGATTATGCTGAAGCTTTTTTGCTTTAGATTTGGAATCAGAAGTGTGTCCTTATGTTACTACCGTTAATTAAGTCATGCTAAGAGATTGTAAATATGCTAGTTTAATTAACGATAATGTGCATGGCTGGCATGCATTAAGGTTGGTTACTTCTATGTTTAATCAGTCAAGCATCTGCTTGCTGCAGGTTTGCTTGTGCCAGTCCTAAGCCTGGAGAGGAAGAAGTGTTGGATGGCACGATGTATGTACTACCATTTTGAAAGTAAAAGATGACAGAGAAACCGATTGTTCGAAGTATTTTGTGCAGCAATTGATGGAAAGCAAAGGGATTGTTTGAACACGTTTGTGATGGATAAAGCCCAAATGGTCAAACAAGTTAGATGATGGACGGCGCACAAGCCGAGTGGAGAGAAACAGCGGTGCATGCTATTGACACCACAGGGCAGTGAGCCCATGGGCTTAAGGAAAGAAGCATCAAATAAATCAGTTTTCTGTTTCTGCTTTTCTTTGAACATTAAAGATGAGTGTGGTCTGTGTAATCTTTGAATTGTAGATCAGAGAATTAAGCCATTGTTTTATCCATTTCAGGGCTGGTTTAGCCCTGGTCAGGTGTTTGTTTTGGATGAGTACTGTGCTCGGTATGGGGTACGAGGATGTCATCGTCACTTGTGCTACTTGTACGACCTCCTGAACCATGCCGAGCAGGGCCTGATGATCGATCCAACCCTCATCCATTACAGCTTTGCCTTCTGTGCTTCACACACACATGGCAACAGGTAGGATCCTCTAAAACCTTTATTGGTTGAGCTCTACATGTCCGGAAGGGCTCACAATTGTGACTCTTTCAGTAACATAAGCATTAATTGCTTACAGATGATCTTGTTATCCTTAATGAACTCTTATTTTCTTTAGGCCAGTGAGGAGTGCTCTTTGACAGGTACAGAGAGAATGCTAAAAAACTATTAAGTTACAGAGCTACAGGCACATGCAAACCTTCCAAGAGTTTTTCAAAAGCCTCATATATGTGTCTTTGCAATCTAGTCACTTCATATGGTCTCCAAACCATGATCTTCTGTGCAGTTAAACAACAGAGTGTAAAGTAAAGAAGACAGTTTATACTGCACAGTTCAATAGTGGAGCAGTTAATGACCAGTGACTGAATATGGTGCAACCGTGGATGGGATTTTCTTGATCATCATCTTCTTGTCAGCTGCCAGTGGAGACTTTCTCTAATGCTGTGAATGACATTCAACTGCAAAGAAACTGGATGCTCTTTAACATTAACATGCAGCATGTCTAGTGAGTGTGTGCATTGTCCAAATGTTTGGCAAAAAGGTAACATACTTGTTTACACGACTCTGCAGAAACTTTCAACAAGGACTTCTGTTTAAGACTCCCAAACTGCATTGGTAATCACTGACTTACCCAAGAGGTATGCAGAACTGAGTGTGGGTACCAGGTGATGTGGTTCTCTGCGTAAGGACTTGCATTGACGTGCTGGTACAGCATCAGTCTGGATACAGGTGCTGTATCTATAGCAACCAGCTAGTGTATGTTAGCTGTGTGTTTTCTAGGCTAATGTTGTAACTACAGCTAACTTCTGGATATGATGATTTATGTATCCTGTCAAGCTTTTTTAAGTGCAGTCGATTTTCATCTCGGATGACAGAAAGGAAAGGCTGTAAATGTATCACAATAACAAATTGGCAGCTGGTAAATCAATGCCCAACAGTTGGACATGTACTTGTGACCGTATGAATAAAAAGCAAATCGATAAATCGATAACATGTGGAAAGATTCACAACTAATAGATTCTGTGTGGTTAATTAATTAATATGCTGATTAGTGTACTATGGTGATCTGTGTAATTGTTTAATTAATCATATTAAATCTCCTGTTGGACATTAATAAATTATTTTTTGTAAAAAAATAATATGATGATTATGTTGACTAATGCTGTACTGTACTGTAACTGTACTCATGCAGCTCTTCATGCTAATTAATTATTACCCACCAGCATTTACCATCCATCTGGCATTTGTACCTCTAAATATTGAAAACACTCGGAATTTAAGTGACATAGATACTCCATAGATAGACCATTACTCCTACCCCTATTGTTTCTAAAGCATTTGAAAACTACCTGTCAATATTTGTGATGAGTTTCATTTTGTCAGTGATTTGTAGTTGCAGTTTAAGTGTGAAATGGGTTGTGCAGAGGCTAGTTTTCGCTCTAAGAACAACTGTTGAACAGTTTAATAATAAGTTAGTTCAATATTTGTGGATATTAGGAAAGCTTTTGACAGCATTGTGAGGGATGAGATTTTCTTAAACTGTGTGAGTTATGGTTACAAGTGAGCACCCACCTCACATTTGTAACTATCTTACAACACTGAGCTAATTCATTTATCTCTTGCCATCACTGACTTATTCCTCTTCTGGAAGACAAACTGAACGTGGTCTGCAATTCAATGTATTGAAAGTTATTTGGCTTCAGTAGATAGGAATCTGTGAAAGCTTCATGTGTGGTCTGATTAGATTGGACTTACATCACACAATTGAGAAACATTTACTGCACCACGTTCTTTTGGCGTGTACCGGTAGCTTATCCAAAATTAGTTTTTCAGAAAGATGTTTTATGGTGCCAGTTAGATGAACTTTCTGCTTGTGACCTGGAACTTGGTCTTCAGTTTCAAATCTAACTTCATTGGCAATACTTTTCCGAACGCATCTAGAGTATGCTTCTGACATTGTTTTCGTAACATGGGTTGTATCAGATAACCCTGGCATCATATGATTTTTCTTTGCCATTGGGTGTAATAAAAATACTTGTTTGCGGTTAATTGATTTAACAATTTGATTGGTTAAAGGCCTGATGGCATTGGAACAGTTCTTCATGATGAGCGTGACAGATTTCTCGAGATCAAAGAGAGACTTCGACTTCTACTTGAAAACCAGATAACAAACTTCAGGTACCATCTTCAGTGACCTCATCTGGAATCTACTGATGTAATTATTGTCTTGTGCCTTTCTTGTTTTCTCGTTCACATTTTCCTCAGTAAGTTATTTGGCCAGTATTCATAGATCTGTTTATTTTACACCTGTAAAACTTTACTTTCTGTACTGTAAATATGAGTGTTATTTAATGTTTTCTCATGTTGTGGCAGACAATTAGTTTAAGCATCACATATTTTACATGTATTATAAGGTACTTAACTCATACTACAGTAGGACTTTTTTAGTCATTTTCTGATGTTATATGCACATTAACCCCGTTGAAACTGATTCAGTAAACTTACCTTACACCATTAAGTATCTTAAACCTTTCCAATCTAACCACTTGCTCTCACAAGCCATGAATGCAGCATTGGATGTACCGTTACATCAGAAACTGTAAAATGTGATTCTGTACAAACAGTACCTTTCTATGCATGTGAAACGTGTGGTGCTTAACACTTTAATGGTGAGAGTGTACTAAAAAACGACTGGGAACCAATGCAGCTCGTCGTTACAGTGTTAAACTAATTGACTGCCAGTACAGGTATTAACATCCACTATTTATTGTATCTTAAATGAGTAATATTACTCCAGTTTTTGAATGGATTTATTTCTTTCAGATACTGTTTTCCTTTTGGCCGACCAGAAGGCGCACTGAAATCCACTCTCTCACTTTTGGAAAGGGTTAGTAAGTTGAAAGCTGGTAATATGCATACAGATTTGGCTGAACCAGAACTTAAAAATGGGTGGGTACTTGCAAGACACTGACATTTGATAAAAATGGTGATGGTGACGACAATTCCGAAGATGACTAACAGTGATGGTAGCCTGATGATGATAACAACAAAGGCGATGGGGAATCTAAGATTCATACATATTCTCACTCCCTCTCTGCTTCTCTGTTTGTAGTTTAATACCCTTGACAAGCACAGCATTATGCCCTGTACCATCCTCCATTTATGTAGAGCCCTATTACAAATTCTTTCCACAATTCTCAGTAATATAGTTCAATATCGGCCACTTCAGTGTCTCCAATGCTTTGGAACTGGCATCATCACCATCATTTGTAATGTCTGTTGCTAATTTAGTTTTCTAACAGTTATTGCTAATTTTGAAGTGCTTCTTTTATTGCTTGTTCAAAAAACATCTTTTCAGGCAAAAGATTACTCAAACTGCTGTAGCACTATTTGACAATGAACTAAACAGAAGTATTACTTAGTTTAAATTGAAAGAGGATATTGTGAAATGGATAGCATCTGTGGGAGGTTCATATAGTGGCTGTACAGAATTTGTAAAAATTACATTACATTCCATGACTGGTACCTATGTTCTGTTGGTTGGTTGTTGCAGGTATTGATGAAAGATATAGTTACACCTGTAGCGCTTGAAGAAGTTCGCAATGTCATTAAGAAATGTCTGGAAAATGCAGCTCTTGTGAATTACACGAAGATTACGGAGACCATGAAAATTGAAGGTATTCAGTCATTTAGTAATCAAGACTATGCCAAAGATGCTATCTGAATCTGCATCTAGCATATTACATTGTTTTTTTTTATCAAGATTACCACTATCTTGGATTTATATTCACAGAAGTTTTTTTGAGTCTGCATCATTCTAAATTAGTTTGGAGTGATGTGATGGCTTTTGAGAGGGCTTAAGAAGCACTGTAGAAATGTTCATGTACTTCCATATTTACTTTACATACATATATACAATGATTGTTGCAAGACATGTCTGCCTTTATCACTGCAGCGTGATGACTTTGAACATTCGTGCTGCTTTGTGATTATCAACACATCATGCTTCTTAAGAGCTTCTGAGTATTTTATTTGTAACTATGATGCACTAGTTGCATCCAAGAATGCCAATTTTAACTGGTGTGCATTCTATGCTGCTGGTGAAAGCTGGTGATCAGCTAGGGCCCACTGTGGACCCAATGGTTTTTGCTGTTGGAGATTGCATCTTTTATGATCATCTTAGACATGTCATGAGTGACTGAAAAAGGGCTCGATGTTAGGAGTCACCGTCTTATCATGATGACTGAGAACACATAGATGTGTTGCTTGCATATGTGGACCTAGACCCAAACATGGATGATCTTGATCCAAAGAAAAAACTGGATGGACTGATGCATCTGGCAGAGTTGTGCATCGAGGTACTTCAGCAGAAAGAAGAGTATCATGCAGAAGTGAGTTCTCGTTGCAGTTTTCATTCGGCCCTACGTTAACGTGTCTTGTGAAATTCTGTATTTCCATTTATGTGCATGTAGGTGCTGATGTTTTGGCTAAAGTCATTTGTGAAGATTGTATAAATGTTCCCCTATACAGGCTTTTATTTTATATTTGAAATTTTTTTCAACTGTGCTTCTTCAATGTTTCATGCTCAATTGTGAAATTTTTGTGCTGCATTACTTAGTTATTATAATCGTATTTGTAAAGAAATTAGTATTGTGCCAATGGGACATTTTCATGGATTCTACCAGATGGAATTACTCAGTTTCCTAAATGCAGTTTGTTACTTGGCTGGCTATTGGTTTGTTGAACTGATCTACTACTGTTATCTAGTATGTATGTATGTACTTTTGCGTGTATGTACCAGTACGTAGGCATCTACCAGTGTATATGTATGGATTTATGTGTGTATAGGTGTGGCTATTTATATAGCACCTTTCATGAGCCTCTGAAAGGTGCTACAGAATTAGTATAACCTGATCAACATTATACATGTTTTTATCTAATTCTTGCTATATGTCAAGGCATCAATTGATGTTTCACCAAATCTCTGTCAAATAATTGAATAGAATGTTGAATGTTGATCCATAAACTAATGTCTGTAGCATATGTTGTGTAGCTTAAATTGAATTGGACTTGTGATGGTGTGTTGTTGCTATTTTCATTTCATGGCTTAGATAGGAAGTGGCTGCGATAGGTTATTTTGTTCAAACAGCCTTACCAGAAGTCCGATCAATGACAGAAGCCTGAAGCTTCCTAATGCTTTGTAGCTGTTAAAACGAAGATTATTCATAATCCTGTCCTTTGAGAAGCTTTTTAAAGGTGCCACATAAATGGTCTATTACATTACATTATGTTTCTATATAGTCAGTTTAACAGCTATTATCTGGATTCTTGTTTCTCGTACTTCCAAGAGTTTTATTTGCGTACCATCGAGTATTAGCACAAAACACAAGAAATGACTCTTTCCAGTTGATGAGAAGAACCTTGGGAAAGTGGAAGTTTTTGTGATTAACTCCTTTCTTTGTTGTTGTTGTCTGGCGCTTAATTTCCCGTTGTCTTCAGTTGTGCAACACCGTAAGTTAAGCAACTGATACGTGTTTTCTCATTTTCTCACGTTCTTGCCTGGGTCTAGATAGATCTTTTTCTTTTCATCACAAAGTCTTCTTGTAGTTGAAATTTATTACCACTGAATCAGATCTTTCTTTAAATAACGCTGAAAATAGTTTCAAGCAGAGAAAGTGGTTATATGGCTTCACACAGCTAAACGGAC
Organism: Allolobophora icterica; assembly: GCA_963556255.1. Classification (NCBI taxonomy): domain Eukaryota; kingdom Metazoa; phylum Annelida; class Clitellata; order Crassiclitellata; family Lumbricidae; genus Allolobophora; species Allolobophora icterica. The sequence continues at coordinate 44,586,177 of OY744609.1, read as the reverse complement.
AGACAGACAGGCAGACAGAGGGTGGACAGACAGACAGACGGCTGACTGGCTGGCTGACTAATTCTTCTTGCATTATTTGAGCTTTCTGAAACTGGCTAACTCTCCTAAAGTGGTAGGTAATCCACAGGAATGGAATACCAAAGGTACTAACCTTCTTTATTCATGGCGCTGAAGTGTTCTTAATGATAACTGTATTAATATTTTGTCACTTTCCATTTCAATTTGTCGCTTTCAGAATCATTTAGATGCAAGATTCATGTTAAGAAATGCATTTCATTGATGTTCTTTCAGATCTGTTGACTTTGCTCTAATTTCACAGATTGTTTCCAATAGTACTTTCTATGTCTTTCTGAGCAGCAAAGTTTGAATTTTGGTATCATACCAACAATGCTTTTCAAGTCTTGGAAAATTTGTGAGGGTGTCTGAATGCTGGAGGCATAATCTGCCCTTAGACTAAAATTTGAATAGCTTGTAGACAGTACCACTGACAAATAATACAGTTCAGGAGGGTGGGTATTATAGGAAGACAAATACCTTACATTGCAATTCAATTACACTGCATCTTGGCTCTGTTGCAGGAAGGCGCATTTTCCAGTTTCCTCAGTTTTATTACAGTTTTCATAGCTGTGTAGTTTGTTTCATAATGCAGTCACATAACTGTTTTTAATCAGCATGGTTTTGCATGGTTTTTGATGAGAGAACAGACTGGCATGCATGATCAACGTTGAATTCTATTTATAAAAATCACTGCGCTGTTTTAATTTGTGTATTCATTTATGTTGTCTGTTCTACTGACACAGTATTTGCTAGCTTAATTGGCACTAAATTCCAGCCAGTTTTATTATGCCACAGACACTTTATTTGTTGGACTGGGCATCTGTAGGTCAAGGCATTTCACTGACTTAGTATTTACATTCATTTGTATTTTCACTCATTAGTATGTACATTTCTTTAGTATTTATATTCAGTAGTTTATTTGTGTGATGCTGTAATCTAGCGGTTTGCCTACTGAACTGTCAGATCACATATTGAGTGCTGGCAGTATGATTTCCTAATGGGACAGAAACAATTAAAGATTATTTATATGTTTGTTTACTAACTTTTATATAGCCTTACTATATAATGGCAAGGCCACAAAAGGCATGCTTGAAGCATTTACATACTAAGGACTGAAACCTGCTTATGGTAAAACTTCATTAATTGCCAAGTGAGAATATTAAACGGTACAAGACTGCCCTTTTAAATGCTTGTCTCTAATAAATGCTGCATCTTGTTTCTGCACTCATGGTAGTGATATTTGTTTTAGTGATGAAGTTAGTGGTATTCAAGGTGAAAAGAAACACAAATACAATATTTTACTGGTGGAGTCAAAACTATTTGTGCAAATAAACACCGGTCATCTGCTGTAATCACAGAAAAAAATGCTTAGCAGGAGACTGGCACTTGGGCTTTATAAAGGCAGTAGTAATCCCACTTCTGTAATTTCAACAGGTGGTTTTGGTAACATAACAAGTGTACCATTACATTACATTGTTGGGAAACTTATAAGCTTAGCAGTTCTGTGTGGTAGTTTGAACTGCTACCTTCTGCCCTTTGGAGTTAAATGAAAGGTTATTGGAAGTATTGATGGATCTATCAGATTCATGATGATTAAACGAAGAGATTGCGGCAAATTGTAAATTTAAAATATTTATTATATAGTGATAGTTGTAATAACACAGTTGCATTTATGGCGATTTCTAACATTATTATAATAATCATTATAGTAGTGATAATAACTTTATTAACCACTGTAATGATAGCTGTAGTGATAGCAGGAAATCTGATGTTGATGAAGAGATGTTGAATAAATTTTTTCAATAATGGCGTGCTGTTTGTGTTTAAAACAGTGCTATATAAATTTGATTGTTGCATTTTATTATCCATTTCCTGTAAGAATGCTATACAAATTCGGTCATTGTTTTAGGCGTTTGCCTGGTTCAGTGATCTGATGGTGGAGCATTCCGAGATCTTCTGGTCGCTGTTTGCCGTTGACATGGATGCTGTGCTAGAAATGCAGCCTCCAGATACGTGGGATAGCTTTCCACTCTTCCAGATGCTTAATGACTACCTTCGTAGTCACGGTGTGTTATGCACCATGTTCTGTTCATTTATCTTCATCTTCACCCTATTGACCCTTATCATAATCATTATCATTCTGTTTGCCTGTTTCTGACCACCATCAAGAGCAGAATTATTCTTTGTGAAGCAGAGAGACTGGAAATCTATGTTGTGTTCTTACTTCCCCATTTGAAAACATTGTAAGTTACAGAATGTTATTTGTTAATGAATTGGTTCAGATAAGGATAAATCATGGCCTGATAGAAAATTATCTAACATTCGTAATGCAATTTTCAGGCATCTAAGCATGTGCCAGGAAATTTGTGTATTCATATGCACTCATGTGGTGGTACAATTGCCTTGACACTGCAAGGAGAATAAAGATGAAAACAATTATAGAAGAAAACAAAAAGTAGCCATTTAGTCCTGCTCTAAGAACCAGCTTTGGTATGAAGTGTTAGTAGCATCATTCATTTTCTTAGCCATGGTATCTGAAAGTGGGTGGCCACTTCTCTCTGTCTCTGTCTGTCTGTCTCTCCCCCCTCTGTCTCTGTCTCTGCCTCCCTCTATGTCCCTCCCTCTGTCTCTCTCACTGCCTGATCTTACTTCAGTCAGTTTATGGTCATTGTACTTATTGTATAATCAAATCAACAAGACATACTAGTGGAACAGAAATGTTGAAATATCTGTCAGTGCTTGCTGGGAATTGAACTTCCAACAGTAATCACTTGCTTCCACAGCCATGATAACATTAAGAACTATAATAGTCATAATAACTATAGTATTTATGAGAAATTCTGAGAGGCTCATAGCAGACACTGTACAAATAATAATAATAATAATAATAATAATAATAATAATAATAATAATAATAATAATAATAATAATAATAATAATAATAATAATAATAATAATAATAATAATAATAATAATAATAATAATAATAATAATAATAATAATAATAATAATAATAATAATAATAATAGCAATCATAATATAGTAGCAGTAGTTATATTAGAACACCAGGCTATTATTCTGTTGTCATTGTTGTCAGTTTCAAACATGAATTTGCATGTAATATTTTAGAGAGCCTTTGCAGCGGCAGATTCCACAACCACCTGCGAGATGTCTTTGCTCCACAGGTTGTTCGATATGTGGATCTAATGGAATCATCAATTGCCCAGTCGATACACAAGGGCTTTGAGAAAGAAATGTGGAAACCACAAGGGTTAGTCCCAGCACTCGGTCAGTTTCTTAGAACAAATTTGATAACAAGAATCCAGCCAATGAACAGCTTTGGACGATAACAATGTACATTTTGCTTAATCTAACATCTGTTGTTATTGTTGAATCTGTTAGGAATGGGTGTGCAACATCAGAAGACATGTTGTGGAAATTGGACGCGCTTCAGTCGTTCATCCATGACCTCCACTGGCCAGATGAGGTCTTTGCTGAGCACTTTGCTCACCGTCTGAAGCTGATGTCGGCTGATATGATAGAAGCAGCAGCCAAACGGTGAGCAAACAACCAGCTGCTCAGTTGACTCCCAAGCTAACAGAATCATACTATCTTGTCATTCCCTGCATTGGCTTCCTGTGTTTTGGCAAATCCACTTAAGCTGGCAATCCTTGTGTTCAAAGAACATTCAGATCTTGCTGAAGGTGTTTTTTGTCTTGGTCCTACCTCGTAGCTCTTCAGTCAGCATCTCCTGCAAGTGTCTTGTCCCTGAAACACACGTTGTCTGTGGCCATTGCTCATTTACATTCTGCTGCATCCTGTTCACTTTCTCTGGATAAGCGTATGTTTCACTGTAGGCTGAAAAGTTACCTCTTCTGCTTATGGTTATGGTTGTTGTTGTTTCCTTCTGCTGTACAGCTTCAAAATGCACCACTGAGCTATCGTGGGAATGGCATTTCTAAATTTCAGTTGTGTTGTGTTGATTTTTATAAGAAAACTTGATGTCTGGATTATTCATTGACTTCATCTCTGGCTGATCATTGACATTGACTGTTAGGGTTGACTTGATGGTTCATAGCTGATTGGATCACTGGTTGGCTATCCGACTGAGATTCTGAAGGAAATCTAGCCTATGATCTTATACAGTAGCAAATATCTTTGTTAACACCAGTACCAGCAGTGAAAATAATTGAAATTGGAAAAAAGAAATAAAATGATGGTGTTGATAATAATATTGCATTTTTCATTCAATGGCTATATCACTCCAGAGTGTCTTAACTGGCATTGACCCTCAGATAACATCAGTGGATATGACCTTATAACTGATGCCTTGCAGCATGATCTTTATTGGCTATTTAGATGCCAACCAATAAAAAACTGAACAATTTAATTGATTATTATTGTATTATCGTCCGTCTGCTGTGTTGGCATATTTTCTAGAACCCTGAAAGCGTTTGAAGTCTGGTTGAAGAAAGGCAGCAAAGGAACAGACTATATCCTACCAACAGAGATTCTTGTTATGGTCAACGTCATTGTTGACTTCAAGAATCAGGTCAGTGATTGTCATTGTCATCTGCTTCAGTACAATTCATTCGAATTGTCATCATCTTTCATCACCATTATTATCTTTTCCTATCAGTATAGTCGAATTCATCTTCTCTATCATCTTTACAATCGTTGTCGTTACGATAAGCCTTTGTCAGTGTCACTGATTAGATGTAGAACTCTGATTGAATTCAACCCCAGGGCGCTGCTGACTTTAAAAAGACAAGCTTAACAAAAGAATAGCTGTAGTAACAGGAGAAAACAAAAAGTGATTAAAATGAATGTGATAAGGTCCTGAGATTGGCTGGAGCGGTGGAGCTTGAGACGATCGTGGAAACAAGGAGAAGGAGGATGGCTGGACACATACTCCGACTACTGGCACAAAGGCCGGCAAAGAGGGCGATGACGTGGGTACCAGAGGGAGGAAAAAGAAATAGAGGACGTCCAAAAAAGACATGGAGAAGCACTTTCAAAGAGGATCTGGTGGCAATGGGAATCGGATGGAAGGAGGCGGAGGACATTGCAGACAACCGTACAGAATGGAGGAATCTTGTCGCCCGATGTTCTGAAAGGAACGAAAGGAACTAAGAGAGAGAGAGAGATAATGGTCATAAATATGATGAATGGAAGTGAAAATGAGAAGTACAAAGAAGAAATCTTAAACTTTGTTAAAATTGATGATGAGGGTGATAAAGATGATTAATAAATGGATGAGGGAGCAGATGGTGATACTGATGAAGACAGTGACAATGCCATATAAAAGAATGGTTGTAAAGAGGATGGCACTGACAGTAACAAGCAGAAGGAGGAGGATTTGATATTGATGCATTTTGTTATGATAATGGCATTTTTAGCATCGTTATCATGCAACGAATGATGATTTCATCGACAAGATCCAAGCAGAGGTCACACGTTCCCTCCTGGAAAAGGTCTGTGTCTGTTCAGTCTGTGATGAGGAATGTTTCATCATGCACAAGCGTACACACACATACACACACACACTCACGTTCACACACCAATGCACACCAACACACATACCAACACACACCTATATAGGTTACAGGGCTTAACAGCAAGTTATCAGTTATCACACTAGTATTTGAACCCCAATTGAAAAGCAAACACTTATTTAACTGTCAGCCACCATTCTTTCCACTAGATCGCTGTAGTACCTACATAACAGCAAGCGATGCTTAACACTTTTAATGACGAATGTGTACTGAAATGTATGGAAAACTAATCCCTCTCATCATTAAAGGGTTAAGGAATGCTTTTAAATGATCTGAAAGCTTGTTTCATACTCAGCATGGCATCTGTTAATGGATACAGACAGTTCACTGTACTCAGTGACAACCTGGCATTTTGGCCAGATTGGCCAGGTTCAATACTGAAGCAGTTGCTAAGTGCTTTGCTATACTGGTTGCGGTTAATATAATACCTCTGTTACCATAATTTATTGCTACAGTGTATAGTAATTTTTGCCCGTGTTTCAATACTAGGAGACCCATTTAGTTGTTGTTGTAACTTGCACAAACTTGGTTTGCGGCATGTTACTGTAGTGGGTACTATAGTTATAATGGTTTTAGCAAAATTTGCTGGTTTCTGGTTATGGTTGAAGTTGCAGAAATGTTACTTGAGCAGTAGTAATTATGATTATCACTTAGAGTGCAAAGTAATTGTCTTTTGTATACAAATTCTGTCACTAAGTTACTTTCGTCACAGAGAGTTAACTGATGTAGGGATTATGATGTGATGAAAGTTGAAAGTTGCCTTGAAACTGAGTTTCCAGTTGTAAAACGTATGAGTTAGATATATTCTGTTACTGTTTTCATATCCTTGAATCCTGTGTTTTGTTGCCATGTATATTGATTATTTGCTCTTTTGTTACAGCTGTTAGGGGTACTTGAAAATACGCTAAGTAAATTAGCCAGATACGACCAGAGTTCACTTTTCTCTTCAATTCTTTCACTTACAGTAAGTAGCTATTCTCAATGACTTTTAGCCATTTTGTAACGTAATGTAGTTGGTAATTATCAACTTTTGCACAGTTTGCGTTCTCTTTTGCTTTAGTTGTTCTGCACAAAACCCAAGGTGTGATTGTGGTTTTCAGAAGTAGGAGGGGAACTGCTATGGGTCTGAGCAAACTATGTTTGGAAAAAAATGGGGTATCCTGACCTGGTGGGGGAAGAGGTTTTAGCAGGGGTTAAATACATATGGAAAATGGGGATAACCCAATCCAATGGGGAGAGCTGTCGGTGGGAGCCAGGTGAGTGTGGAAAATAGGTATGGCCTAATCTGCTGGGGAATTAGCGGGCAGGAGCTATATATGTGTGGAAAATGGGGGATGATCCAAGGAGGTGGTGAATTCTCTCATCAAATCGTGCCTTTAGTGGAATAATTTCCCGCAACGCTTTTGCTGTATAGTTTTTGTCTGATGCATTTCTTAATACTTTTCAATGTTTGCTCATTTTTCAGAGAGGTTTTCGACACTGCATTCAAAATCTCCTTATAGTCACTGCACTTGCATGTATACATTCATAAAATACTTTTGAAGTATATTAGTAATCACACATACATGATCATATTATATACATTTCAATCATACTGCTTGATGTTTGTTCACACAGTAATAAAGGTGCACATTCTAGAAGGTGGGTTTGGTGAAATGATGTATTGGTGCATTATCTTTTAAAACCCTCTCAAAAGGTGTTAGATGCGACTGATTTTGCCTTCAGTAGAGTAGTTTTACAGCTGAAGAAAATAGTTTTTATCATTGCAATTATATTTTAAGACGATTTTATGCAGTTTTTGTTGTTGTTTAGAAATGTATTAGTACAAAGTAATAAAATTTGTTACTGCAAGATATTAAAAAGGTTCTTGTTAATTTTTCCAGAAACCGACTGATGAGTTGGGCCGAACATATGTTGGTTTCATTCGCGTCAGCCTCGAACAGATTCGCCAGAAAGTCAACGATGAGTTGTACATTCTCAACTTCTTTGAGGTTATTGACTAAACATGACCTTGAAGATAATTTCTGTTAGAAAGCCCATCTATCAGTCATATACATCCAGCAATAGATCATAAGAACAAAAACTGTACTAGAATAATAAAAACAATTGCCTCATTACAGAGGATGATTTTGATGATTACGGTATAATGATTCTATCAATGTAGTTAAAAGAATTGTTTGAGATTATGATAAAATTGAAAATGAAAATAACTGGGTCATATTGTGATTTGTTTAGTTGTTTCTGATTGCAGACCTGGTATGCAGCACAGATGAAGATGGTTTGTGATTGGCTGACTGACAGATTAGACTCATCCCTCCACCCTTATCAGCTGGCTTGCCTAATGAACATCACAAGAGTAAGCTATTTCTAGGCATGAAAGAAAACCTATTCATCTCTTGTTCTTTCACTCTTATCAAGCTGTTTCTAAGCATGAAAGGAAACTTGTTTGTCTCTTGTTCCTCCACCCTTATCAACTGGCTTGCCTATTGAACATCACGAGAGTAAGCTGTTTCTGAGCATGAAAGGAAACCAGTTTGTTTTTCTTTCCTTCACCCTTTTCAGCTGGCTTGCCTAAGGAACATAACAAGAGTAAGCTGTTTCTAAGCGTGAAAGAAACCAATTTGTTTCTGGTTGCTCTATGTTTATCAGCTGGCTTGCCTAATGAACATCATGAGAGTAATTTATATCTCAGTATGAAAGGGAAACCAGTTATTTTCTTGTTGCTTCACCCTTTATCAATTGGTTTGCGTAATAAAAATCTCATGAGTAAGATATTTCTAATCATGAGAGGAAACCAATTGTTTTCTACTTCTGATATGTAAATCCTATCAACTGCATAGCTCAGTACAGTCTGTAAGTGTGCTGTGTTCCTAAAATTGTGTTACCTAAATGTGTAACACTTTAATGATGAGAGTGTACTAAAAGCAACTGGAAAACCAATGCAGCTCATCATTAAAATGTTTATACCTTACTTATTACATTTGCTATAAATATAAGATTAGATCTCTCTGCTTTATGAAACGTTGATTTGGTCTTAGCTAAGCACCTCTGTGTCATCTGTTTACAAGACTTCAGCTGAGCATTGATCATGAATGAACCAAAATTTAACTTGTGTTTATGGGTTGAGCATGTTGACAGGGTACAGAGTACTTATATTGATGAGGGAGCAAGCAAGAACACTTGTAAATTTGAATTGACTGTGATTAATTAGAGGATATTAAAATCACTAGACAATTAAATTAATAAATGTACAAAATTAGTGATTTTAAGCTAAACTAAATTGCTAAGGAAATTCCTGTGAATAAGCACTGAAAGTTTACAAATCTGTTAAAGCTTCTCATAGAAATTTTGTAAATATCTCATTTCAACTCAGTAGTAACTGGTTTTCCTGACTGAATTTTGCAGTTTTGCTACTTAGCTGTGACTGTTGTTGTTTTCAGAAATCCTATTCGGATTTTGAGCTCCAGGGAGTCTCAGAGATGGAACTGAACAGTAAAATCTACCAGACAATATGTAGCCGCTTACAGGCAAGTACCTGCAATCAATGGTATTGCTAATAATTTCACCTCTGCAGCCATGAATCATGTCAAGCAACAGTTTGTTGTCCAACCAAGAATCATGAATTCGTGCCAGTTTAGTTAAAAAATTTATGTATGCATGGGCTTTTATGTTTGTATCTAGACAATTATATAGCACTTTTAGGTACCTTTAAAGACCTTGACTTGTATATTTTAAGAGAATATATATTATTGCAGTGTATATACCTGTCTTTGTTAGCTTCAGGAGTGAACATTAAATTCTTATAAGTTGACTGCTTGAAATGTAGTACCATTTAAACTGAGGCAAAATTTAAGCTGGACTGTCTGTTGGACAAGGAGTCAGTGCAAGCACTGCAGTATAGGGGTACTGTGTTGGTAACTGGGACTTACATATCACCAGGTCAAGATGGACACAGGGCATGCTTCCGACAGATTTCTTCTGATACATAATAAAAAGCATGTTATCTTTATCGTAGATCACAACTGAAATCTGACATAAAATCTTGTTTCTGATGGAAATTTGCTTGTTTCAACATAATGCAATATGTGTTATGTTCTCAAAAACTATAAAAGTGTACTGGTACTGTCCCAATATCAGCGAGACCCATGTAAGTGAGATCCATGTTACGGTACATATAGAAAACACTTATGTTATTGCTCAGTTGTGATTACGATTACAATATTCTCAAACATGTTGTCTACATTTCTTTGTTCTCTAAAGGTCGAAGAAGCCACTCAGTCAGTTACTCAAAGCGAATCCCGCAGCATGATCAAGTTTCTAAGCAATGGAGCATCTCGCGCTTCGGATGGATCATACTGAGAAAGAGTATTGCAGATATCAAGGCTATGGTGCCAAGGATCAAGATCTAACCCACTGCCACCCCATCTGTCTCATCTGATCCAATCTAACCTGATGAATTCAACAGCATAATGACAACTAAGCCTTGTCCTAATCTGTACACTGTTAGTGTAGATTTGGTTGAGTTGTAACGATTCTAAATTTGCCAAAATGCTGATGCGAATTTCAGTATTACTTTCCAAGGGTGTCATAATATGTAATTTGAACAAATCAGTGAATGATGGGCATCTTGTATTCTTGTGCTTACAAGGCTTACTGTGTGACATCTATATGATATCAAGTATGATGATAATATTGACATATGGATAACTGTCAGACTGTCAGTGCAAAATCTAGTCAGGGTGTGTTATTTGAGTTTTTGAGGAAATAGACAGTCTTTATGCTTTTCAGATTTCAACTCGTCCTCATTTTCCCATCATACAAACAATACCTCTTGCATTCAAGAAATTACTAGGTTAATGAAAAGGCATATGATTATGTTGCTAAAATAGTGATTTATAGGGTGTCGGTAGTATTACATTTTTGTATAGTTAATTGGTGAAATGAGAATTGTGGTTTTCATTGCCAATTGCAAAGGTTTAGTAAACATAGTAACGATATTTGAAGGTAGTTACAAATTCACAACCTGGGTCACAAATTCAACTTGCCTACGGTAATTTATGTATGATGTTTTGTATTTTCACTTACTCTACTGTGAAAAAGAAACTGTTTAGTTTTTAGGTTTCTATGTTTTTCTGTTGCTGAACATTGATATTAATGCTGGTCTTCGGAGACCATGAGAGTAGCTACTTATCTGTCTTCACCTCATGTGCATGTGATTATTATAGTTCTATGACATTTGTCATGAAAGATAGTAATCTTCTGTGTATCCGTTTCTCAGTCCTCTGTGACAAACTGAAATCAGCATAAGCATAAATGTTGTTGATGATAATGATAAGATAGAGTTTCTTTTGGTTCTCTTCGTTTTCCCACTTAGTTGATTTCTCGTGCTTTTCCTGTCTCTTTCTTATCTATGGCAGATAATTACGTTTCATTGAAACTGAAGACACTTGCATAACACCTTGGGCTACATCACTGGCTCTTACTCCTTGTCTTCTCCAGTGAAAAGTTGCATTGGACAGTATGTTCGGTAGTTTCTATTTAACGACGCTGAAAGATGATTGGTATTGACCTCCCCTTTGTCCAGGCTTGAGACTGGCACCACCTTAAAACATCAGTCGCAGAGTTCCTTAGCCAGTGTAATTTGAATTCCTGGTCGACAATCATCAGTGGCTGGCGCCACCTGGTGACCGCTTGTGTCAACTGGTGCTTTTGTGTAAATAGTAGTAGAGTTTTTAACGAAGTGACTTGAATGTGAATCTGTCGTATGTGTGTACGTGGACACATGCCACCTGTCTCGATATGTTGATAACTGGTTTCATGTGAAGCTGTTTTAGATAAATGATGTTTTCTAGACAATGTTTCCAGTTGATGTCCAGTATACTTGCTGTTCAATCTCGTCTTATTTTTAGTTTTTGTTCAGTGACTATTTCAACACTAGCTGACGTTAAGAGTATAGTTTGAATTTATTTGTGTAATTTATTAATTTATTATTTCTTTCTTGACTTGTTTCATTAAAGCTCTGCAAACTTGATAAATATAATTGCAGAATGTGAAATTCATAAGGGATGGAAAGCATAGACTAAGGTCTATAATTGAGACCACTTACCAACAGTTTTAATGTAAACATTTAAACCAAATAGTTTTACAGACACATTTTAAACTGGTTTAAATATTTCTTATGCTATTTTGTACTATTCACACTGAGCAAGATAAGAATATGATTACCGGGTACATCAAAAATACATTTCCAGGGTATAAATATGTGTACATTAATACAGTCTTTTGCATTCCTGCTAACAGTACATTTTGTCACCAGATTATATTTAAATAATATATATTTTAGACAATGACATGTAAACAGATTTAAGTCAGACTTGCAGGTGATCATGATTTTAGAGCAGCAGTTAAACATGTCTCTTGTCTGTCCAAGGCCTCAGAGTCTTTGTTTTATTTTTAACTGCATCTACGAGTATTTGTGTCTCTGTCTCTGTGTATGTTGGTGACACTATTGCCAGCGGTTACACAGCATTGCACTTCCGTACAGTATGTTAAAAAGCTGTGAGGTTTCAAAGAAAATCTTTTTATCTAACTACAAACTTTAATTTTATCATTTGCAGCCAGAAAAGAGGGTGTGAAAACCAGTTCTAAAATTGGTTTATGTTGTTGCATGATATCAAGTTTTCTAAACACTTTGTTCTGCAGCTCTCGTATTTATTATTCACGACTGTACTGTTCTGTGGGCTTGTGGTTATCACCACCCTATGTGACTTTTCGTGGAAGAAGTAGTTGCTATTTCTTAGAGATTGTATGAAGAGATTCAGGAAGGTTGTTTCTCCTCAAAGCTACTCTATGTGCTGTGAATGATTTTACTTTGATTTGCAACAGAAAAACTGTTAAACAATAGAATGTAATGTAACCAAAATTCAATTTTGTCTTTGCAAGCCAATCAAAAGCTATTGGCACAGACATGCACCTACAAACAGATGATAAAACACTGCATGATATTTGATATTTTTGTTATGTTAATCATAAACACTCCAATCTTTTTTTAAAGTTTCCTAAATGGTGCTATATAAATGTAATTAAATAGTAAGTATTTAATAACTTCTATCATGCCGGTGTCTAATACTCAAGGCATCAGCTGATAACAGATCAAAACCAAGCTGTAATCAGGTCGGAATCCAGACGATCAATCCAATAAGACAGAGAGGCAGTTTGAATACAATACAATTTGAAAAGGTAAGCCTTAAGTTAGAATGAAAGAACTAAAGCAACTGGGCTGAACGGACAGATACAGGGAGAGAGATCAAAAATCTATGTCCAGCAACTTGGAAACGTTGCTCATCAAGAACAGTTTTAGTTTTTGATATGACCAAAGAAAGATAATCAATTGACCTGAATAATGATAAATATTGGGTATAAGGACTGATTTTAAGTATTGTGGATAACCATCTGCAGTTCAGTGTTTTAAAAACTGTGAGCCCCAAACTGAAAAAATTGTTTTGCTGAACAGAAATCTAGTGCAAAGGTTTAAGCAGATTGGTTATATTTTCCTATTTTGACATATTAATTATTAATTATGGCTCTTGTCAAAAAGTTCTGAATGCTGAAGTTTCATGCTTCACTTACAGATTCCAAGAAAAGGAAGTTACAGTAATCAAGGCAACTGGAGACCAATGTGTTTGCCAGAGTTATCAATTGTTACTTGGGGTGATAACGCTTGATTTTGCATACGAATGTGTATATATGAAGAGTTACAAACACCATTACATAAGTCAGTGAGAGACGTAATAGAATCAAAAACAATGCCCAAGTTATGAACAGCATCAGCCAACTTATCAAATGAGTCGCCCTTACAATGTCCAGTGGAGATGCGAATCTATTGCCAGAGAGAGCAGAAGTCCGGTTACCAGAGAGACCTGATTATTACTTTTTGATCTAAGGATTAGAAGAACGCATCACAGTTAAATCAATAAAGAAAAGGATGGCTTTCATGGTAATAATAATCTTTTTTATATTAATTCAAACTTTATTTTGTGTGTGTTTATTTTACCAAGTTCTTTTCTGTAATCCTGTTTACAGTAATAGGTGCTCGGCTGAGCCATGCTGATCATCTGATGCATTTTCTTTTCGGTTTTTTGTTTTGTTTTTGTTTTGTTTGTTTGCATTTTCTTGTATTTTCAACTAGTCCTTTACTTTTCATTCATACTATACCTCAAGGACAGTATTTTCAGGGCCTGGTTTTTGTCCCCATCATTTTTCTTTTTCTTTTTTGGTGCCATCTTATTACTATGTAACAAATAGGCAGCCCTAATTAAGCGGGACTTATGTCCCTTTTGGGCTTTCCCTATTGTATCCCAAATGTTTTTACATTCCGATTGGTGCCTACTGTACTTTTGTATTGTACTCGGATCAATAAAGTTGAATTGAATTGAATTGAAACTGACAAGTACACAGTAAGATTACATTGAAACATGACAAGATCTTAATTAAACACACCTTATGGCAGCCATGCAAAGCGCCCACTCTAGAGGGTGGTTACAGATATCGAACCACGATCGAATGCTCTCCTGGCCGTGAGTGTTACCATTCATATATCCTCCCTCCTATATAATATTGTATATCATGATTAAGTTGCATAGGTAATTTGGTCTTTTTTGCTGTGGTTACTTTAATATTGTTGAACCTGAGTCTTGCACCAAAGAATGTGTTTTATTTTCTGCAAAGTTTCTAATGTTATTTTTCTGATGAAATTTGCCAGCAGTATCCTGCACCCATGATTTAGATTGTAATTTTACTTCTCTTCAACCTCTGACTACTTGTTTTGTTTTGTCATAATTCAAACAATCCATTCCAGTTATTTTTGATTTGCTTACTTGTATATTTTCATGGTCTTAGCTGGTATATTTGGTGAAGCTCTCATATTTCAAGAGTCGCATCTTTCAGCAAAGATCTCATTTCGTCATATATATATTTCGTGCATCATTGTTGGTATAAATAGATTATATTATTTTGTTTAAGGTCTTGTTTGGCAGTAGATGTAGGGTTTAAAGTGGAGTGGGAATGGTGGAAATGGTTTCCCACTGCTCTCAAAGTTCTTTGCTTGTGTTCCCACTGCTCACGCATGCGTTCCAATGAAACTCTTCTTTAGAGTTCCCACTGCTCACCGAAACCACTTTAACCACTGAGTAGATTTACTTAATACTTTTGAAACATGGAAATTGTATAACAAGTCATTTGTATACATATTTTGAATTATGATATTTCCCAATAATCATTATAAAAGGTTAATAGGCCCAATGGCCAAAGAATGTGACTCTAGGTCTTTAGACAAGTTAACATGACTAGTTATTTTAATTAAAAATGTTTAGAAACATAATGAGTATAATTTTTTATATACAAAAGCATATCAAAACGGAAAACAGTTTTCATAGGTAATAATGAGTTACAGTGATGGTCTTATAGACAAATACTTCCTAACACAATTTAGACCAGAGTTGCCTGAAATTAATTATGCTATTTTCTAAAGTAATAAATTTGTTTGCTTATTATTATATCATGTTGTTACTTATTATCACTACTACTGTTATTATGATTGTTCTTATATAACTGCATCTACACCTTGTTTGATATTATAAGCCCTTCTATCTATTTTGTATAGTGTATTTCTTCCATAACAGGGCGCCATCTAGTCATTTTCGCTGTCACTTGCCAAGAATTATACGTGTTCTGTTCAGACGAGGAGGGAATAATTATTATGATTTGTCCGCAAAGGTTCACCAGTCACTCTAGTACAGAGTAAAACGGGGAGGCGACCTGACCGACGTCTCTGTTGAGCGTAGACTCGGATCCGACCTGGGCTGGTGAACCAAAGTCCTCCGTGCCCACCTTCTCGTGGTGCGGACCGTTGGTACCCTTCCTAGGAAGGGGAACGAACGGGCACGGCAGGCAAAACCAGGGGAAGGCAATGGCAAACCACCCCTGTTAACTTGCCAAGAAAATCGTCATGAAACACACTAAGCCAAAAACGGTGATAGTTGCGAATGGTGGGACTCCCAGGCCGGAGCGTGACTTAGAAGCTACTGGGGAAGAGCAAGACGGAGAGTCAAGGGCCCCTCGATCTAATGAAGCAACAGGACTAAAGCCGAAAGGACGTCTAGAGGTGGATCGATTCGGAGGGGAAAGACTCAACCTGAGCTGTAAGCAGAAGATGAAGTTGGGCACATGGAACGTGCGAAGTATGCAGAGCGGAAAGATGGACGTGATACAGGGAGAGATGAAGAAATTAGACATAGCAATCCTAGGATTAAGTGAGACAAGGTGGAAGGGACAAGGACATTTCAGTTGGAATGGATACAGGATAATAATGTCAGGACAAAAAGAGAGAGGAAAAAATGGAGTTGCAATCATGTGTGACAAGTCAAGCGCAAATGCGATAATGGGATATGATACAGTGAGTGATAGAATTTTGAGTGTAAGATTCAGAGGAAGAAAGGTCAACATAACCATTATACAGGTATATGCTCCAACATCGATATCGTTAGAAGAGGAACACGAGGGTTTTTACACCAGCCTGCAAAGTACAGTGGACAGAACTCCGAAGGGCGACGTACTAGTGATCATAGGTGACTTCAATGCGAAGGTGGGTCAATGCACCGGAGGCGATGGAGACACATTAGGTAGTCATGGCCTGGGTGAACAGAATGAAGCAGGAGAAAGACTTGTTGAGTTTTGCAAAGGGAATGGCTTAGGAATTATGAACACTTGGTTCGAACAGCCTAAGAGAAGACTGTACACATGGACGTCACCGAATGGGAAGCATAGAAACCAGATTGACTACATACTGATAAACAAAAGATGGAAAAGCACAATAAGAGATGTGAGAACAAGGCCAGGAGCGGACTGTGGAACTGACCATGAGCTATTGGTAGCAACACTGAGAACGAAATTGAAAAAGATAAAGAAAGGAGATCGATTGATCAGATACGACTGCAAGGGTATCACACTGGAATACAGGATGGAAATAAAGAATCGGTTTGAAGTACTAGAGAGAGATGAGATAGAAGAGGAAGAGGATTCGAACAACCTATGGGAGAGGATGAAGAAAACAATAGTCGAAGTCGCAGATAAGCACATTCCAAAGAAGAAGAAAATCACAACAACGACATGGCTATCGAGAGAAGCCATATGCATGGCGGTTGATAGGAAGGCTGCAAAGAAGGCAGGAGAAAAGGATAAGGTAAGGGCACTGAACAGTGCCTTCCAAAAACAAGCACGGAAAGATAAAGAAATACATCTAAACGAATTATGCAGAGAAATGGAAGACGAGGGAAGGAAGGGACGAACCAAGGAAATGTTCTCAAAAGTAAAGACAATCACGGGAAAATTTGCACCTAGAATGGGCTCAATGAAGGCAGGAGATGGAAATGTAATCTGCGATGAAGAAGGGATAAAGCATAGATGGAGAGAATACACGGAGGAGTTGTATAGGGAAGACAAACGAGTCAAAAAAGAACAAATTGACGTAACAGAGTATGAAAAGGAACCGGAGGTCATGGAAGCGGAGGTAGAATGGGCAATCAGACAACTCAAGGACAATAAGGCACCCGGTCAAGATGGGATACCTATAGAACTGATAAAAGCAGGGGATGATGCGATGATAAAAACAATAACAAAATTGTGCAATCAAATATGGGCAACTGGAGAATGGCCGGAGGACTGGAAGAAGTCGATCTTTATACCTATATTCAAGAAAGGAGATGCGAGGGAGTGTGAAAATTATAGGACGATAGCAATGATATCACACACTAGTAAAATATTACTGAAAATAATTCACAAAAGAATGGAAGGCACAATTGAAAGAGAACTTCCGGTGAACCAGGCAGGGTTTAGGAAATCTCGTGGAACTCGAGACCATATAGCCAACATGAGGTGGATAATGGAGAGACAAAGGGAGTATGGACAGGAGGTTCACATCTGTTTCATTGACTATAGCAAGGCATTCGACTGCATTAACCATGATTTAATGTGGAAAACCCTGCTTGAAATGGGAATTCCGAAACACCTGATAATGTTACTAAAGGGTTTATATGAAGACCAGATAGCGGTGATAAGAACAGAATACGGAGACACTGACAATTTCAGAATCAAGAAAGGAGTGAGGCAGGGATGCATCTTGTCTCCATTCCTGTTTAATCTATATGCTGAAAGAATAATGAGAAAGGCAGAACTGGAGGGGGCAATTGAGGGAGTAAAAATTGCTGGAAAGACACTGAATAACCTTAGATACGCGGATGACACAACATTAATGGCAAAAAGAAAAGAGGATTTGGCAGAACTGATAAGAAGGGTCAGGAGAGAAAGTGAAAAAGCTGGTTTATACTTCAACATAAAGAAGACAAAGGTCATGACAACAGCAGATTGGGATAGTTTTGAGATAGACGGAGAGGAAATAGAGGTGGTAGAAAGCTTCACATTCCTAGGATCACTGGTTGGAAAGGAGGGAAAGTGTGATCCAGAAATAAAACGAAGGATTGCTATAGGGAAAGCTGCAATGACCGGACTGGAAAAGATATGGAAAGACAAACATGTGAGCATAGAAACCAAAAAAAGGCTCGTGAGAGCACTAATCTTTCCTACGGTACTGTACGGTTGCGAGACGTGGACAATGACAAAGAACATGGAAAATAAGGTTAACGCTTGTGAAATGTGGATATGGAGGAAGATGCTGAGAATATCTTGGACTGAGAAAAGAACGAACGAATCAATACGAGAGGAGATTGGAGTTGAGAATGAAGAGTCGTTAAAACAAACTGCGACAAGAATGAAGCTAAGGTTCTTTGGACATGTTATGCGATCTGATGGTCTGGAGAAGGAAATGATGCTGGCGTGCGGTGAGGGGAGGAGAAGACTGGGTCGCCCAAGGAGGAGATGGATGGATGAGATACAAGATGTAACTGGCATGAATTTGGCGGAATTGAGAGACTTGTCATCGAATAGGAGATGGTGGAGTGTGTTCACCAGGACGGTCGCTAGAGCTCCACGAGCTGACAGCACAAGGTGACAAGGTGTAAATGAATATTGAAGAACCTTATGAATAATGAATGAACTCTAAGAATATTAATCTGTACATTTAGTGTGTTCTGAGATGATTGTTTAATAGAAAGCTTTGGTTACATTAATTGTCGTTTGTCATTTGACATCATGATTGCTATGTTGTCGTCAATGCATTGTTCAGAGAGCCATAATGGTTCCAGGAAGAGAGGCAGCATCATGTCTTCTCGGTGGTTGGGTTATATATCTACCTGGAATGACCTCCTTTCCTCAAGACCTTCGAGTCCCAATTCTGGTCAGGAAGGATCCCTTTTTTTATCAACTCTTCAAAACTGCTCTTTTTATTGGGGTTGAGCTGCAAGCATTTCTTAGTATATATATATATATGCATATATATATACATATATATATATATATTATATATATTATATGCAATCAGCTTCCTCCTTCGTTCCGGGCTGCATTACTATCTGGTGGTCCTGCCACAGCTTTTCGTTGTCTTAAAATTTGCCTTTATTCCCGAGGACTCTCGCACTGGGAGTCCCTCTGATTGGTGGGCATTGGGTAGAGGCACTTTATAAGTTTTGAAATACATTACTATAAAACATAGGGATGCTATATAAATACACTGAATGAATTAATAGGACTATAAGTAAGACCGTTCAATAGAATGTCTTTTGTGGACTGTAGCTTCAGCATGCGGTCATCTGCTTCTAACTAGCTCATATTCCCTCTGCTGCTCACAGCGTGCATGCTCATCGGCAATTCCATTAGAGTGTTGCCTATCGGTTGGCGATGTTAGATAGCCGCATCATCGTCATCATCAGTTCCTGACGCCAGCCATTTGATAGGTACAAATAAATTATCTCCAGTGTCCCCGGTCATTTGTCAAGTCCACTGCCCCTTAGTGTTAGTCCAAGTGATGTTGTGTCCTCAGTTATATTATCTATCCAGCATAGTCTTGGTCTGCCTTCGTTTCTTTTTCATTCGAATCTTGCATGTACAGTGCATTGTGTGGGATTCGGTCAACTGGCATTCTCTGCACATGTCCAAACCATTGGAGTTTTCATTGAATGACTTTGTCAGCAGAGTTGTTTGGATACCTAATGATTCTCTTACGTCATCGTTTCTTACTTTCTGCAGTCTTGAAATCTCTGCGATCTTCCGCAGCCAGCTCATTTCTGCTGTAAGAATTCTTCTCTCATCTTGTTTTCGCATTGTCCAACATTCCGATCTGTATATGAAAATCAGTTGTATCATTATCTCATATATTTTTGTCTTTGTTTTCTTTGTTAATTCTCCTTATCCATATCCTGTTCATTATTCCAAATGATTGTGAGTGCGTCCAGTTCTCTTTTGTAGGCCCTGTATCTTTATCGTTGCTCCATCTGAGTTTATTAGCCACCCCCTAGATAGATTAATTATTGTCCTACTTGTTCAATAGTGTATCCTTGGATTGTGATAGTTATTGCATGGTGTGTCTTTGGTCATTGTTTTGGTTTACTCTGTGTTGATCATTAGGCCGAATCTTCTACTGGTTTCGTTAATCTGGGTCATAATATCCTGTAATTTCTGGCCCGCTTCTAATGAGGAGACCAATGTCGTCAGCAAATTTGTGATTATTCACCAGCCCTCCATTTAATTTGATTCCTGCCTTCGTACGTATTGTTGAGGCTGTGACATTACTGCTTCTAATACTAGGTAAAATAGGTATGAAGATAAGATAGGCCTACATCCTTGTCATACCCTTGTTTTCGTGTGATAGTATTCTGTGATCTTTTTATCTACTTTCTTGGCACTTGATGATTTTCGATTTATCTCTTGTACAAGTTTGATCAATTGCTCTGGTATTCCTGCGTTTTGCATCGTTCTCCACATTCCATCATGCCATATACTGTTGAATCTTATTGTCTGAAGACTACGAAGTTGATGAAGACTTTCTGGTTGCGTCCTGTGCTTTTCACAAATATCTGTCTCATTGTGAATAGTTGATCGATTGTGCTTCTTCATGGTCTGAACCCGGAGCTGAAAGGCTGCCAGGACGGACGGTGCCAAAACCGAATGAGTTCTCTGGTACGGTGCCTGCAGAGCTGACAGGCTGCCAGGATGGACGGTGCCAAAACTGCCGGAGTTCTCTGGCCTGTGAATATATAGACATGGTCATTGGTGAACTATCTTAACTAAAGAGCTTATCTTAACTAAAGAACATATGTAAATTAAAGAACATATCTTAGCCAAGGAACATACCTAAAATAGAACTATCTTAACTAAAGAACACATCTTATCTAAAGAACACAATTAAAGAACACTTCTGAACCAAAGAACTACTTTTAATAACTAAAGAAAACATCTTAACTAAAGAACTATGTTAACTAAAGCACACGTCTTAACTAAAGAACTATCTTAACTAAATCACACGTCTTAACTAGAGAACTTTCTTAACTAATGAAAACATCTAAACTAGAGAAGATATCTTAGCTAATGAAAACACCTTAACTAAAGAACTATCTTAACTAAAAGCTATCTTAAGTAAAGAATACATTTCAAACAATGAACATAATTAAATAACATAATTAACGAACACATCTAAAGAACTATCTTAACTGAGGAAAACATCTTAACTAAAGAACCTTACCTAACGAACACATCTTGAATCTAAATTGAAGAAGTATCTTAACTAAAGAACACATCTTAACTAATGAAAACAATTAAGAACATAATAAGAGAACACATCTGAAGAACGCGTCTTAACTAAAGAAATGTCTTAAATAGTGAAACCATCTAAATTAAAGAACTATCTCAACTAAGGAACACTTCTTAACTAAAGAACTATCTTAATGAGAGAACATATCCAAAGTAAAGAACACATATTCAGTAAAGAACTATCTTAACTAAGGAACAAAATTAATTAACAATTAAAGAATACATCTAAAGAACTACCTTAACTAAGGAGCACATTTTAACTAAAGAAGTATCTTAACTAAAGCAAGCATCCTAACTAAAGAACATAATTAAAGAACACATCTAAGGAACTACCTACCTAAAGAACACATCTTAACTAAAGAATATATCTCAATTAAACACACATCTTAACTAAAGAGCTATCTTAACTAAAGAACACATCTCAACTAATGAACATGATTAAAGAACATAATTAAAGAACACATCTAAAGAATTATCTTAACTAAGGAACACATTTTCACTAAAGAACTGTCTTAACTAAAGAACACATCTAAATTATAGAATGTATCTTAACTAAAGAACACATCTAAACTAAAGAACTATATTAATTAGAGAACACACCTTAACTAAACAAATATATTAACTAATGAACACTTCTAAACGAAAGAACATATCTTAACTAAAGAACACATCTTAACCAAAAACCGTCTTAACTATAGAACACATCAAAACTAAAGAACGACCTTAACCAAAGAACACATCTTAACTAAAGAACTATCTTAACTAAAGCACACATCTTAACAAAAGAACTATCTTATTAAAAACAACATGGCTTAGCTAAACACACAACTAAAAAACACATATTAACTTAAGAACTATCTTAACTAAAGATCACATCTAAGCTAAAGAACTATCTTCATTAAAGAACACATCTTAACTAAAGAAAATAATTAACGAACATAATTAAAAATACATCTAAAGAACTATATTAACTGAATAACACATCCTAACTTGAACACTTCTTAACTAAAGAACTATTTTAGTAAAGAACACATCTAAACTAAAGAACTATCTTAACTAAAGAACACATCTAACAAACGAATTGTCTTAACTAAAGATCGCATCTAAACTAAAGAACTATCTTAAATAAAGAACACATCAACTGAAGAACTATATTAACTAAAAGAACACATCTAAACTAAGGAACATATCTTAAATAAAGAACACATCTTAACTAAAGAACTTTCTTAAATAAAGAACACATCTAAACAAAATAAACTATATTAACTAAAGAAAATATCTTAACTAAAGAACTATCTTAACCAAAGAACATATCTTAACTGAAGAACTATCTTAACCAAAGAACTATCTTAACCAAAGAACTATCTTAACTAAAGAATACATCTTAACTACTGAACAATCTAACTAAAGAACGCTCCTTGACTAAAGAACTATATTAACCAAAGAACACATCTAAACTGAGGAACAATTTTAAGTAAAGAACACAACTTAACCAAAAAATTATCTTACATAAAGAACATATCTTAACAAAGAACATAACTAAGGTACACTTCTTAACTAAAGAACTGTCTTAGCTAAAGAACTATCTTAACTAAAGAACACATCTCAACTAAAGAACTATCTTAACTAAAGAACGCACCTAAACTAAAGAACTACCTTAGCTAAAGAACACATCTTAACTAAAGAACTATATTAACTAAAACAACACATCTAAACTAAGAACATACCTGAACTAAACATATCTTAACTAAAGAACTAAAGAACTTTCTTAAATAAAGAACACATCTACACTAAATAAACTATCTTAACTAAAGAATACATCTGAACTAAAGAACTGTATTAACCAAAGAACACATCTGAACTAATGAACATATCTCAAGTAAAGAACACATGTAAACTAAAGAACTCTCTTAACTAAAGAACGCAACTTAACCAAAAACTTATCCTACGTAAAGAACATATCTTACCAAAGAACATAACTAAAGTACACTTCTTAACTAAAGAACTATGTTAACTAAAGAACATCTCAACGAAAAAACTACCTTAACTAAAGAACGCATCTAAACTAAAGAACTATCTTAGCTAAAGAACATCTTGAGCAAACAAATTATCTTAAGTAAGGAACATATCTTAACTAAGAACACAATTAAAGAACACTTCTTAACTGAAGAACTATCTTAACTAAAGAACACATCTTAACTAAAGAACTATATTAACTAAACGAACACAACTAAACTAAGGAACATATCTGAACTAAAGAACACATCTTAACTAAAGAACTTTCTTAAATAAAGAACACATCTAAACTAAATAAACTAAATAAACTGTCTTAACTAAAGAACACATCTTAACTAAAGAATTATCTTAACTAAAGAACACATCTTAACTTAAGAACTATCTTAACCAAAGAACTATCTTAACTAAAGAATACATTTTTTCTAATGAACTGTCTTAACTAAAGACATCTTAAATAAAGAACTATATTAACTAAAGAACATATCTAAACTAAGGAACATATCTCAACTAAAGAACACATCTAAACTAAAGAACTAACTTAACTAAAGAACACAATTATCTTACGTAAGGAACATATCTTAACAAAGAACATAACTAAAGTACACTTCTTAACTAAAGAACTTTCTTAACTAAAGAACACATCTCAACTAAAGAACTATCTTAACTAAAGAACGCATCTAAACTAAAAAAACTATCTTAGCTAAAAAGCACAACTTAAGCAAACAAATTATCTTAAGTAAGGAACATATCTTAACTAAAGAACACAATTAAAGAACACAATTAAAGAACACTTCTAAACTTAAGAACTATCTTAACTTAGGAACACATCTTAACTAAAGAACTATATTAACTAAGAGAACACATCTGAACTAAGGAACATATCTGAACTAAAGAACACATCTTAACTAAAGAACTTTCTTAAATAAAGAACACATCTAAACTAAATACACTAAATACACTATCTTAGCTAAAGAACACATCTTAACTAAAGAACTTTCTTAAATAAAGAACACATCTAAACTAAATACACTAAATACACTATCTTAGCTAAAGAACACATCTTAACTAAAGAACTACCTTAACTAAAGAACACATCGTAACTAAAGAACTATCTTAACCAAAGAACTATCTTAACTAAAGAATACATCTTAAGCAATGAAGTATCTTAACTAAAGAACATATCTTAACCAAAGAACTATATTAACTAAAGAACACATCTAAACGAAAGAACATATCTCAACTAAAGAACACATCTAAACTAAAGAACCATCTTAACTAAAGAACACAACTTAACCAAAAGAGTATCTTACGTAAAGAACACATCTTAACAAAGAACATAACTAAAGTACACTTCTTAGCTAAAGAACTATCTTAACTAAAGAACACATCTCAACTAAAGAACTATCTTAACTAAAGAACACATCTAAACTGAAGAACTAGGGCTTATATATTTTCCAAGATATCTTAACTAAAGAACACATCTTAACTATCTAAACTAAAGAACTACCTCAACTAAAGAACACATCTAAAGTAATGAACCATCTTAACCAAGGAACACATCTTAACTAAAGAACATAATCAAAGAATTGTCTTAACTAAGATCTATCTTAATATGTGTTTCCATGTTAGACTCACATGACTCTGTGCCTAAGTATAATTTTCCGCGCCAGTCGTATTGCTGTCGGATTCATTTATCGACCATCTACTAAAGTCCACTGCATTGTTGCATACAGAGGCGCTATTAATGATAATGGTATGGTATGGTATCTGGGAATTTATATAGCGCCTCTCACAGTGCGAACTATTCAGAGGCGCTCTCAGCGTGTGAGCCTCGCGAAAACAGAAAAGACTTTAAACAATGAACAACAAAGAGAGAGAACCGAGCAAGTAGGGTCCCACGAAGTATCAAGGGAAGAAAGTTCCATAGGGATGGGCCCACGACAGGGAAAGAGCTAGACTGACCTCACCCGGAGAACGAACAGCTTCAGACAACGTAGGGTCGATGGGAAGAAGCAGAGAGAGGGTTGCGCATCAGGTCACAAAGGTAAGCTGGAGCTAAGCCCTATTGCACCTTAGAGACTATAGTGTTATGATCTTGAAGTGGAAACGAGCGGAGACAGGAAGCCAATGCAAGACATCAGTCAAGTAAGTAGAGATGGAGGAGAACCGAGAACGATGAGCAATGAGGCGAGCAGCCGCGTTAAGTACCGATTGAAGGGCAGAAAGACGGACTTTCGGAAGGCTTACCAGTAAAGAATTCCAATAGTCAATGCGGCAACAGATAAATGCGTGGATAATGGTAGTGAAAACTGCAGGAGAGACGGATCGACGGATAGGTCGCAGTCTCCTCGAGTGGTAGTAGCAAGTGCGAGTAAGTAAAGATCGAGAGATGAGAAGCAAAGGTTAGTGAAATGTGTAAGGTGACTCCCAGGTCGCGGACATTCGTAGACTATGAGAAGGTCGGAAAGTGAGTTGAGAGAAGTGAGAGATCAAGTTTATATAGGCCTAATAATATTACTGCTTTGTAGTGGGGTCAATATGCCATATGCCCCAAGAAATTGCAAGAAAAGTTTTATGCTGACTTTCGGGTGCATTAGGTCTGGAGAAGAACATACTAAAAGTTTACCGAAATCGGAGCACTGGAAGGGGTCAAATTATGGCGCCAAAAAAAGATGGCCGCCAATGGGGAATGAATGACTCAAATGTACACAACTTGCTTAGATTTAGAAATGACTGTTAGACTGTAACAATTTGCTAACAAGACTTAGTGTTTCTAGACTAAACTGATCCTGCTGAAAACGAAAATCGCGGTTAGCAAGCTGGATTTTAGCGGTTGCATGGAAAAACAAGATGGCGGACAAATTGTCGGCCAAGTATCTTCGAATGGCTGTTAGTAAGGTCATGTATGCCATGGAAACATGATTTTAGAGTCTAAATTACCATTTACGGGGTCAAGGAATGCCGCATGCGACGGAACTAAAGACACATATGTAGCACTCCCAAAAAGAAAATGGCGGACGCAATGGCTGCCAAATATCTTCAATGGCTATAAGTAAATAACGTATGTGATGGAAACATGATTTTAGAGTCTAAATTAACATTTTCGGGGTCAAGGAATGCGATGGAACTAAAGATACATATGTAGGCCTAGCACTGCCAAAAAAACTAAGTGGCAGAATAACTATACAGAGGCGCTCTTAGCACAGAAACCCCTGGGAAACAGAAATGTCTTTAGGGAACGCGAGACCGATGAGGGCCTGGTTGAACAACAACAACAAAACAACTCAAAACGTCTCTGGTCCTCAATCTGCGGCCTACTGGGACAGGGTACGCGCTCAGTGAGTCCTCCTGCCTTTACTGCTGAGGATTTTCTCCAGATGATGGCATGGAAGATTGCTGATCTTTGAGCGAAGACTCTTAATGCCCCTCCTGCGCATTTCTCCCACACGGACGCCACCTTCGAAGGATTCCTCCAATCCTTCAAACGGAACTTCGTCAAATACTTGGAACATTCATGCGAACTGGACCCTCTTCCCCCATTTTTGGTGAACATTTTAGACGATTTACCTCCATTTCTAGTTCATATATTTAACAGGTCGCTTTCTGAGGGTTATCTACCTGCTACCCGAAAACGGGCTATTGTTTTCCCGACCTTGAATAAGCAAATCCTTGACCAAAATGCCTGTCAAAATTACCGGCCCATCTCCCAACTTTCTTTCTTCTCAAAGACCCTTGAAAGACTAGTTTCATTCCAGCTACTCCCCTACTTTGAGCAAGCTGGGCTTATGCCGGCCGCCAAATCTGGCCTCAGAGGCCACCATTCCGCCGAAACTGCTCTCGTATCTCTTCTGTCTGATAGTTATATCACTCTCGTCTCTCTCTCTCTCTCTCCTTGCGCTTTTTGAAGTATCATCTCCATCTGACATGGTTGACCAAAAGATCTTGCTTCAGCGACTGGAACTGTCCTGTGGCCTCTCTGGTGTTCCTCTTCTTTGGTTTAAATCATACCTCTATGACCGCTCACAGCTTGTTGTACTTGGTGAAACCAGGACTCGTTGGACAGAGGTCGAATTTGGTGTTCCCCAGGGGTCGGTGCTCGGTCCCATCCTCTACATCCTCTTCACTGCTGTATCGCGTCTCTATTTACCAAACATGGGCAAATGGCCATCTTTATGCAGACGATGCTCAGGCTTTTGTACATGGTCCGTCAATTGATCAACTCTCCCTTGTTCACTCCATTGACCATCTTGTCTCTGACCTTCACTACTGGATGTCCACTAACCTTCTCTGCCTCAACACTGCTAAGACTCAATTGATCTGGTTTGGGACTAAGCAGCAGCTTGGTAAACCTGACTTTCCATTGCTGACTGAGAAATTTCCTGCTTACATTTACTCTTCCACCGTCCGCGACTTGAGAGTCACACTTGACTCCTCCCTGAAATTCGCAGATCATATTTCCAACATGACTCGCTCCTGCTTCTTTCAACTGAGGTGTCTCAGGGCCATCTGACGCTCGGTCTCACCTCCTGTCTTTACCACCATAGTTCATGCATTTGTCTGCTCACGCTTGGACTACTGCAACTCGCTCCTCGTGGGTCTCCCTAAGCAGCGTCTCCCCCCTTCAATCTGTTCTAAATGCTTCCGCTAGACTCATCGCTCGACTCCCCAGCTTTGCCCATATCTTTACTCACGTGCTTGGTGTCCTGCACTGGCTCTCTATTGCCGCGCGCATCCGTTATAAAATCCTTCTCCTTGTCTCTCAATCTTATCAGGGTACTGCCCCAAAATATCTCTCCAACTATTTGCGAAAGCCGCTATCTGCATCCCCTTCTCGCTCGCTTCGCTCTGTGAATCGGCATGATCTTTTTGTTCTCCTTTTTGTTCTCAGGGCTAAAACTGCATGCCTTGGTCCAGCACCGGGCGTTTGCCGTAGTGGGTCCCACGATCTGAAATGACATTCGCTCTCTGCTCAGGGCCAAACTAATGACTGATTTTTCCTCATCGGTCTTGCGTTCTCTAATGGCATTTCTGTTTCCCCGGGACTTCTGTGCTAAGAGTGCTACTGGATAGTTAGTTATTCTGTGAGAGGCGATTTACGAATTTCCTGGAGACAATACAATACAATACTCTTATTCTTTGACCAAGAAAACACTACTCCAGACTGGCCGCCAATTTGTCCGTCATTTTCCTTTTTTGGCAGTGCTACATATGTGTCTTTAGTTCCATCGCATTCCTTGACCCCGAAAATGTTAATTTAGACTTTAAAATCATGTTTCATCACATACATGACCTTACTTGCAGCCATTTGAAGATATTCGGCCGCCATTTTGTCTGTCATTTTGCTTTTTTGGCAAACATTCTAGATAAAATAATACAGTACATTTAGGTTATTGTAATTAGTAGCTTCTATTGTGCCGGTGTCTAATGCACAAGGTTCCAACCGACGGCACACCAAAACCAAGCCGTAATCAGGTCAACATCCAGAAGACCATGCAGTCCGCAAGACAGAGAGACAGCCTATGGTGAATAGGCAATTTGAAAGAGATAAGTTTCAAGATGAGAACGATATGACACAAGCAACTGAACAGAGCACAGTCACACAGAGAGACAGAGAGAGAGAGAGAGAGAGAGAGAGAGAGAGAGAGAGAGAGAGAGAGAGAGAGAGAGAGAGAGAGAGAGAGAGAGAGAGAGAGAGAGAGAGAGAGAGAGAGAGAGAGAGAGAGAGAGAGAGAGAAAGAGAGAGAGAGAGAGAGAGACAGACAGACAGACAGACAGACAGACAGACAAAGAGAGAGAGAGAGACAGAGAGAGAGAGAGAGACAGAGAGAGAGAGAGAGAGAGAGAGAGAGAGAGAGAGAGAGAGAGAGAGAGAGAGAGAGAGAGAGAGAGCGAGACAGAGACAGAGACAGAGACAGAGTTCCAAAAAGTAGGCCCAGCAACCAAATTTCGCATGTTTTAGCTTCGCGACTGTTAAATAATTATAACGACATCGTTTATATTACAAGCATAATAATAATTATAGGCTTGATGATGATGATAATGATGATGATGATGATGATGATGATGATGATGATGATGATGATGATGATGATGATGATGATGATGATGATGATGATGATGATGATGATGATGATGATGATGATGATGATGATGATGATGATGATGATGATGATGATGATGATGATGATGATGATGGTGATGATGATGATGATAATAGTAATAATAATAATAATAATAATAATAATAATAATAATAATAATAATAATAATAATAATAATAATAATAATAATAATAATAATAATAATAATAACAATGAGAGTGATGATGATGATAGTGATCATACTGATGATAATGCTAGGTAATTGCATGTTTTGAATCTTGAGGGCTTCCTCAGATAAAATAATAATGGACAAAAACAATGGGTATGAAAAGTGAGGATTTTCTTGATTTGATCAGGAAGGTCTAGGATGATGAATTCTGTGTTGGAATGGTACCATCCAATCCAAAAAGTGGGGGTACGGGTACCTCTCGAACCCTCCATAAATTACGCCTATGGGTTACAGAAGGAGAGGTGTGGATCAAAAGTAATACCAGGTTTGCGGAGGTGAAGGTAAGAGTTATTCGATAGGTGCATGAAAGGGTCAGGGATTTTCTTAATTTGATCAGGAAGGTCTATGATGATGAATTCTGTTTTGGAATGGTTAAGGCAGAGGAGATTGGATGACATCCACTGTGAGATAAGGATCATAAGGTTAACCACGTTGAGTAATTGTGTGTGATGGAGGTGGAAAAAAGCTTGGGGAAAAGGATATGTATAGTTGGGTGTCATCAGCGTAAAGATGGTGCATGGTCAACAGAGGAGGATTGTATGAGATGGCTTAAAGGTGTGGCATAAAGGACGAAGAGGAGTGGA
Source organism: Allolobophora icterica (assembly GCA_963556255.1). NCBI lineage: Eukaryota > Metazoa > Annelida > Clitellata > Crassiclitellata > Lumbricidae > Allolobophora > Allolobophora icterica. The sequence continues at coordinate 44,555,880 of OY744609.1, read as the reverse complement.
CCGAGGAAGGAGCCTTGAGGGATACCACAGGAGAGAGGGAGCGGTTGCGAGCAGTGGCTGGAGGCTTTAACAGTCAATGGCGGCGATCTTGTTTGACAGGTGGGGGGGACATTTTGGAACTGATCTGGTGAAAAAAGAGTTTTGAACTGATCTTGTGAAAAAAGAGGTCAGAAAAATTTTCGCTCTGATGCGCGAAAAATTTGATGACCTTTTTTTGGTGTTTCCTCAAAATTTGGGGGTCCGTGTATGGCGTGTCCCCTACTCTTTAAGGTGGGGGTCTTGTCCCCCTCGACCCCCCCCCCCAGATCGCCGCCCATGTTAACAGTGAAGGATCGGGAAGACAAGTAGGACTGGAACCAGAGTAGAACAGTGCCAGAGACGCCAAATCAAGAAGATAGTCGTTAAAGAAGGAGGCTGTGATCAATGGTGTCAAATGCGGCGGAAATATCGAGGAGACAGAAGCAGGAGACTTGTTGATGGCTGATGGCAGTGACCAGTTTATTGTATAGAGACACAAGTAGAGTTTCTGTGGAGTGGTGTTTAGTGAAACCAGATTGGTGGGGTTAAAAAGTGAATTCGAAGAGAGGTAGTGGTTTAGCCGAGCAAGGACTATTCTTTCAGTTAATTTAGATAGAAAGGAAAGATTGGAGATGGGACGGTAGTTAGATAGTGTTTCTTTATCAATATTGTTTTTTTTTTAGAAGAGGGAGGGGGTTCTCTAAAGAGTGCTTAAAGGCCATTGGGAAGTCGCCGGTAGAGAGAGACAGAGAGACAGAGAGAGAGAGAGACAGAGAGAGAGAGAGAGACGAGAGAGAGAGAGAGAGAGACAGACAGACAGACAGACAGACAGACAGACAGACAGACAGACAGACAGACAGAGACAGACAGACAGACAGAGACAGACAGACAGACAGACAGACAGACAGAGAGAGACAGAGAGAGACAGAGAGAGACAGAGAGAGAGAGAGAGAGAGAGAGAGAGAGAGAGAGAGAGAGAGAGAGAGAGAGAGAGAGAGAGAGAGAGAGAGACAGAGAGAGAGAGAGAGACAGAGAGAGAGACAGAGAGACAGAGAGAGACAGAGACAGAGACAGAGACAGAGACAGAGACACACACACAGACACAGACACAGAGAGACAGACAGACAGAGACAGAGACAGAGAGACAGACAGACAGAGAGAATGATAATTTTTGTGATTACAGGAACGAGGACAGAGGCACAGTCTTTTAGAAGAGAAGTGGGGATAGGATCGAGTTCGCATTGCTTGCTATAAAGAGAGTTTAGGAAGAGTGACCAGTGGCGTCACTAGAGGGTGCGGGGGGTGCGGACCGCACCTGGTGACACCTTCAGAAGAGGTGACACCAAAATTACAAAATGGCTGTCTATATAATTTTTGGCAGAGTTTCAGCAGAAATTTATTATATTTCAATTAAAAATATTATAAAACAACAAAAACATTTTTCGCAACCAAGCTTACATGTACTGTTTCAGTATCAATTTACAAAAAAACATGAGAGAATTGGAAGCGATGACTGAGAGGCAGGAGTAGGGTTGAGAGAAGGGGGTGAAAACCGTGAAACAGTGCTGGAAAATGTAGTGGGGGAGTGTTTGTCTAGAAGAGATTGCAATGTGAAGCGAAGGGATGAGATTTTGTCACAGAAAAATGAACAGAAGCTATCAGCAATAGAAGTGGATGTAAGGGAGTTAGGCTGTATGGAGGGAGATCTGCAATGAAGGAGAGTGTTGACAGCTTTCCAGAGATCTCTTGGGTTGGAGGCGCTGGAATGTATAAGTGAGGAATGGTATTTCTTTTTGGCAGCAGCAATGAGTTTGTGGTATCTGTTTGTGACTGATTTCAAGGTATTGAGGGCTTTTGCTCTAGCTGCGGGGTCGAAATTTCGTGCGCTGGTAGATGTGCTCGAGGCGCCTGCGGAAAGTTTTAAAGGCTTGGAGGTAGGAAGTAAACCAAGGGTTGCTGGCGTGTGAACTGGGTTTGGTTATGAGTAGCGCATAAATCTCAAGGAGGTTGGAGAGTGTGGAATTGTAACAGGAAAGGAGGTCATCGAGGCAAGAGGGAGGTTAAGAACCACTACCACTAATACTACCAGCGGTATAGTATTAGTGGTAGTGGTAGCAGTAATAGTCTGTATCATGAAGAGCACTGGAGACCTTCCTCTGTTGACTTATGCACGTACTAAATGCTTTATATAAAAATAAACAAATAAATATATATAAATGAAATAAATAAAAATAATAATAACCAACCGATTAAATGCCTTGTCAGATCCGCTGTATCACCACGTTCCAGCGCCGTTAAATATTTGAGATCAGGCGCTACAAATTGTGTGTTTTATAGTCATAAACATAGGCCTAATTGTGTTCAGATAAAAATGGCGGTAGGAAGTAAACCATATTCATAGTAATAAATATAATACTGTATGGCAGTCTGTAAGGTGCCCATGGATCTGTCCTACTGCTAATTTTACAGTCCCCCCCCGGAGTATAGCGAGTAAAAAAGGCTGACTCTACCTTGTAGTACCTTCAGTCTTGTTGTCAAGACCTTAAACCTCAAGACCAAGACCAAGACCAAGACCTTGAACCTCAAGACCAAGACCAAGACCAAGACCTTGAACCTCAAGACCAAGACCAAGACCTTGAACCTCAAGACCAAGACCAAGACCAAGACCTTGAACCTCAAGACCAAGACCGAGACCAAGACCCTAAAAAATCACAGTCGTATCCAGACTTCTATTCCTTACTAAAAATTGTCCAGTCGGACAACTCGTTATTTTAATAAAAACATGAGTTTTTTCTTTTAATCAAGCAAAACAACTCTAAATGGAGACTGCAGAGAATTCCGAATTCGTATTTACAAAAGTCCTGCATGCGAAATGTTATTCCAAATGCATGTTGAATTTTATAAAAAAAAAAAACAATTTGCTCAGAATTTTCTTACCAAGACGTGACCTGTGGGGCCTCATAACATTCTGCCATGTGAAAAAACACGGTCTACAAGTGCTGAAATCGCTAGCACACAAAGCAGCTTTTCAAGAACCGGATGTAAATGTACAAATTAATCATCAGTCTGTTTTGAAATCATTCCATGGTAAATAACCGGAAGTCAAAATAATTGTCCACAACAACAGTGAAGCCTCATTCACACCGTGTAAATACTAAAGCAATAACTGTATGAGTAATTGTTGGATAAATTTTTAAAATTCTTGCCGTTTGTTAAAATTAATGACTGTTCATATTGACAAAAGTCTTGGTCTTGGTCTTGCAAAACCAAGACCAAAACTTTGAACCTCAAGACCAAGACCAAGACCTTAAACCTCAAGACCAAGACCAAGACTTTTAAAAACGAACTCGAGTGCACTCGAGACCAAGACCTTGGTCTCGAGGACAACAAGACTGAGTACCTTTATGGGGCTAGCGGGTATCAAGCCCGCGTCCTTCTGATCTTCGTGCCAGCGTGTTACCATTCATCCATCTTCCGACCTCAATGGTAACACACTGGCACGAAGTTCAGAAGGAAGCGGGTTCGAAACCCGCTAGCCCCACAAAGGTCGACTCAGCCTTCCACTCTCTAGACGGCAGCAGTAAAATGAGTAACAGTTTCACTGCACAAGTAACATTGGGTTCTGCGGAGAGACCTGGCCACCTACCGCCGATGTATGGCAATGCCACTTAAGGGCTGATGGCTTACACCTACCCACAGGTTATATGCCTTAATTGAAGCCTGCTTCAGTTCATTAAGTTTTGGGCTCCAATCAGATTTTAAACAGTTATTTGAAGAATCTCAATTTGAACTACATGGAGACTTCTTTTCTGGGTTTTATATAAAAGCTGACGATCTGGATAGCTGCTGGTGTCTTGTGGTATTTCTGTTGAGGCTATAGTTTGCTTCAATCAGCGCTCGTGAATAAGCTGGTTCTTTGCGCTTAGCATTAGAGTAGCGCTTTAGAAGTTTGGAGTTTACAATTACTATTACGATTACGATCTTGCCTATACGTTGGAGCAGACTTTCTCAATATTCTCATCTTTTATCGGCTGAAACATTTATGTCACCTAACATGTCATAAAGATACCAAATAGATGAAGCGGAATCTGAAAATTCTACCTGGTCTTCTGCTGTCTTTTATTTTGAAGTTTACATTTTACATTTCTTTACATTTTTATCACCTTAAAAGGTCATCAACCTCTAAATTATCTAGATAGGGCCTACATATTCATCTGCTAAAAACTCATTCCCTTAATTGTCTTAAAGATGAATATCACAAGAATATGAATTTTAAAACAGCCTCTTCTGGTCATTTGCTTTGACCACTGCTGATTTTACCTAAAGTTAACTTTCTGTACGCGTTTTATTATTCTTTATCTGCCGAAAATTTTCAAAATATAAAATGCCATAAAGATATCTGAAACAGAATGTGAATTTGAAAATAGGCCTACCTGGAGTCTTATGGGCTTTACTTGAAAGTTGCTTTTCCAGAAACTGATTCTTCTGGGCTTCGTTGTGAAGTTGCCTTGATCTTTGCTTTGCTGTGATATTAGCTTTACTTCAAAGTTAACGCTCTTGTTTTTTCAACAGGACCGGTGAAAACTTCCAATCCCTATAATAATTTAAAGATAGCCTATAAAGAACATTATTATGAATCTGAGCAAGCTGCTGCTCTCTGTTTAGCTTTAATGCTCGTTTTGCTTTGTTTTACGTAAACATTTCTTCAAACAATTTTATTTTTTACATAAATTTATTAGTTATGCCGTAGAAGATCTATTATTGTCAGAGGCGCGTTTACGCACAGGCGCACTAGGGCTTCCAAATCTCGGAGGGCCCCAAAATTTTTAAAAAAATTTCAATTATGAAAAACAACATTTTTGAATTTTGAATTATAGGCTAAACACCACCAGAGTCTCAGACTCTTAGTCTACAAGTTCAGAAAAGCCCCCAAAAATTCAAATTCAAATTCGTTTATTCGGCAGTCAAATTGACAAGATTAAGCAAATCGAAGATTTCAAACAATAGTTGCTCAATATAGCCTACATTGCAACTTGGCTGCCCAGGGGCCCAGAAAGGGTCATTAACCCCGCTACTAGGGCTACCTGGGCAGTGTTACAAATTGTTGTGAAGCAGCCGAACTTGTTTGCGCCTAAGGCCCCGTTTTCTGTAAATGCGCCTCTGATTAGTGTAATCGAAATTAACCACAGTTAACCGCTTAGACCTACCTCTATAGTCCAGGCAATCTAGCTCAAATTCCTGATGAACCTGGGAAAAATTGCTTCAGAAGCTTTTTAAACGGTTTCTGGCTCAGAAAATATTGCTGAATAACATATCCAAAATCGGACAAAATCGGTCCAGGGGAACACCCCCAAAAATGAGTTTCAAAATGGCGGATTGGGGTTTCCTTAGAAATGCCAATAATGATAGGGGCCTAACAATAATTTGCAGTTAGACACGGACAAAAGTCCTTCAGAAGCTTTAAAAATGGTTTCCTGCTCAGAAATAATTGCTGAATGACATATCCAAAATCGGACAAAATCGGTCTAGGGGAACACCCCCAAAAATGAGTTTCAAAATGGCGGACTGGCGGTTTCCTAAGAAATACCAATAATAATAACAATAATAATAATAATAATTTGCATTTAGACAAGGGCAAAATTGCTTCAGAAGCTTTTTAAACGGTTTCCTCTTCAGAAAAAATTGCTGAATAACATATCCAAAATCGGACAAAATCGGTCTACGGGAACACCCCCAAAATTGAGTTTGAATTGGTGGATTTGGGGTTTCCTAAAAATACCAATAATAGTAGGGGCCTAACAATACTTTGCAGTTCGACATTGGCAAAAATGCTTAAGAAGCTTTATAAACGGTTTCCTGCTCAGAAATAATTGCTGAATAGCATATCCAAAATCGGACAAAATCGGTCTAGACGAACACCCCTAAAAATGAGTTTCAAAATGGCGGACTGGCGGTTTCCTAAGAAATACCAATAATAATAACAATAATTTGCAGTTAGACCTGGGTATGATTGCTTATGAGGCTCTTTAAACGGTTTCCTGCTCAGAAAAAATTGCTGAATAACATATCCAAAATCGGACAAAATCGGTCCAGAGGAACACCCCCAAAATGGCCAAATTCAATATGGCCGCCGTCGACCATATTGGAAAATTTCCCTTTTTCTTTTTAGAGTATATGCACGTGTAATATCTCTAATGTTACTGATTTTAGTATGTAGAATTCATTTCTGATGTTGTTTTGGTCATTCGAGGTCATCTTCACCTTGAAAGGTCATGGTCAAGGTCATTTTGTTACATCGATGACGCCATCAAGCAAACTTTCAATCATTCGGTAAATGTAAATTGTTGTGTTGATGTTCTTCACTGTGACCACAATTACAGACACAAATTGAGTTTGACATTATTACTGTAAGAGAATTTGTTGTTATTCTTATTGTGGAGGACCTGATCCGGTCGCTTCAGTGGGAGATATTCTGGAAACACAAGGACACTAGGAAGGGGAGCGAAAGCAGCGTAGTGACTCAGCAACAGGCATCGACATCGCGCTTTCTCCGTTGTTGGACCCACAATTTAGAATGGGTTTCCTCTTGAGTTGCGGACTTCTCCTCGAGACTCGTCCACCGTTTTCTTCTCTGCTCTAAAGACTCCTGACGCCATTGGGTGAGGTCCAATCTAGGTTTGATTTCCCCCAACAATGCCCATGTTCCTATGCGCCTCTGGGAGACCTCAGACTTGGCCTCGCATTCCTCAAATTCCTGGAAGTCCTGATGCAACTCCTCCACTTCTCCAATCAGGGACTGAAACTGTTCAGGGATACATTGCTTTTCAGAGTGTATAGTTTGTAGTACATATCTCAATAGTCCAACTGGTTCTTTGGAGTTGGGAACCGGCTATGACAAAAGCTCGCCAGAATGTCATTTACGGGCTGCAAGTCTGGCGGTTCTACCAGGGTCATAGCCGGATTCCCTACTCTAAAGAACCAGTTGGACTATTGAGATATGTACTGCAAATTATCAGGACTTCCGGGAATTTGAGAAGTGCGAGTCCAAGTCTGAGATCTGCCAATTCTTTTAAGTTTGGCTGCAGTTGATCGCCGTCATCAATAATGCTGTATTACAGTAGTATCCTAGAGAATAGAAACTGGAATCTCCTTGCGACTACTGTCGAGGATTCTATGCCAATCTTTGCAGAATGTGATTGCATCAACTACCTATGTTATAATCGATCGTGTTATCTGGAACAAATCAAAGTGTTGGAGTTCACACGTCCTGAGCTCTAGCGGCGCTTCTGTGTGAGCCAGTGGGTTGTTCAGGATCGCCCAGGATGGTTCTGCGCTGTCGGAGATGAAATGAAGGCCGAGCAGACCATCCAGCGAGTGTCGAAGTGTCCTGGAGGTCACAATGTGGTAGCATGACCTCTTCTAAGACGAAACTGACACGGTTCACCGACCAACCTCAGAAGACACCATCGACAATGGAGAAGGAGAAAAACGACTTCTAGTCCTAGGACATTGCAGAGGCGCATAGGAACATGGGCATTGTTGGGGAAATTGAACCGAGACTGGACCTCACTCAATGGCGTCAGGAGTCTTTAGAGCAGAGAAGAAAGCGGTGGATGAGTCTCGAGGAAAATTCCGCAACTCAAGAGGAAGCCCATTACAAATTGTGGGTCCAACAACGAAGAAAGCGCGATGTCGATGCCTGTTGCTGAGTCAGTACGCCGCTTTCGCTCCCCTTCCTAGTGTCCTTGTGTTTCCAGAATATCTCCCACTGAAGCGACCGGATCAGGTCCTCCACAATAAGAATAACAACAAATTCTCTTACAGTAATAATGTCAAACTCAATTTGTGTCTGTAATTGTGGTCACAGTGAAGAACATCAACACAACAATTTACATTTACCGAATGATTGAAAGTTTGCTTGATGGCGTCATCGATGTAACAAAATGACCTTGACCATGACCTTTCAAGGTGAAGATGACCTCGAATGACCAAAACAACATCAGAAATGAATTCTACATACTAAAATCAGTAACATTAGAGATATTACACGTGCATATACTCTAAAAAGAAAAAGGGAAATTTTCCAATATGGTCGACGGCGGCCATATTGAATTTGGCCATTTTTGGGGTGTTTGTCTAGACCGATTTTGTCGGGTTTTGGATATGTTATTCAGCAATTTTTTCTGAGCAGGAAATCGTTTAAAGAGCCTCATAAGCAATTATGCCCAGGTCTAACTGCAAATTATTGTTATTATTATTGGTATTTCTTAGGAAACCGCCAGTCCGCCATTTTGAAACTCATTTTTAGGGGTGTTCGTCTAGACCGATTTTGTCCGATTTTGGATATGTTATTCAGCAATTATTTCTGAGCAGGAAACCGTTTATAAAGCTTCTGAAGCATTTTTGCCCATGCCTGACTGCAAATTATTGTTAGACCCCTACTATTATTGGTATTTTTAGGAAACCCCAAATCCACCATTTTCAAAACTCATTTTTTGGGGTGTTCAGTGGCAGCGCCAGGATTTCAGGTTTGGGGGGGCTGAAGCCCTAAGCTCTTCCCTTTCTCCCTTCCTCCATGTTAGCATTGCAAAGCTTCAGAGATTTCCAGCGTTTTGTTTGGGGGGCTGAGCCACAGTTTGGGGGGGCTAAGCACCCCCTAGCCCACCCCTGGCGCCGCCACTGGGGGTGTTCCCGAAGACCGATTTTGTCCGATTTTGGATATGTTATTCAGCAATTCTTTCTGAGAAGGAAACCGTTTAAAAAGCTTCTGAAGCACGTTTGCCCTTGTCTAAATGCAAATTATTGTTATTATTATTGGTATTTCTAAGGAACCCCCAATCCGCCATTTTGAAACTCATTTTGGGGGGTGTTCCCCTAGACCGATTTTGTCCGATTTTGGATATGTTATTCAGCAATATTTTCTGAGTAGGAAACCGTTTAAAAACCTTCTGAAGCAATTTTTCCCAGGTCCAACTCTAAATTGCCTGGACTACTAGCAATTTTGTCATGTTATTCTCACGCGGTCGATCGGCTCTCTTCGATATGAAAAGACTTTTAATGCTTTGTCAAATCGATCACCTTGTTGAACTTCATATTCTTTAACGTCAGGCTTGTCATTTCATCGAAATATACGCAGAAAACAAAAAGGTGAACATTTAAGATGAAATCGTCAAATAATTTATGCGCTCATTTTCATAGAAAAATTAGCTTCCGAGTGTTGCCATGATGAAGGATATTGCGTCATCACTTTCGTTTGTTTTCCATAATGACGTAATTAATCATTACTCAATATCGCAATGATGTTGAATACGTGTGCCTTGTATCGAATCATTAATAATAATAATAATAATAATAATAATAATAATAATAATAATAATAATAATAATAATAATAATAATAAAAATAATAATAATAATAATAATAATAATAATAATAATAATAATAATAATAATAATAATAATAATAATAATAATAATAAACTACCGATTTCGAGAGCGCCAGCAGGGGCCCTCTGGGACAGTTCGCCCGGGTTGACCCTCCATCGGCCATGCTCCTGGGCGCTCCGCTTTCGCCAGCTGACGCCCTCGCCTCGGCCCTAGACACCTGCGTGGCCGACCTCCGCAACGCAGTGGACAAACTACAGCTCATCGCCAGACAAGACGCTCTCCTGATCCTCAGATGCTCCCTCGGCTCAGCTAAACTCATGTAGGCCCTATTTACTGAGATGCACCCCTTGTCACGGCCACCCAAGGCTGACGGACTTTGACGAGCTGATGCGGGATGGGATCGGGCGGATCCTGAATTTGTCGCTGACCGACGATCAATGGACGCAGGCTACCCTCCCGATCAGGATGGGGGGGGCTGGGCATTAGGAAGGTGACTTCGCTGGCACTACCCGCCTTTTTGGCTTCAGCCGCAAGCACTCTTTCAGTCCAGTCCCTCATCTTGGGCGTGGCCTCGAACACCGATGACGCTGCCAACACGTCTGCACTATCTGACTGGCTGCAGATCGTTGGAACTTGGGACCCAACGAACCTCCCTGGCAACAAACAGTCACAATGGGACAAGCCGCTGCTCCTCGGGGTGACATCGTCTGTCGACGCGAATCTGCACAGCCCCTACGATCAGGCACGCCTAAAGGCCATAACGACCTCACACGCCTCTGACTGGTTACATGCTCTCCCGCTCACCGCATTCGGCCTCAGGCTGAGCGACGAGGCCGTGCGCGTGGCGGTCGGCCTGCGGTTAGGCGCAGTCATTTGTGAACCACACACTTGCGCATGCGGCGCCCCCGTCTCAGCAAGGGGATCGCACGGCCTCTCGTGTTCGCTCGGTTTCGGTCGACAAGCCAGACACAGCGCCATCAATGACCTTATTCACCGCACTCTTAATAGAGCGGGTACCCCGGCGATCAAAGAACCATCAGGACTGACCAGATCCGACGGAAAAAGGCCGGACGGCCAGACTCTGATCCCTTGGAGTGGCGGACGCCCTCTGATATGGGACGCGACCGTGGTGGATACGGTAGCCGCTTCATATCTTCCCGAGACAGCTATCACGGCCGGAGGAGCAGCAGAAAGGGCGGCCACAAGGAAGCACGCCAAATATTTAGAACTAGAAACGAGATACACCTTCGTGCCGATCGCCGTGGAGACATTGGGCCCTACCAACAAAGAAGGTCTCGCCTTCGTTTCTGAAATCGGCCGCCGATTGACGGCAATCACTGGCGAGGCCCGCGAGACAACCTTTCTCTTCCAGAACATATCAATAACAATTCAACGATTCAATGCCGTTGCATTCCAGGGCACCTTGTCAGGACTACCCGGGATCGAGGACCAGCGGGCCCATCCAAGCTGGACCTAACTATACAATCTTGAAGAAAACGTTGCAAAATCGAGATAATAATAATAATAATAATAATAATAATAATAATAATAATAATAATAATCATCATCATCATCATAATCATAATCATAATCATAATCATAATCGAACCCGCGTCCTTCTGATCTTCATTCCAGCGTTACCATTCAACCATCTTCCCGCCCAATTTATCTCGTGTTAGTTCGATTTCTGTGCCGTTCGTGCAACCACTGCGTTTATGCAATGCAATACGTAGGCATATTCACGCATGGAAATTATGCAATTTATGCAGTTCAGTATGCAAGCAAGGAAATTATCTTCTAGGCCTACGTACATGGGAACGCCGAATATCTGCAGGAGACTCAGAGACTGGCGTTGAAATTGTGACGAAGGAAAACTTTGAGACGTCACTTTAGCGACAAGAGAATTCTATACCGTTCAAGAATATAAAAATTAGCCTATTTGACCGTCGACAGAGATGGATTCGTGATGATGCCCGATGTGAACAACAGCCGATCGAGAATGTGCTTTAGATTCCAATGTGAAATAATTATATAGAAGAGATATTCTGTTAAAAGAAAAACACGGATTAGGCCTACTACTTCCACGGAGGATTGTTATTGAGGAGACAATTAAGTGAGTCATTTGCTTGTGGCAGCCGATGATCGAGACTCCGAGAACATGACATGAAATGATAGTCAAACTTTTTAGAAAAGTTTCTCCATTGAAGATTCCCTCCAAAAATGAGTTAGTTCCTTTCCCTTAGCCTTTTTCTTCCTCTGCTCTGGAAATGCATGAAGTCCATTTTATTTGTTAGTGATAGCACTGACTTTGTAGGGTCGAACGTCTCTGAATCGTTGAGTGGCGCTTTTATAAATGTTCGATTACAATTACATAGGCCTGTAGGCCTATTTTTCCTTTCTCAATACAGCACAATTAATCTAAGGCGAAAAACTCTAGAATTAGTTATGCATTTTATGTTGACAAAAACGAAAAATTCATAAAAATTCAACTTAATTGGAGTTTGAGCTAGGGCTTGAGTTAGGTCAAATATTGGAAATAGGCCTAGGGCCTAATAAAAAAGTAGACCTACTTACCATATATATAGTTAGGGAAGGGTAAAGGGAGAGCTACTTTAGTGCCATCTATGGTATTTTGTTAGGGTTGTTGTCATGCATTGCGATTGTCATGGATCGAACTAGACAATGGCTATGCCTAAGGCGATGTTAGGATTAGTTTTAGATTAAAGTTAATATTAGATTTGCGGTTGAATAGCATCAGTATTACAGTTAGCATTAGGCTAGAGTTAGAATTAGACCTAGTAATAGTATACTGTTAGGGCTATTGTTAGAGTTTGGGTAAGATCGATCTAGGTTCCGCGTTACAGTTTGGGTTCGGCTAGAATTAGGCCTATTTGTTGTGGTTATCAGGGGCGTAACTTTGGTCTAAAAAGTGGGTTGTACCAATATCTCAAATACACGAAGCAAGGCGGAGACTGCGATATGTAGGAAGGCACAATAACAAAATATTGATTGGCATTGTTCAAAAAGTGGGGGGTGCGGTACCCCCCAGTCCAAAAAGTGGGGGGTACGGGTACCCCTCGTACCCCCACAAATTACGCCTATGGTGGTTATGGTTAATGTTTCGGGTGAGGGGTTGAGGTATGGGTTAATGTTAGGATTAGATATAGGGTTATGATTTTAGGGTTGAGCCAGAATTAAGGTTATGAATGGGTTTGTGGTTATGGTTTGACTATGGTACTTTTTGGTCCTTGGTCTTGCAATGGACGAATACTCGGGACGACTACATAGCAGTACTTACCGTTTATTTCACAGCTTACACAAGTACCATGTTATACTGCTGCTTACATTGCTGCCTGTCGACAGACTCATGCGCATGTAGCATAAGCAATTTCTTCAGGGTAATTACACTTAGTCCGATCGACCGACTCAAACCATCTATTCCTTATAGGTGTACTTATGCATGCACAGTCTACTTATCTCGTTATTTGGTGTGTGTTTTATATAGCGCCATTCATACAGTAACTCGTACAGACTTTAGAAGCATACAAGAAATAACGAGCAACTGTTCTTGCGTCAATCCACAAGAAATATTTTGGATCCCTCCCCTTAACACAAAACCTGGTCATACTCTTCCTTGTCAGTCTGAAATGCATATGGAAACACATAATACGCATGTATAGTGAATTTACGCATGAATAATACAAGGTTTCTGAGGCCGAGAGCTTGGTCTATTTATAAGGCGCTCCCATTGCCTCCTGCATTCTTCTTCATCTTGGACTGTACGCCGAGCATCACACGTAATGAGCGCGGATGCTGTACGCCTTAGCAACAGCAGCAGCAGCAGCAGCAGCAGCAGCTCGTTGGGGTCCGCTGTGAGCCGGCGATGGAAGTCTACGCAGTTGCATGCAGCCGGAGATATAGAGGCATCCTTCAGCGAGCGTTCTGTGAGGTTTTTCCACCTGCCTTTTGGTTGCTTTTGGTGGCTGACTGTGGATCTGGCGCTTTTGCACGGCTAGGACGAAATCAGTGGGGCAATTAAAACACCCGCCTCTATATCCAGGCGCTATATATGTCACAGCCACCACAGGTAAGTGCGCTTAACTATGACTCAAACTTACAGTTATTACTATCATTTTGAGAATTTATTTTCGTTTAATTAATCTTATGAGTTTCACCTTCGTAAGTCAGTTGTCTGCTTTTAAGAAGTTGATCCCCATGTAGTAAGTTTAATACTAACAGGGAGCACGGCGGTAATTTCCTTTAGAGGCGTTCATCTCTTATAACCTCCAGTAATTCAACCTCATTGTACGCTGACTATTTACACGAGCTCTGCTGCCCTATTTCAGGTCAGCGTGGCCACTAATCGTAGTGAACCGATATTTCCTTTTGCCACCACTTCGACAATTTCGCAGCGTCTCGCATTTTCAGTGGTTGGGCCACGTATACCTAGAATAGCATCCATATGGTTCTGTACGTTGTCTTATTTGGGTTTTCTGCATGCACTTTCCACAAGCATTTGAAAACTGTTCTTTTTCGCTGGGTTTTAGCTAGGAGCGCTTCAAAGTAGTTATCTTGAAAGGCGTTATGTAAATTAATGAACGAAGAACTACATTAATGGTTGGAAAACTTGCGATCAGATAAACATGGCTTGAATGCTCAAGTGCTGTGGAGATGGAGGTAATAGTCCTGGTATTTGATTCAATCTATTTGGCTGCTTGTCAGGATATTAGGGCCTAGTCTGGGATGTTGATTGTAACCCGTGCTCGGAAGAAGGCGATGGCAAATTAGAACATCGCAATTTCTCAGCATGAGCGAAATTAAGCTGAGTCAAATTACGAGAAATTCGTGGCCATTTAAAGAGTCATAGGAACGGTCCAACCGCATGCTGCAGAGATTGATATTTTTTAATCAGACATTTTATGTCGATGAGCAAAACAAATATAGCAAACGTATAGCTGTGTGCACTGTGCACGTGGCGTGGGCCAATGTTGGCCACATGGAAAGAAAGAGCTTGGCCAGTCATAGGTTTTAACACGACATTATTAACTATAGGAAGAGTTCATCGCCTTTCCTCTCAGTTGCCTCTATGCAACGAGGCCACAGCTAAGCGCTTATGTTCACGGCAGCATCCTTCTAGACTGCTTGGCAACTGAGGAGGTGAACCTCCCTCGTGCTGTGCAGCCTAAGCAAACAGCAGCGAACTCACTTCGCTCATGTTGCGTATTACACACAGGCTTTGGATAGGCATCCACGCACTAAAAATAGTCCATTTTCCAAGGCTCGTCCATAGGCCCAACGTATGTGTTTAGAGCTGGTACTAGAGTACATGCATTTTTAAACTGCCCGATAAAACAGCACTAACACATGTGGCGTACAGCAGACATGTGATACGACTAATGGCCACGTTACTGTCAAGCTATAGGCCTACATGCTGACGTACAGGATACCATGACCGTCTTTAATTTCTGAAGCCCTAACGTAGACAAGGTTCAATGTCTGCAAACGCATGCAGACACCATTAGGGACGGTATTCACATAGAACTAAATGTCTGGAAACAAAGCATAACTATTTAATCTGGCTGTCAGCCACGCATTTACTGTTTCTAATAATATTAGGCATTCATTGTGGCCTGGAGTCTGACAATTGAGTCTAGCCTATATGAGTGAACGATAATGCTTTCTGTTAAATGGCACTGCGTTGAGAAAGCACATAATATGGATCGAATCAGTGAATACAGAACATATTGCACATTGGCACAATATAATTATATGCTTATTTGCGAGGTAGTAACAGCAATGGAGGCACATATGGATCTTACAGCAGACTATTACTATATCCATAGGCGTAATTTACGGGGGGTCGGAGGTACCCACACTCCCACCTTTTGAACTGGAGGTAAGCTTACCTTACCGCCCACTTTTCATACCCATTGTTTTGCCCATTATTTTTTTTTTTATCTGAGGAAGCCCTCAAGATTCAAAACAATAACCGAGCAATATCATCAGTGTGATCACCACCATCATCACTTTCATTGTTATTATTATTGTCGCTATTATTATTATTATTGTTATCATCATCATCATCATCATCATCATCATCATCATCATCATCATCATTTAGCCTATAATTATCATTAGGCCTATGCTTGATGCCGTTATAATTATTTAACAGTCGCGAGGCTAAAGCAATGCGAAATTTGGTATCCCACTTTCTAGACCAAAGCTACGCTCCATGAAACACGTTCTTTGTTAGTAAATTTAAATTTTAAGAATAAAGGCCCTTTTTACGTCACTTTAATTATGAAACACGTTGATTGTATCAGTTTTAATTTTAAACCAAAAGCCTATTGCTACGTCACTACAATTAGGAAACACATTATTTAGTAATTTTTAGCTTTATACAATAAA
Source organism: Allolobophora icterica (assembly GCA_963556255.1). Lineage (NCBI taxonomy): Eukaryota > Metazoa > Annelida > Clitellata > Crassiclitellata > Lumbricidae > Allolobophora > Allolobophora icterica. The sequence continues at coordinate 44,540,068 of OY744609.1, read as the reverse complement.
CACCTTTGTTACGTCACTTCAATTAGCCTATTGAAAAGTGTATTGTCATTATAAGTTTACATTTAGAGAATGAAGGCCTTTGTTACGTCAAAAAAGTCTACTGTTATTAACTTTAAATTTAGAAGATAGAGGCTAATTGTTACGTCATTGTTAGAACTTCTATTATTTTTAATCTGGAATTTAGAGAATAAATTCCTTTGTTACGTTACTTAAATTATGAAAAAGTCTATTGTTATTAAGTTTAAAGTTAGAGAATACTGGTACGAGACTAGCAATTTTTACGTACGTCATTTGGATTTTGGAACACGTCTATAATTAGAAATTTTAGATTTAGAGAATAAAGGCTTTTGTTACGTCACTTCAATTAGGCCTATAAAAAAGTTTATAAATGTTATTAAGTTTAAATTTAGAGAATAGATGCCCATTGTCATGTTATTTCAACTGTGAAACACGCATTTGTAATTTTAGATTTAGAGAACAAAGGCCTTTCTTAAGGCCTTTCTTAAGTCACTTCAATTATGAAAAAGTTTATTGTTATTAGATTTAAAGCGTTAGAACAGATTACTAATACATCAATGCAAACTGGAGAAGTACCACGTGAATGCAGTTTATAAACATCTATTGTTACGTCACTTCAATTATGATCGACACAAGTCTCTTCAATAATGAAACACGTTTATTTTTAGTAATTTTAAATTATTATTATTATTTCTATTGTCATTATTATTATATAATAATTATGGTTATTGTTAATTATATTTATTATTTCGCTTATTATTATTATCATATTTATTGTTATTGTTATTATTATAAGCAGCATTATCATTATTATTCGGCATTACGCATAAATGATGCCTAATATAGATTCAATAGGAGCCACTGTGATTAGTTAACAGTCTTGAGGGGGAAACGATAAGAAACTTGGTACCCCCATTTTCTAGACCAAAGTTACGCTTCTGCCATACCCACTGCACACGATCACATATCCAGTCTCTTTTAAAGTTACTCATGCATGGCTCTGTCCTTCGCCTGATCCATTTGCGATGAGGCCGAGTGGAAATAGGCGAAGATTTGACATTTCTGCATTCTGTATTCGATTAGCATAATTTTGCAATTGTCAATTCGTTGTCCAGCTATATATGACCCAATCTGAAAGAACAGTAGCCGAGTTGTTACGCTGTTGTTGCTATTGTCGTTGGTTCACTGGAGAAGATTGGCCAGTCTAAGGTTTCTGTCCTGAGAGGACACATGAAATGTAGCACTATTGGTATCTGTAGACCATACTGCTCCAATCAAGATTTCATACAAAACATTTCTTTTTATTTTATCAAAACACACGTCTTCACTTCACATCAGAGATTTTGGATTGAGACTCTCAACGATTAAGCGATTAGTCTATTAAATTATTTAACTCTGCATGATTGGAAGTAGTGGGCAGGAGCAATATGCAGGGCTGTAGTCGAGGATATACGCGGGTATACAGCGTATACTCACCTCTAGACGGCGTATACTCATGGCTGAAGCGAGGGTATATACGCGAGTATACAGCGTATACTTACCTCTCTAGAGACTGTATAGCCATTAACTAATGAAATTTCCACAGAAAAGAAAGGTAAGTAAAGGTTTTGAGTGCGCGAAAGGGCGAATGACTAAAAAAAGGTCATAAACTTTTTTCAGAGACGAATTTCTAAAAAAAGGTCAAGAATTCCTAAAAGGTCATCAATTTTTCAGAGATGAATTCCTAAAAAAAGGTCATCACATTTTTTGAGGGTGACACCAGCCCTGGTGACGCCGCTTCTCACCGGTAGCGTGTACTCACCTCTAATTTTACCACTACAGCCCTGGCAATATACGTGTAGAGAAAATGCATCTTCATTCAGTCAGTGGGGGAATTCCCCTTTTTTCCACTCTAATTCTCCCTAATACACTCAGTGCCGATACTAATCGTTGGTGTTGTAAGACTGCACAGACAATTTTGCCTGCTTTTGCCTTCTGCCTGATAACCAGCCTTGAATCCAGGCAGTACCTGTACTTTAACCCAGCATGCTTACGGCATTTTGGCCAGCCTCACATAAGGTAGGTAGCCTACTTTGTCAAATGCCTTGGCAAAATCTACGTAAACTGCATCCACAGGTTTCCTCCTCTAAGTCTTTTCATAAACCTCATCGAAGAACTCTTACAAATGTGTAAAACATGAGCAACCTCTGATAAATCCATGCTGACTGTCCTTAAATACATCATACTCCTAATAACTGTTGTCTGTGACCTTGCATAACACTGGTTAATTGACGGGTCTAAAGTTATACGGGTCGTTTCTATTTCTCTTTTAACATTGGCACTATGAATGCATCTCTCCATTCCAGTGGTACCTCTCCAGTTTGCATTGATGCATATCTTTGATAACGCTTCTTCGAAGTCTTCTCCGTTGAGTTTTAAATAAACGATAGACTTGAATTAGATAAACGTAGGCAGCTGTGCAATTGTAGTTGTAAGTAATCTTTTTATTAGTGGTCTGTGTTGCGATGATTGAGGGAAAGATGAAAGACAATAACATTAAGACATTATCTGTTTGCTTTTATTAAAACTTAGTTCCTCAATTTCGGAGCGATGTCTCATCACGACTCGGATTCTTCCACGGTTCCACTTTCGCAGAACACGGCATCAGTAAAACCCGGCTCGCCGTTCGGAGGAGGAGGAGGAGGCGGTGGCGGAGGAGTAACACTCATAGGAACAGTGTCAGGAACGGGAACAGGAACAGGAGGCCTTCTGGCAACCATGAGATCATCCGGCCACAATGTGAGATCCATTCACACAGTCTAAAGAATCAACGTATACTTGTTAATCAAATGAGATCTAATCTGATCAAATCTAACGACTTCTATAGCGCAATTGTCATAATTCTCGGGGCGCATAGGCCCTATCGATAATAAAAAGTTAAACCAGACTTCAAATATTCATGATGAATCCAGTCTAAATGGGGAGGACGGAAGTATAGCTTTGGCGGTTGAGCGATTTAAAAAAAATCACCCAGTCTTCGAAGAATTGCCAACTACCTGATTGATTCATCTGTCCTTAATTAATCATATCTATCTAGGCCTATAATGTAATTAATTTTAACATTAAGTGTCTCTGTAAGGTTCAGTAGACGCAACATAAATGTCAAGCTATATCATTATTGACTATTACTGGGATTTCAATAGATAGCCTGCGTCGTACGATACTGATAGTTATTGAAGTGAGTGAGTTCTACATTGTAACGTAGGCCTTAATTTATACGTGTATATTGTGTAATGTAGGTCATGTAGGTTTGAACTCTATATTTTGAACTCTATCTTAGAGTTTATAAGAACATAGTGTAAATACATCTCTTAATGACTATCTTTATGAAGTATTAAAAAATGAAGATCAAATGTGAAGTGCTATGGCTCAATTTTAAAGGGTAGCCTATACCTTAGAAATCTGCCTTCCTCATGTACCCGACTTATTGCATTATATTTGCTGATGACGCAAATGTCTTTGTTCGTGACCGACAAGCTGATGTTTTAATTAAAACCTCACCTGTGAATTGGTTAAAGTGTCTGACTAAATTAAACTAACAAACTGTCGCCAATTCAAAAGACATATTTTCTTTTTTAATTCTGATCTAAAACTTTCTCCTTCTTGTGATTTAAATATCGACATCGACGATGTGGCCTATCAATTACTCGAGTAACCTGTTGGTTTTTTCTCTCTGTCTGTTATATTTGAGTTATTTAACCAGATCATGAGAAAGATAGTGTACATGTTTCGCTCGCACCAGAAATTAAGATAGCTTGCCAAAGTTGTGACAAACGCATGATTGTCTGATGATTCCTACACAAAATGCATAAGTTCGAGTCACGTGTAGCGTTATTCGCTGGCCACATTAAACTTTTTTGGGCAAAAATTTCACACAACACTGCATTTGCAGAGTTAATAAAACCTGAAGATACAAGTAACTGTTAAACTGACGTCTTTAATCTGTTATAAGTAGGCCCTAATTATGTGACCCTGTTAGCAACGACTTGTCCTTTTGGTATCATCTTATCATGCGCATTGCCTATTAGGCCTAATAGTTTGTCGAATGACTGTAATACTGTATACATTTACGTACTGTGCCAATTACTGTTAATGGTGTTCAATAAACATCTAAAATACGGTTTACTTCAATTAAAATCCAGTTCAATCAACTTAAGTTCAGTTCTGCGTCTGTAATGTAGCCTTCTAATTTGTGGAGCACCTAATTTGTGGTTCCCAAGCTGTTTTCGTCTTGTTATTGTTCATCTTGTTTCTGCGAAGAACTGGAGGCCCCTTAATTTGTTTTTGCTTAGGTTCGCGTGGAAGAACTAGAGGAAGAACTGAGAACTGAAAGAACTGCTCGCCTGAAGGTAGCCTACAAAAAAGCACATCCATATCTTATCATGGGCAAACATAAATGTAGGCTATCATACGTACGTTCACGTACCTAAGTGCAGCTTACATGGGTAAATAATATTATATTCGCATGTGTGTTGCAACTATAATCGTAAATGCAATGTAATTTTTGTTGAGATGACGATATAATGACGATGGTGATAGTGACGATGATACCATAATGGTAATGACGATGTTGGCGATAATGTTGATGCGCACTTGTGATGATAAAGTTTGTGTTTTATCGTATATAGGCAGATAAGCAGCGTGGTGATATGCAACGAGAATTGGATGAATTAGCCGAAGCTCTTGAAGAAGCCAAATATGCAACGCAGATTCAGGTGATTTATTCGATGCAACACACATTCCCATGCATACCGTTATATGATCTGCACTACGCAACTACGTAGGCCTACCTTTTCATAATTGTTATTAGTAACTTCTATTGCGCCGGTATCTAATGCACAAGGCATCAATCGATGGCGTACCATAACCAAAGCAATAAGGTCAATATCAAGAGAGACGGAGAAGCAGCCTATGGTGATAAGCAATTTGAAAAAGATAAGTTGCGAGAGAAGTGACGTAAAAGACTGAGCAGAATGGACAGATACACGAAGAAGGATAGATACCCATTGACATAGTATCTTTGCCTTACAGCTGCGCCTGCAGAGTGGGAATCATCACCCTTGTCGTCACCAGTATCACGATCAACATTGTCATCATCATCATCATCACCATCGTCGTCGTCATCATCATCATCATCATCATCATCATCATCATCATCATCATTATCATCGCCTTCTTGGTCGGCATCATCATCTTCATCACCTGCAGCGTCTCTGGATCACTTTGAAACCTTGTGATCTCTTTCTGAACGCTCTTCCCTCCAGGCTGTTAAATTGTGCGTCTTACCTGAATTCCCTGTCTGGTCTTCGACCTGGATCTTTCCCTACTTCAGTCTGGGCATGCACTTATCAGCAACAATCTACTAATGGCTTGAGCATAACAACGGTGGCGGTATTTAAATTCACAGGCTAGATTAATTATAGATCACTTTATATTGGATTGGACTGGAAAAGATTGGATTGGATTAGAATTGATTAAGGAAGAAAGTTGATCTGATGGATCTGTCGTATTGCGTGATATGTGGATAGGTGGATCTGAATCGGAAGAAAGATGTGGAAGTACAGAAGTTGCAGAGAGACATCGAGGAACTTCAGTCATACAACGAATCTCAGCTGATCGCCTGTCGCAAGAAATACCAGGATGCACAGAACGACCTCTGCGAACAAATCGACCAACTACACAAGACCAAACAAAGGTATTATAAGCTTCTGTTTGGTTGAGTTTTCCCATCAAATTTAAAGCTTTACCACTACATAGATTTATAGTTTATAGAACCTTTTTAGCTTAAGGTTCATCATCTGGCATCAGCTATCTTCGACGCTTTTGCGAGGATCCTAAAGGAGCTACATAATTAAGTGTTCAAATACAGGCATACAGTTATAAGGGGAGCTCTGTATAGATGATGAGTAAAAAATAGTTTGATCTCTACCTAGTGTCAATATTTTCAGCTTACTCAGAGGAAGATCAACAAGGGTTAACCAGTCAGCCACCTCATGAAGTATTTAACTATGATGATAGACATTTGCCACTGTTGTGATAATGGGAGACTCGGTTATCTGTTGCAATAGATGACAAATTAGGTGCTGCCAGCATGTAAGACGTCTAAAAGATAGAGATCACTTGTGCACCAGAGCCCCCATAATAGTCAGCACAGCGCAATTGCTAAGAGTTGTTATGCCGAACCACTGTAAGGCTTTTGACTTGCGTCCGATTATTTAAAATAATTGTTGTCTGTTGCTCTGCAGTTACCGAGATTACCTTTGTTTGATAAACGACGACATCTGTATAGCTATTTGTCAGTTAAAATGATTACGATATATATATATATATATATATATATATATATATATATATATATATATATATATATATATATATATATATATATATACAATTAACTCTATAGCGAAACAAGCAAACTCACATCTAACACAGATAATGGATGCGCACGCAAGGAGAATTGCTACACATACTGATAACCAAAATCTAATGAAAAAGTTCAACTAGGAAATGCTGGAAACCGTAATCGACCAAATCGACCATAAAAGAAACTCAAACATAAGATGAAACATTAAAAGCCAACAACTAATCAGGGTTTATAGTTGGCTTTGTAGCAATCGTTGAAGACGCCAGACAATGGCAACGTTGTGATATTACATGCCTCGAAAGGTCCTACATGCCAGCTACAAATGAACTAATAAAAAAAATTATAATGCATTATTCTGATTGTTGTCAAGGCTTGAGAAGGAGAAACAGACACTACAAATGGAGACGGAGGATCTGCAACTACAGCTGGAAAACAACGCAAAAGGCCGAGTAAATATTATACTGTATGCACTTAACGGGTTTTGTAAATGCACGAGTGAAATTTCGTTGTCGACATATTACGCAATTGATCTGAAAAAGATTAATGTCTTATTTTTCAATTGCCGTTATCGTGTTTGCGCTTCAGCCGAAAATAAGTGCATCGTATTACAAATTCTTTGATAGCACATTACAATTACATCTTCAAGGAGTCCGTTGGTATCTTTATATATATGTGTATTTCCATATTTTTTATGATATCGCAAAAAAATGCATCCAAGAGAATTATCTTTTTCACAGCGACTGCGAGGATGATCTAATGTAATATAAACTAGAAACTTCTATGGTGTAATCGTAAATGTACAAAACTTCAATACATAATGGTTATTATTATGATGATGATGATTACGATGACGACGATGTATGAATCAGAATCACATTGAAAAATTAGCGAATAAATGTGTCATAGCACATTTTATCATCGAACAAAACGTAGTTGCTTAAAATGACCCATGGCTGAGAATGCAGTTTCCATTGTAATTGTTTTGGAAAGGTGTCAGTGGAGAAAACAACGAGGACACTGGAAGGATACCTTCTCGAAGCGAATACGAAGCTATCGGAATCGCAGAAGGACCTAAACGAAATCGTCAATCAGAAGAACCGACTTGCGGCCGACAATACGGAGTTGAACCGCAAAATTCAGGACCAGGACTCGCAGCTGAGTCAGCTGAGCCGCGTCCGTCAGCTGCTCGCCAAGCAGCTGGAGGAGATGAAGGCAGCAATGGAGGACGACAGCAAACTCTACGGCAAGATTGCCACCGAGAACAAGAACCTCCAATCGGCCATTCAGAAGCTAGAGGAACAGCTGGACGACGATCAGGAGGTCCAGACAGAGCTCCAGAAACAACTATCCAAGGCGGTGAACGAGTGCGGGGTTTGGCGTCAGAAGGCGGAGGCCCTCGAGGCTTCAGTCAATCCTGAGGAGATGGAAGAGCTGAAACGGAGGATGGTGGCAAAGATCCAGGAAAGCGAGTCACAGCTTGAAACAGCCCTCGCAAAGGCACTCAGTCTCGATAAGGCCAAGATCAAGCTTCAGGCCGAAGTCGAAGGTCTAAACTCTGAACTGGACAAGGTAATAGATGAAATGTCTAGTCATGGGGAACGATGTGAGTTCTCATCAATTCATGTATCTGACCGTTCTCGGTGTGTTTGAAAAACTTTCCTTTGGCTGTTTTGTGGCTAATAGATTAGAGATGATCGAATTCCGTTCATCCAGTTCATACATTCATTCGTTCAATCGATCGTTCATACTGATTCACTGACTGATGGATCCAGTGGCGCCGCCAGACTCCAAAAAAGTGGACGCAAAGTCGCAAACATATTTAAGACGTAAAACATTGCCAGTCATTTTGGTCATTTTGGTCAATCATTGGTCATCATCATTCATGTGACATGAAGCATAAATGAACATTGCATAGGCCTACCACTACTTAGACGAAAACTCTTAAAATCTTAAACATTTACACTCAGTGTCAACGCAGTATCATGCGGTCATGCATTGAAACTTTCATCATGCCATTTGAATGATTTGATAACTAACAATCATTGTCTCTGCCGATCACGCGAAACTGTTAACGTGATGCGACGATGACCATTGCTATCAAATTTCTGTAACACAGCTTCAGCGTCAACAGATTTGTCATGATGAATGTGCTGCTATGCCAAACGTTCAGACGCTCAGCACCCGTGGTAGCACGTAGATAGCCTTTAAACGTTAAGGCAATATCACGAAGTCTCAGTTGATAATAAGTAATTAACTAAAACGCAATACAAATACACACCCTCGTATTGTTTACTACGTCATGACACGTAACGTCCGGATCATAGATATACAAGTAGAGGCTCAGGCTGCAGAGTATAACCACAGAGCTACTAACAATAGCATATTGTCATCATTGTGTGCACAGTGTGCTTTTAGGTTACTATACTTTCTGCCGTCCAGAAATTTTTAAACCTTAACTATTTCACACATTTAGATTCAGATATTTACATTTAGAGGTTTACATTTAGAGGTTCTCGTTAGTGTCATTAATATTTCATTGCTTACTGTTTAGCCAAAAAAAGTCGCCGCAAATGCGTCTATTGCGTCCGCGAGCCGGCGCCACTTTGTGGATCGATCGATGAATCGATGGAGCGCTCGATGGAGCGAAGGATCGATGAATCGATGGATTGAATGATATATTGATCAATGGATCGATTGATGGACTGAGTGATTGAGTGAATCAGTCACTCAGTCAGTGTCTGTGTACTCTGAGTTTTACGTTCGGCGTATCGTAGGCCTAACTACCAATTGTCTTCTTAACAGTGCAAAGCATCAATCGTCCAGATGGAAAAGCGACAGAGGCAGATGGAAAAGGTCATCGAGGACTGGAGAAGGCGCAACATGGAGACGGAACTGGAGTTGGAAAACTCGCAGAAGGAGTGTCGTCTCCAGGCAACGGAAGCCTTCAAGCTCAAGGGCCAATATGACGAAGCACACGATACCATCGAAGCACTCAAGAAGGACAACAAGAATCTACTCGGTATGAAGTAGATGGATATGATCAGTGGATGGATGGTTGATATTGGCAGTTGAATGGATGGATGAATAGATGAATGGACAGATAGATGGATGGACACGTGGATGCAAGGAATCCTGGAATCATGTATGCATCCATAGAGCCACGGTCTAATGTTTGGATAATAGTTGAATCTTTAAGGATAGGTCACAAAATAAAAAGACCTTTCTTCATTTAGAAACATTCATTTTATAGCCTTTCTCCGTAGCTCAACTGCTTCACTGATGATCCTAAACCGGAAAAAATCTTGTTAAAGCTCACTTATGAGAACAAAAACTAATACGATACACTCAGTTAAATAATGTAGATCGTCGTATTTTCGTATTTAGAAATTACACTTGGCTATCTGCCCCTTACAAATGGAATGATTCTCATAGTATAAATTTACATGTATATTAGATAGCAATTATTTATCGTATCGTCATTAATGTTGTTGATGCAGATGAAGTGCAGCAGTTGATCGACCAAGTTGGAGAGAGCAACCGCAAAATCATGGACATGGAGAAGGCGCTGAAACGAATGGAGATGGAGAAGGAAGAAATCCAGGGATCGCTCGAGGAGACGGAAGCGGCCCTTGCACAGGAGTCTGGAAAGGTGGTTCGCTCCCAAACAGAAATACTCAACGCCAAGACGGAGGTTGAGAAACGACTCCAGGAGAAGGATGAAGAAATCGAAATGATACGGTAACCGTCACTTGCAGGAATTTCGCTAAATTGTATCTAATTCATAAATTTGTCTATCTGTCCTTTCTCTCGGTGTTTCTCGCTGACTGAGAGCGTTTCTCTGTCAATCGCCGTCTCTTTGTTCGCTCGTTCATTCTTTTCCATTTGTAAGATTATTTCTTAACAGCAATCCCAGCCTCTTTTCCCGCCCTCTCTCTATGTCTCTCTCTCGCTCTCTGTCTCTCTGTCTCTGTGTCTGTGTCTCTCTCTGTGTCTCTGTCTCTCTTTCTGTATGTCTGTGTCTGTCTGTCTGTCTGTGTCTGTCTGTCTGTCTGTCTGTCTGTCTGTCTGTCTGTCTGTCTCTCTCTCTCTCTATCTGCCAATGCAATCCCTTGGAACATATACATGTATATCCTTTATGTGTTCATGTGTGTATGTGTGTGTATGTCCATGCTGGACTCCCACGCAACCTGTATATCCTTTGTGTGCTCATGTGTGTTTCCATGCTAGATTCCCACAGCAGCCTATTTTTAAGGCTAACTAAATAACATATATTAACTAAAGAACACCTTTAACTAAAGAACTATCTTAACCAAAGAACACGTCTAAACTAAAGAACTATCTTCACCAAAAATACCACATCTTAACTAAACAAAAAAAATAAAGAACACATCTAAAGAACTATATTTACTAAAGAACACATCTTAACTAAAGAACACATCTTAAGTAAGGAACTATCTTAAATAATGAACACATCTTAACTAAAGAACTACATTGACTAAAGACAACATCTTAACTAAGAAACATATCTTTACTAAAGAGCTACCTTAACTAAAGAAAACATCTAAACTAAAGAACTATTTTAACTAAAGAACACATCTTAACTGAAGAACTATGCTACTATATTAACTAAAGAACACATCTTAACTAAAGATCTACATTAACTAAAGACAACATCTTAACTAAGAAACATATCTTAACTAAGGAGCTACCTTAACTAAAGAAAACATCTAAACTAGAGAACTATCTTAACCAAAGAACACATCTTAAAAACTATCTTATCTAAAGAGCACAACTTAACAAAAAGAACCATCTCAACTAAAGAACTATCTTAAATAAAAGAACACATCTTAACAATAGAACATATCTGAACTAAAGAACTATCTTAACTAAATAAAACATCTAAACCAAAGCAATATCTTAACTAAAGAACACTTCTTAACTAAAGTACTATCTTAACTGAAGAACACATCTTAACTAAAGATCTACATTAACTAAAGATAACATCTTAACTAAAGAACACATCTTAACTAGAGATCTACATTAACTAAAGATAACATCTTAACTAAGGAACATATCTTAACTAAAGAGCTGTCTTAAATAAAGGAAACATCTAAACTAAGAAACTATCTTAACTAAAAAACACATCTAAACTAAAGAACCATCTTAACTAAAGAACACATCTTAACTAAAGAACTATCTTACCTAAAGAACTCATAAATAAAACGACACATCTTAACTATAGAACATATCTAAACTAAAGAACTGTCTTAACTAAAGAATACGTCTAAAATATAGCACTCTCTTAACTAAAGAACACTTCTTAAATGTAGAACATATCTTAAATAAAGAACTGTCTGAACTAAGGAACAAATCTTAACTAAAAAGCATAATTAAAGAACACATCTAAACGGAAGAACTATCTTAACTAAAGAACATGTCTTATCTAGAGAACATATCTTAACCAAAGAACACATCTTAACTATAGAACATATCTTAACCAGAGAACACATCTCAACTAAAAACATACTTAAAGAACACATCTAAATAGAAGAACTATCTTAACTAAAGAACACATCCTAACCAAAGAGCACATCTTAACTATAGAACATATCTTAACTAAAGAATTACCTTAACTACAAAGCACTTCTTAACTAAAGAACTATCTTTAATAAAGAACACATCTAAACTAAAGAACTATCTTAGCTAATGAACATATCCAAACTAAAGAACTATCTTAACTAAAGAATATATCTAAGCTAAAGAACTATCCTAACTAAAGATCACATCTTAACTAAAGAACTATTAAAACTAAACAACACATCTTAACTAAGAAGAAACTATCGTCATTAAAGAACACATATAAACAATTATCTTACTAAATAACACATCTGAACTTTAAAAAACATCTTAGTTAAGGAGCACATCTTAACTAAAAAATATATCTAAACCAAAGAAGGCGACGTATTAACCAAAGAACTACATCAAATAAAAAACTCATTTTACCAAAGAACACAACAAAAATCTATCTTGACTAAAGTTTACATCTAAACTAAAGAACTAGCTTAACTAAAGAACACATCTGAATTAAGAACTATGTTAGCTAAAGAAAACATCTTAACTAAAGAACGAATTATCTTAACTAAAGAACACAGAAATCTAAAGAAATATCTAACTAAAGAATATATCTAAACTAATAAACTATCTTAACTAAAGATAAGAAATATCTAACTAAAGAATACATATAAACTAACGAACCATCTTAACTAAAGAGGTCTCTTGAATAAAAGTATACATCTTAACTATAAAACATATCTTAACTGAAGAAGTACCTTAATTAATTAAAAACACATCTAAACTAAAGCACTCTCTTAACTAAAGAACACTTTTTATAATAAAGAACTATCTTAACTAGAAAACAAATCTCAAATAAAGAATATTTCTTAACTAAAGAACTATCTTAACTAAAGAACACATCTTAACTAAAGAACTGTTAACGAAAGAACACATCAAAACTAAGGAACTGTCTTAACTGAAGAAAATATCTAAGCTAAAGAACTATCTTAATTCTTTTAACTAAGGAAAACATCTTAACTAAAGAACTATGTTAATTAAATAACACATCTAAACCAAGGAACTACCTTAACCAAAGAACACGTCTTAACTGAAGAACTGTCTTAACTAAAGAACACATCTAAACTAAGGAACATGTCTAAACTGAAGAACACATCTTGACCAAAGAACTACCTCAAATAAAAAACAAAGTTGAACTAAAGAGCACATCTTAACTAAAGAGCGATCTTAACCAAAGTACACATCTAGACTAAAGAACTAGCTTAAGTAAAGAACTATCTTAACGAAAGACCACTTAAGGTCATGAAAAATGACACGTCCTAGGACGGGCACACATCTAGTAAATGTATAATGATATTATTTACTATTATATGATATAATGATATTATTTACTATTGTATGATACAATGATATCACTTACTATTACAATATACTATCATATTATAATGAGTATAATATAGGCCTACTGTTAACTAAATGGCTTCTCTCCAGTTTTTCCTTATGGCGTTCTTGGAAATTGAACGTATTTTCTAGTTTTTATATTAATTTAAATAAATGTCTGGTTTGCAATTATTGTCTGCAGTCAAACTCAAACACGACTCAAACTACATCTTTACTACGAGTGAGAGCTGGTTCTGCTGCTGCTCCGATCATTCGATGCAATGTCAAGATACACTTGCTACGAGTATGATATGGACATTGCACCCGAGGAGCAGCAGAACCGAGTTGATGAACTTGATGAATAAAGAAATTATTATTATTATTATTTTCTCCGAAGTACGTATGATCCCTCGGGATTGCAAAAATTATGAGGACATTATTCTGGAATGGCTAGTCTTCACAGATGGTTTTATCGAGGTGAAAGGTCCTACCAAAAGCGACTGCGTTGAAGCGTTGGATTGCCATAGATAAGCGCTGAAAGAGAGAAGTCTCTCTGTTGTCTCCTGATATTTGGGCAAGGCGGTCGCCGAGGAGGTTGATCAATACGAGGCCATCTTAGTTCATTGGACCCAGAGTTTTAAAAGCCAGGGGCACAAAGCAATACGATGACAAAATGGCAGTATATTTGGATGTTTTTCTATCTTCTGCTATTTCGGCAGCAGCACCCGCAACCTCAGCTGATCTGGTGCAGTATGATCTTGCCAGTGTGTATATACATTCATTCATTCATTCATTTGAGCACTTATATAGCGCGTCTTCAAGGGGACTACTCAGAGGCGCTCCCGACTTCAGCACGAACATAAAGAACAGTTTTAGCGCAGTGTAGAAAGACTCGGGTTGGGTTTTCGGGAGGAGACGCAGCTCCAGAGGGAGCCCGTTCCATTCCACAGGACCAACCACCAAAAAGGCCCGATTTTGCATGGTGGCAGTACGAGCAAATGGCACAACAAGCACCCCCCCCCCTCTCCGCAGAGCGGAGTGAGCGACCACGGGTCTCACCGGCAGGCAGGCAGAGGGACCTCAGATAGGCTGGAGCGATGCCCAGCTGGCAGCGCCAGACCAAGGAGGCAATCCTATACTGGATGCGCAGGGGAACCGGTAGCCAATGCAAGTCCCGAAGCATGAAGTCGGACACATGGTCAAATTTGGATATCCGACCAATAAGTCGGGCAGCAGCACGCATGATGCGTTCAAGACAGGCCAAACGCACCGCAGGTAGGCCAGTATAGAGAGAGGAGCAGTAGTCTACTCGGGCCGTGATAAAAGCATGGACCAGAATGGACGTAGCAGATGGAGAAAGGGCACGAGCAATAGTGCGGAGCTGGCGCAACTGATAGAAGCAGTCGCGGGTTAAGCGGCGAAGCTGCGGGCAGGAAAGTTAACTCTTGGTCGAGTATGACGCCAAGGTCGCGCACTGCAGGGGAGAAGGAGAAAGAGGGGGATTCAGCGGCGAGCGATGCCAGGTCAAGCCCAGCCAGCCGCTGCCTGGTACCCAACCAAATAAATTTAGATAACAGTAGCGCCCCAGGCAAGGCATTTGCCACCCTCCCATGGAAGGACAGTGACACACCATCAGGACGTCTCCCATGAGACCTGACCAGTAGGCTCTTTTGTAGCCGGAAAGCCAGCTTTGGTGAGGCCACGCCAAATGATGTCATCTAGTATGGCATGTCTGGCAGTACAAACTGGCCCAAGGCTGCATGACATGCCATGAGCCGTCCTCTGGACCGTCGCTCCACAGGGGCATTCGTGAGGAGCGCAAAAGTAGGCCCCAAGGCGCAGGCCTGTTGCAATGTCTCATCATTTAGTCTCAGTCCACGAGCGCTTATGGGGGCGCTAGAAGCCAGTCACCTGCATGCGGTGAGGCGACTGCCCTCAACCTGGCCTGGTGTAATTGTAATTGTAAACGAACATTTTAATAGCGCCACTCGAATCAGCGGCGCTCTCGATGCGCAACTTTGCCAGAACTGGCAAAAAGAAAGGTTTTCAAGCGTCTACGGAACTGAAGAGGAGACAGGACAAGAAGCTCTTGGCGGAGGGGCTGGGGAAGACTGTTCCAGGCTGAAAGACCCACACAGGCAAAGCTCCTGGATTGGGCCGTAGAAGAGTGCATACGTGGAACAACCATAAGGCCACGTGCCGAGGATCTCAAGGAGGCCCTCTCAGGCAGAGAAGAAACGGGTGCCGAAATTCATTAGATAAGACACAGTGATGCAGTTGCGCATGAGGGTGAGGGTTTTGAACTGAATTCTCTGTTGGGCAGGAAGCCAGTGGAGGAAGTCACGAATAAAGGCATTGATGTGGGCAAACTTAGGAATATCACCTAGGCCTATAAGCCGAGCAGAAACATTAAGAATAGACTGAAGTTTGTGCATATTGGAGGAGGAAAGGCCAATGTAGGCCTACACAGCATTGCCAAAGTCAACCCCGAGTGCAGATCAAAGCGTGGACCAGTGTAGTGACAGCAAGGACCGAAAGACACCTGCGGATGGATCAAAGATGACGTAGATGATAAAAGCAAGATCGGGATACAAGGTTAACTTGACCACTGAAGGAAAGGGTAGGTTCGAGGACAATCCTAAAGTCACGAACAGAGGAGGAGAACTGAAAGGGGGGAACCTGAGATAAAGAGATTCCAAATCAATCTTGCTGAGTTGGAGGCGACCACCAAACCAGATAAACTGAGTTTTATCAGGGTTCAACCGCAGGCGGTTAGAGTATAGCCAAGCATCCAAAGCAAAGGAGGCTGGTAAGGAGTAAGGAGCGCTCAACCATTTGGACAGCAGAGGAGGCCGGACCATGGTGGTAATCAGTTGTTAAGCTGCCAGGTCCTTCATAATGAGAGGATGGTCCCATGCACACTGCTTATGGGAGATGGTTTCTTCAGGGAAGGGAGCACCCGATTCAGTTAGCCACTGTTCTTGGGCCATTTATTTTTTTTTGCACCGAGGTATACAGGATCCCTCAGGGACTTGAATATTAACTAAAATGGAAAATAAAGTGTCCGGAATGGCCACTATTTTTATTATTATTATTATTATTATTATTATTATTATTATTATTATTATTATTAAGTATAATTATTTGAGTCTTAATCCACTCCTATTAGCACTGAAATACTAGAGCAATTTTGTTAAGATGACAGCTTAAAATGAAAATGCTACCATTACAGCACTGTGAAATTCACACCCCTCCCTCTGCTCGGCGCTGCCCTCAGCGATCGTCCTTCGGGCGCTCGTTCACACCCCCCCCCCACATACCTTGATTCCCCCTCAGAAGAGGGGGACTAGATTAAACACTGGTCGATGACTGAGATGGCGAGTCTGCTGCGTTCATTATGTTGGTCCATCGATGAATTCGTCGTTCTTTCGATCGTTTTAAGTCTCGATCATCTAGGATTGACTTCTCATCCCAAGTGAACCATGATACTCGGGGTTTCTGCTAATTTTTATCGCAGCTTCTTAGAGAAATCGGATTTTTCGAACAAAATGTAGCTTCTTCTTTCAACAGTTCTGTCGTCGAATTTGGACATTTCGCTTTTGCAGTGTTACCATAGTGACGAATTTGACATAACTTTGTAATGATTATTAACGGATTAGTTTTGTGACGTCACAAATTTGTCAACGTCATGTTTGAAGATTCAACAAACGCAGCATGCATAACATCGACTTGACTTATTTGTTCCCCGAGTGAGAACGGCAATGGCCCAGTCTCGTTCCTTTGTTAGTATTGTGGAATCAGTTTCCTCCTTCAGTCCTGGCTGCACAGCTATCTGGTGGTCCTGCCACAGCTTTTCGTTGCCTTAAAACTTGCCTTTATTCCCGATGACTTTCGCACTGATTGGTGGGCAATAGGTAGAGGCGCTTTATAAATTTTGAAATACAATACAATAACAAAGAACTCTGTGGGGCTTCGATAGTTTTACCGAATGGTGCTACACGTTTAGATAGCTGGTATACCTATCACTAACGTAAACGCGCACACACGCATACAGGCAGTATAACTCGCTCCTCATGGGTCTCCCACGCAGCGTCCCCCCTTCAATCTGTTCTAACTGCTTCTGCTAGGCTCATCGCTCGACTCCTCTGGTTTGCCCACATCTCTACTTACATGCTTGATGTCCTTCACTGGCTCCCTATTGCTGCGCGCATCCGATATAAAATCCTCTTCCTTGTCTCTAAATCTCAGCAGCGTAGGCCTATACAGCCCCGAAATATCTCTCGAACTATCTGCGAAAACCGCTATCTGCATCTTCTTCTCGCTCATTGCGCTCTGTAAATCGGTTTGATCTTTTTGTTCCCAGGGCTAAAAGTGCCTTGGCCCAGCACCGGGCGTTTTTCTGTAGTGGGTCCCACGATCTGGAATGACCGTCCCCCTCTGCTCAGGGCCAAACTAATGACTGGCTTTTCCTGATGCGGTCTCGCGTTCCCTAAAGGCATTTCTGTTTCTCTGGGGCTCCTATGCTGAGAGCGCCTCTGAATAGTTATTCTGCGAGAGGCGCTTTATAATCTATACAATACAATACAATACAATTGTAGACGCCTGCATACACAGATCCATTGAAAGGTTTCTAATCGGGCCCTTATAATGGATGTCAAGGTAACCAAATCATTACGCTGTGCCATCGACTATGATTTGTTAACAATGATTAGGCTAAAAGGACCTTTGACCCCAGTTTGAATAATTGAGGTAATAGATTTCCTCCCACTGATTCGATGCGTTTGCTTAATTAAGAAATATGGCTTTTGGAGGCCAAAATGACCAGACATGGTCCATTCCGGCCTCTTTGTATAGCCTTTAGGCCCTAGCGCCCTAGCCTTAAATTTGCATAGACTTGCTTTTCTTCAGCCTATCGTCAAGTCTGTGAAGTGAAGGTTAAAATAAGAAGGGTTTCGTAAATGTAGGCCTACTTGTCTATTCAAGGTTGCCGTATAAATTTTGACACCATTATTGAAATCTGTAGGGTCAAAAGTTGAAAAGCGGATGTACCTATAGTCCACCAGATTTTCAATTGTGGCATGGCCGTGTGCCAAAATCTATAAGCATAGGCATAGACTCTGGGGGGCAGCCGGGGCACGTTCCCCGCGTAATTGAGATGGACTGTACACCCAATGCAACAAGTGTAGAATGAATAACCAAATCCTCCCATATTTTTGACAAGTTTACGCCAGTGTCCATAAGTGTATGTATATGTATAGGTATGCGTACGTGCAGGCGCCTTTCCATCTACCCGTCTATCTTTTGTCTAGTACAAAGAACCGTTGAGCAAAGAATCAATTTTTAAATCTATCTTATAGTTTACAAAAGTAGGTTACTATATGCAAATCAACTGACCTAGCTCTGTTCGATGCCCATCCCTCATTCCAATAAGTATCGTCTTCGGTCATGGACACTGTGACTCTTTCTGTGGCTGGTGCCAGGACAGTGTTGGGTTCTCTGGCGGTCTCGGTGGCCGGTTCCGTTTTGATTTGACTCCACAGTTCTGTTTGCTGTTATTTTCAATGTCATTCAGCTCTAAACCGTCTTACCCACCGTAGACCATAACTTCCGGTTTTTCCGACCTATCGAAATTCAAGCAACGATTACGTTATTTCTAACTAAATATCACTTAAAGCGACCATTGGGTAATGTTGCGTAACAAGCCGGCGTTTATGCGCGTTTCCCTGTAGTATTGGGAACTGTAAGTGGTAGGCTGCGGACAACTCGATGCAACGTTAAACCAGGAGACCTCATCGAATTATCCGAATGTCCCGTCGTGCGCCCGGCTCCCGTGGTCTGGCAGGAGACTCAAGAAGACACGTGAAATTCCGACTAAACTTTTAATTCCGATTCACTTAACTCAGTATACAGTTCGCAACGAAATCGCAATCACAGTTCGCAAGTTACTGACAGTCTGTATCATATCGATCCACGAATTCGACAAATCGATCGACAATGTACCCGAGCTCTTTACTCTGACTCTCTCTTCTAAGAACTCCAAGAACTCAACTCCGACTTCTAGCACTCAACTCAACCCTCCAATCCCAATCAACCTTCACTCCCGATTCTCCTCCTATTTATATACCTTCTGACCCATCATCCAACTCCTCCGGCTAAATATAGCCCGGAGTAAATGCATACTAATGAGGCATCGGATTCCTAACATTAACAGATTTGGCGCCAACAAACTCCTCCGGCTAAATATAGCCCGGAGTAAATGCATGCTAATGAGCTATCGGATTCCTAACATCAACAGGTTTGGCGCCAACAAAACTCCTCCGGAGTAAGTTTCCCTCCGGAGTAAATACATACTAATGAGGTTAATAATGTAACACTGATGCCAACAAAACTCCTCCGGAGTAAGTTTCCCTCCGGAGTAAATACATACTAATGAGGTTAATAATGTAACACTGATGCCAACAAAACTCCTCCGGAGTAAGTTTCCCTCCGGAGTAAATACATACTAATGAGGTTAATAATGTAACACTGATGCCAACAAAACTCCTCCGGAGTAAGTTTCCCTCCGGAGTAAATACATACTAATGAGGTTAATAATGTAACACTGATGCCAACAAAACTCCTCCGGAGTAAGTTTCCCTCCGGAGTAAATACATATTAATGACACCAGCAAACGCCCAGCAAATATACTCCAGCGTTAATAACCTCCTCCGGAGTGGTTTTACTCCGGAGTAAATACATACAGCATCAGAAATAACACAACACAAAAAAATCAAAGACCCCAAAGAGCCAGTCCAACTCAAGCTTACAAGAGGAGGGGAACGGAGACATTTTTGTCACAGTAATTATTATAATGGCGCTACAGAAGTCATCACATAAAAATGTTTTGGATCATAGGCGTAATTTGTGGGGGTACGAGGGGTACCCGTGCCCTCAGTTTTTGGATTGGGGTACCGTACCCCACTTTTAAACAATGCCAATCAATATTTTATCATTGTGCCTTCCCAGAGATCGCAGTCTCAGCCTCCTTCGTGTGTGTAAGAGATTGGTACCCCCACTTTTTTAAACCAAAGTTACACCCCTGGTTTGCATTATAACCAGCGCCTATGATTGAATCTATTTATAATATGGGTGTCTTGCACATCTCTTCGTCTAAATGGCTGTGTTTGGTATCGTAGGAAGAACCATCAGCGTGCCCTCGAGGGCGTCCATATGAGCCTGGAAGCTGAGACCCGTAGCAAGATGGAGGCGATCCGGCAGCGCAAGAAACTGGAACAGGACATCATGGAGCTGGAAGCAGCCCTCGAAATGACGACCCGCGCAAGAGCCGAGGCTGAGAAAGGCTTCAAGAAGTACCAGCAGCAGATTCGCGATCTCGAAGTAATCGTGGACGAGGAACGGCAGGCGACGCGGGAATCCCAGGACGACCACGCGGTCTCTGACCAGAAGGTGTCCGCCCTCTCGGCCGAGGTCCACTCTCTCAGGTCCCAGCTGGAGAACTCCGAAAGGGCAAACCGTAACCTGGAGGCGGAGTTACAGGAAGCAGCCGAGAGGATCGTCGAAGTGAACCGGACGAATGCAGAACTGGTCGCCGACAAGAAGCGAGTCGAGACGGAAGCCAACTCTAATCAGGTTTCGCTCGTTCACTTCCATCCGTTCGTTGTTAGGCTATTGTATGACTACGGTTCTAATAAATAAATCCTGTTTGTGAATGCAGTTTTATATTATTGGGTGAGGGCGCGTTGGTATCAAAATTTTCTGACGTCATATCGGTAAATCATAGGGTTGCTGACTTGTTTGCGGTTGGCTGGTGGTTTCCCGCCCTTTTGGAGCGAATTTGCTGTGACCTATCGTGGTTGAGTTAACTGGTTTTGATTTGTTTGTGATTGGTCGACATTCACGCGCATTTTAAATATGCGCTTCATCCATTCTCATCCATGCTCCGCATCCACCCATCCTCATCCATCCCCATCCTCATTCAAACTCCGCATCCACCCATTCTCATCCATCCCCATCCTCATCCATACTCCGCATCCACCCATCCTCATCCATCCCAATCCTCATCCATCCCCATCTTCGTTATTTTATCCGAGGTAGAATTTATGATTCCTCGGGATTTAAAACATGTCTAAAGAAAAATACTTGCATTGTAAAACTGTGTTTTCTGCCCGTCGTAGGCTGAATTGGAAGACCAACTGACTGAGCTGAAGATGGCTGAAGAACATGCGAGGAAGGCAATGGACGACGCGTCACGGTTGGCTGAAGAGCTTCGTCAGGAACAGGATCATGCCGGCCAGATTGAAAGGTCACGAAGATCACTAGAAACGACCGTTAAAGAACTACAGGTACAGCGAACTACACAGGAAATTAAGGAGACAGGCAGACACAGACAGACAGATAGACAGAAAGACAGACAGACAGATGGGAGAAGAGAGGACAGAAACACGGACAAATTGGGGGGTCCATAGAGTACAGTGGTAACATCACTGGCGTGAAGAGCAGTAGGTAGCGGGATCGCTTCCCGCAACCCTCTCAAGGTCCACTCAGCCTATCATTCGCGAGATTGCGTGTTGTGAAAATGAGATGTAGGACGTGATGGGCGCCTTGCAAGGCGCGGTGTACAGTTAAATTCGACTCCTGTAATAACTTGTGATCATCCGTTCATACTGATTTGTAATCATACTGCGTAGGCCTAATTGTCAGTTTGAAAATATTAAACGAAGATTAGGCCTATTATTATTATTATTATTATTATTATTATTATTATTATTATTATTATTATTATTATTATTATTTCACACATTTTAATTTAAAATCCTGTAAAATCCCTAGCATAACTTCAGAAAATATAAAGATTATCCATGTCCTGGTATCGATAGAAAAACAATGATACTAAAAACGTATTCTGACGAACTCGCGTAACCTTTAAACATTTAAAACCCCTACGAGAGATAAAATTCCACGACCGACTTGTTCCGTTACGTTACGTCATTATTATTATTATTATTATTATTATTATTATTATTATTATTATTATTATTATTATTATTATATTTATTTTTTTTAAACATCATTCGACAAGTTCTGGCCGCATGAAAGTTCCTATGAAGGCAACAGCATTGAAGCGTTGTATGGTGATTGACAACCGCTGGAGTAGATAACAAGTCTCCCTAGGGTCTCCGGTGGTTAAAGCTAAGTATCTCCCCAAGTCTTTTATAAGGGCCATTCCGTCATCATTGATAGGGCCTAAGGTCTCGAAAGCTAGAGGGACAAAAAAGTGGTCTGCGCGGATCTGGCTGTACTTGTTGTTCTTTCTCGTGGCCGCTAGTTCCGCTGCTGATCCTGATGTCGCGGACGTTGCATGAAGGTAAGAGGGCGCCACAGTGTCAGTTACGGTGACGTCCCATACAAGACTTCGTCCTCTGCGCCATGGTATCAGCGTAAGTCCGTCCGGTCGTCTCCCGTCCGTCCTCGACAGCCCAGGTGGTTCCTTGATATTAGGGACGCCCGCTCGAGATAGGCCTCGGCTTATCAAATCATTCAAAGCCGCATGTCTGGCGATTCTGCCAGGTCCTAGGTTGCACGACATCCCGTGTGACCCGTCCGCCGTCACCATTGCTCCACAGGGACATGCGTGCGGTTCGCATATATTCGTCCCCAGTCTGAGGCCTACTGCAATTCTTACCGCCTCGTCATCCAATCGCAGCCCGCATGATGACACCGGTAGTGCGAACAGCCAGTCGCTGGCGTGTGGTGCTGAGGCTGCTTTGAATCTTGCTTGGTGGTAAGCGTCGACCAGAGAGGCGTCCAATGAGTCCACCACTCTCTTCACGAGAGGACCATCCCAATACGATTGTCTGTATGCTGCGTAATTATCTGAATGTGTGATTTGACTTTCGGCGTTCCATCGCTGTAACAACGTTTCAACGCGCGCGTCGGTGATGGATTGGTCGTAACCTAACATGGAAGACTGAAGGACGTGGGTGCCTGCAGCGGAAGCCAAGAAGGCAGGAAGCGCAAGCGAAGCGACCCGACGTATGCCCAGTCCTCCCGTCTTGACCGGTAAGGACGCTTGAAGCCATTGCATATCGGTAAGGTTAAGGTTGAGGATTGAGCACAAACCTTCCCTCTGTATTTCGTCATATTTGTCTAGTAGAGCATGTCCGCTGCAGGGGTGGGATCTTAGGGTGTGTAGTAGCTTTTGTGAACACAGTGAGCTTCTGAGGAGGACTAAGGCATCATGTTTTGCAATATTTTCCAGTCTTGAAAGCGCCAGGGTCAGTTCCGAACAGCGAAACTCCAGGCTTGCAGTTAGGGCCTCCTCGGACGACAGCGGTGCGCCAAGCAAACAGGCCGCTTCCGGTGCGATAGCGGGAAAGTGTTGAAGGTTTGAAGGAACTTCCCCCCTCTCCATGCGCGATATTACTTCGCATTTTGCGTAGTTGAGTTGCAGACCTAGCAATCCGCTCTCGTATTCCAGTGTTTTCACGTCCTCCGCCACAATAGAGGCCCTTCCTCCCAGAGACAAATCGTCCAGATATCCAAGCACAAGCGATGACGATAATTTCTCAAGGATTGGTTGCAACGGCAGGCAAAACAGTAGCGGTCCCAACGGGTCGCCTTGTTGGGGACCGACTTGTGAGAGAATAGTATATTGTCCGAATTGTAGTATCGAAGCTTCAGCATAAGCAAGACGGATATATGATGTCAGTTCTGGCGCGATCTCATCCATCGAGGTGAGCATGCGGTCTCTGTGTAGGCTGTTGAAAGCATTGCTGAAGTCTAGCTTGATCAGGACCGAATCTGTAGGCATTTCTTCCAGAAATCGCCTAGCCGCGTGAACCGCGGCTTCCGTCCCTCCAGGTACACCTACTCCCACCTGCCTCGGCGCGAGGTAGGTCACTGCTTTTGGAACTACATGGGTGTTTGCACATTTGGATGTGAGTCTGCGCCAGTAGTAGCCTATTACAATGGGGCGCAGGCCTCCAGTTTTCTTTCTCAGTGCCAGGAGTGTGCCTCCGAACAGGATCGGTGTAATCTGTTCCGGGCAGGTTCCTGTCAGGAGGAGGTTAACTAAGCCGGTGATGGCTGAGATAAATTCCGCCCCGATATCGGCGCAGTTCATCAGATCTGACAGGTGCTGTGGCCGTAAGCCGTCCGGCCCTCCCGAAGAACCCGCCGGAAAAGAGCGTATTTGAGCTCTAACCTGATCCTCGGTGGTTTGGAAGGGCGGTATATGGGTTGTCGACGAGATCACATTATTATTATTATTATTATTATTATTATTATTATTATTATTATTATTATTATTATTATTATTATTATTATTATTATTATTATTATTATTATTATTATTATTATTATTATTATTATTATTATTATTATTATTATTATTATTATTATTATTATTATTATTATTATTGAAAACCTTAGACAGGGATGAAGAATGACAGATAGGCCCTACTATTATTGGCTGCACCAAAACAGGAAAGGGAGTTCGACATGTTTTGGCTCTTTTGATGAAAAAGAAAGATAGTCAAACTGATTGGGACATAAAGTGCCGACTCTCCCTTACTTGACTGACTCCTTTTCAAGACGCCAGGATCGACCAATGCCACTATCTTCAAACTGTGTCGAAGTCCCCGCATGCAAGAATCTACAGGAACAGCGAATTAACTATAGACCAAGAGGCTTGATGGGGGGGGGGAGGGAATCAAAGAAACATATGCATGAACAAATGTCTGTCTGTCTATAGGGGCTGAGATAAACTGAGTCTTACATGGGAATATTTAACGACAGGGCAGAAATTGTGACAGGGATAGACATACTAGAATGGACTATGTATGGACAGGTGAGGAGATGGACTCGAATGCAACTGCGTAACACCTGATCTTAAGTGTGAATTTTTTCCACAGGTTCGGCTGGACGAAGCTGAGGCGGCTGCGATGCAAGGAGGCAAGAAGGTCATCCAGAAAATGGAACAGAGGATACATGAGCTGGAGATGGAGCTGGAGGATGAGCAGCACAGACACAGCGAAACGGTCAAGTCCATCCGGAAGCAGGAGAGGCGCCTCAAAGAACTCATGGTTCAAGTGGACGATGATAGATCGACTCACGAAAAGATGCAGCAGGTCATCGAGAAACTCCACCAGAAGCTGAAAGCCTACAAAAGACAAGTTGACGAAACAGTACGGAATCGATCGTCAACTCTTTCACCTGTGCTGATTTCTTGATTGATCACAAATCACTAGTCTTTTGGTTGATCTCCTTTGAGCATCAATCCGTTCGTTCATTCGTTCCTTTTTTCCTGCGTTCCTTTATTCATATGTTCGTTCAGTCATGGGTTCGTTTTGTTCATTCATCTTTTGTGAATCGTTACTTAATGAATGGATGAATGAATTAACGAATTCATTCAATCAACCATTCATTCATCGATTTACCGACTGGCCATTCAATAATTTAAGGCTTCTGCGATTAATTAAATGTAAATTTATTTAAGTAAACGATGCATGCATTCTGTCGAATTTTGTTTTATTTGCCGGATTCATTTAGTGCATCGTTGTGCTGTTAATTTTCCAGTTGGTTTCGTTTTTCGTTACAGGAAGAGGCGGCTAATATCAATTTAGGGAAATTCCGGAAGATCCAGCAGGAGCTAGAGGAGGCGGTCGAGAGAGCAGACATGGCCGAGAACACCCTTGGACAGATCAGAGCCAAGACACGCGCATCATCTGTAGCGCCGTCTGAATCATTCTCAGTCAGTCAACTTACTTTGCTACGTAACTGTAGTCTTACTCTTACCTACTCTCCTTCATATAAATGTGTCTCTGGATGCCCATATGAAGCCCATACAGGACCCATATTCCATTGTTGGACCCGTAGAGAGGGTTCCTAATAATGCCCATAGAAATGGTGGCAGGGCAACATATGTAGGCCTACGCATAGGCGTAATTTGTGGGGGGTACGAGGGGTACCCGTACTCCCACTTTTTGGACTGGGGGGTACTGTACCCCCCACTTTTTAAGCAATGCCAATCAATATTTTATTATTGTGCCTTCCCAGTGAACGCAATCTCCGCCAAAAGACAAAAGTACGAAAGTACTTATAAATACACAGGTAAATCGAAAGCCAAAATTAATGAGAATACTGGCAGCGAATATTGTCAAAATGGTTATCATGCGAAAAACGAAAGTGGAGAAGAAATTGGTACCCCCCACTTTTTAGACCAAGGTATTGGTACCCCCCACTTTCTAGGCTAAAGTTACGCCCCTGGGCCTACGCCCGTGCGCGCGCGTATGTCTCTGTATGCGTGAACGTAGCTTAAGGTTAATTAGTCAACAGCATAACGAGTGCTATTCCGTAGACCTATTATATGATCAGTCATTCACTGCGAAACTCCTGTGCTTCATTTATTGTATGCTACATGGTATGCTCATAAATATTACAACATAGCATTTTTCATGCCATACTTAAACAGCGCTGAAATTTTTTCGTTTAATGATAAGTAGCCTATATTGCTTTTTATTGTTTCTGTGTTGATAGGAAATGCAGATAACTTCCGTGGAGCGATTACCAATGAGACGCCTAGGTCGAGCTTGTTCAGAAGTTAAAACGACAAGCAACACTAACTTCTAATCTATCAAAGTTTTAACCATTCTTATTATTGTAATTATTATTATTATTATTACTTTATTATTACTCCTAGTAGGCCCTATGAGCCTATTATTTTACCGAGGTGCATCCTCAGGGTTAGAAATTTGTGGAGCTTTGTACTGCAATGGCTAGTCTTCGCTGATGGTTCTATGATCTATCGGCAGAAAAGTGCTGCAAAAAAAACGACTGCATTGTAGCGCTGGACAGGCATAGGCCTAGTTAGGCGCTGATAGAGGAAAGTAGTTCCTCTATAATCTCCCAATATTTTAGCAAGGCGGTGGCCGAGGAGATTGCTGACAGCAAGCTAGTCCACCTTGATTTATTGGGCTGAGTTTCAAAGGCCAAGGGCACAAAGCAGAAGGCCTACGATCGACTTCAAAATGGCAGTGTATTTTGTTGTTTCTCTATCAGCTGCTAGCCTGCTACCTAGGCAGCAGAACCCACGACCTCGGCTCACCTCGCGCGGTTTATTATTATTAGGCCTATTATTATTATTATTATTATTATTATTATTATTATTCACAATTACATTTTCAGTGACATTTTCCAAATCTATAATTCATCGAATATGATCGAGAATGGACCTACCTAATTTGCGACAGTCGTTGTCAGTTGGTCGGGAGTCGCGTTACTCGAAATGCATGAGACAATTGTGACGTGCGAGATCGTCATCTTTTATAATATAACTGAACGTCACAATGACGTCACATGCCTAATTATGTCGGGAGTTGTCATCGAAATGCCACATATATTCATATAATATAAGCTGTGTCATAATAAACTGGACCTACAAGCAGCTTACAAAATCGCGCCATATTGCTTATGATTCGACGTGTTTCGTGTCTAAAGTCATGTCGATGTATTATGATGTATCGTTTAAATTAACGCCGTATACGTTGACTATGCTCTCATTGTTCTTAATTACTCTAAGATCTTTGATGCACTTTCACTATCGTTCTCTTCGTGTCGACGTGACTCAGCGTTTTTATCGTTCGTTTGCCAGTGTTGTCTTTGCATATATTTACTGTCCGCGTGATTGGAACGGCATGCAGTAAAGTTTTCTTCTTTTATAAACTAATAAATTGTTCTGTTTGTTTGGTAGACCATGATTGAACGAACAGACATTATACTTCCACGCATTTACTTAAAACAGGCTTTCCGATGTAGGCCCATAGGCCCTATAGGCTATATCTAGGCCCTAGCCCCAACATCTTAAGACATCATAGCATCATATAGGACCCATATCAAGCCCATATGGGTTCCATTTTTTTAATGCCCATTGATTTGCTGGCAGGGATAGGCTCAGTTTGAATATATAAGATAACGGTAGGGCCTACTATCATCCTCCACCTACGACTTACATTGAATTGCAGTGCGATTTTGATTCCTACACGATAAGAACAATTATATATCGTCAGCACCCATGCAGAGAATTTAAGAAATATTTGGGATTGGAAGTTAGTCGGCTCAAAGAATGAGAAACCTGCAGCAATGTCAGTCAGTTCACAACAATTCGAACACATCCTTCCCCCCTTCCTTGCTGCGCTATCCGAGTATTGTGTGAGTAACCGGTTTCTTCTATACTGTGCGTCAGTCTGTCTGCATGTGTATGTATGTAACTATACTTTACATGCATATAAACAGACAGACAGACACACCCACACACAGACAAAGACAGACAGATAGGGTAGGGCAGGAATGGACTTTCACCATGACTTACTAACTTACTAAGTTATCATTAAAACTTAAATAAAACTAGACATGACTTCATAACATTAGATTTATTTTTCAAATACAAAAATAAGAAACAATCTTATAAATATGAACTTAAGTAAAGATTATCAAGACTGAACATCCTATTCCTGATCCAGACAAACAAGTACATATAAAAATATCATCAGGCCTAGAAAATGTGCAACGCTGATTGTCTGTATACAAACGCTGTCTAAATGGGAGTATGAATTTCACAACACTTCCTTCACAATCGAGTTTTCAAAATACTTATTCTACAATACTGAGTTTGCAATACTTGGCTCATAGTACTTGCTTCAGGATAATTCTTACAGATTCCTACAACTGCTGTACTAGGGTTAATTTTTTATTTGGTGCATCGTACTATTCACAAAGTCTGGCCAGGCAGCTGCTTGGTCAACTTACTGACAACACATGCCAGCCTGTGATATTACATCAGTGGCATATCAAGTAACCTTAGTGAGGATGCTACATCAGTTTATTCATATATTGTATTGTACTGTATTCAGGCATTTATAAAGCACTTAAAGCGGAAGAGCCATTCAGAAGTGCTCCCAGTGTGAGAGACCCGAGAGAAAAAGCAAGTCTTAAGAAAGGTAAAAGAGAAAGAGACATTACCTGAGAGAATAGAAGAACGAACAGATGGAGAAAGCTCATTCCAAAAGGCAGGGCCAATAGAAGCAAAAGATCTAGGTTGAGCCAGTGAAGTCCTGACATGGGGAACAAGGAGGTCCAAACGGTCAGAGGAACGAAGAAGACGGAGAGAAGCAGCAGAGTGAGGGCGAAGAATTAAGTCACATAAATATTTAGGAGCAACACCAAGTTGAGCCTTGGAGACAAGGATGAGGACCTTGAATTGGATGCGGGCAGAAAGCAGGAGCCAGTGTTCTTCTGCCATAAAGGTGGTGATGTGAGAGAATCGAAGACGGGCAATTAATCTAGCAGCAGCATTGAGAACGGAATGAAGAGGAGCACCATCCGAACTCATCAGACCCAACAGGTAAATGGTTTTCAACCCCTAACATGGGATTCATGTCACAGTGGTCCTGTTAGATTTTGTCACTTCTCAAGATAGATGAATCCATGCATGAAACATCCTGAATAAGTTATCAAGCTAGTACAGATGGATGTGCGCACAAAGTGCAGATGTTCGTTACCGGCTACATTAAAAATTACTAGAAAATCCAGATGTCATGAGTTGGCCTAATGCACACTGCTTACTCTGTAGCACAATCAGCCGCTAGATAAAATTCCTAAGTGTCTACAGCAATCAGTTTAAAGTCATTGCTTTCCTGCATCGATTTGAACTTTGAACCTTCAAGCTTCAAAGACTTCATTTCCAGTTTCTTAGGACTGTCTGTTCGAAACGATTTCTTCTTGGACTAAAACAAAAAATAAAGAAATCATTTTAAATTTATACTTCAAACATAGGATATTTATTTATTTGTTTAGTATTATTTTATTTATTATTATGGCTTAAAGCCTGGAAACCATGAACTCCTATTAAACAATAACTAATATAATGCAGTGGCGTCACTAGGGCTGGTGTCACCCGGTGCGGTAAGTCATGGTGTCGCCCTAAAACAATGTGAAGACCTTTTTTAGGAATTCGTCTCCCAACAAATTTGATGACTTTTTTTAGGAATTCGTCATCTTGCAAATATTTCATTATTTTCTCATGTTGGTGTCACCCCCTCTCTGAGGGTGTCACCCGGTGCGGTCCGCACCCCCCGCACCACCCTCGTGACGCCACTGATATAATGTATCACACATAGCCTCTCCATTCACACAGACACATGCTCACAGTGCGTTGATTTCTGTCATCTGCTGAAACTGCAACTGCATAGCTTTAAAAGTTAGTTACATCTTTCACAACTGAGACTTTTTAAATATATCTGTTTAAGCCTTTGATTGATGGGTTGCAGTGTTGCTCACTTAGTTTTCTCATACATGTTAGTTGGATTACTTTTAAGTCCTGTCTCTTATTAATCTGCTGCTTGGCTGAACCAAGTTTGTATGTAACTGTGTATTGATGTACATGTGTGTGCACATATCTGTTTGTCGGGATGTTTGTGTAGCATCTTCTTAGAACATCTGACAGGTGCTATAAAGTGGTACATCTAAGATAAGCTAAATTATTTTATAAAGGCATCAGGCAAAACATTTTGAATTTCAGCGAAGACTGTTCCAGAAAGGTGGCCCTGAAATAAATCAAATAAATGAGTAGAAATTGTGTTTAGAAAAGTGCAAACCAAAAATGATTGATTAAATTGATTGCTTGACCCCAAAATAAGTATTCTGAAGCAACTTGTAGGGCACTAATCAACAATTAGCAAAGCAAACCTTGGTCATCGGCTCTTCTTGTAGACAGTAATGACGAGGCCAGCCATTCTTAAGTGAAAATTCTCTTTCCAAATGAAAAGTCTGCAAAAAATAAGCGTACTGTAAACAATAATACAATGGCAACAACAAGGCAACTAAACTATTATTAAAATAACAAATACAACAACAAATGAACTAAAACAACAAGACTGCAACTCGCAACCAGAAACTTGATCCTTGCATAATAACTCTGACATCATTGACTGCCTGCAGATAAGATGACTGCTTTAATCTAATTTAGTCTAATGACTCCTATAGTGCATAATGTCCATGATATCAGTCGATGACTGCTTCGAATGAAATCAAAATCATAACTCATAGTTCGTAGGAAAATCCAGGTCAATATCCAATAGAACACAGAAGTCAAGCTATGGTTTGTATACGTTAAAAGGTTTTCCACAGCCTAGTTTCTGAGCAACTCGTTGACCACTTGCAGACATATAGCTTTACGCCGTGCCTTCAGTCTGCATATAGACGTCATAGCTCCACCAAACAGCTCTCCTGCACATTTGGTCTGACTTGCAGAACGCAGTGGATGTGTCACTTTCTTGAGCTTGCTCGATCTCAGCGCTGCTTTTGACATGGTCCACCGCAACATTCTGCTGCATCGACTTCAGGGGTAATTTGGATTCAATGGGACTGTGTTGCAGTGGGTCGCTTCCTTTCTAACAGATCGGATGCAGAGGTTTACTTTCAAGGGGATAATGGATGGGTCGGAATTGCTAAAAGTTGAACGTGGACAAGACACAACTCCTTTGGATTGGAACGAGATGCCAACTGGACTTTGCCACAACTAGAGAGCTCCGGCTGAAGCATGACAACTTGTCTCAGAAATGCTTTATCGCTAGGATGCTATACAAATAACTATGCACTCCAAGATTTGGCTACCTTGCTTTTCTCCTCTCCTATCCTCCTTATGTATCACTTAATTTGCAGTAATTTCTCTTTTTATATAATTGTTATATTGTTTGATTATTTGACTGTAATATGTTTTCCATGTACAGCGCTGTGCGTTTGCTAGTGCTTCTCAACAAAGAAAATACTTACTTACTTACTTCAATGGTTCCATTACTCTCAAAAGTGACTGACTTAAGGGTTATCATTGACAAAGACCTGACAATAAAGGAACAAGTGGCCAATCTCTGCAAAAAGTTGTACTTTGAACTGCACCACCTCAGACAGCTACAAACATCGCTGTCACTCAACTCAAGAGTCTGGCTCACGCTCTTATCAGTAATCGACTGGACTACTGCAACAGCTTGCTATACAGTGTGAGTGCATGGCTACTCAAGACACTGCAGGGTGTTCAGAATGCTGCAGCCAGGTTCATTACAGGGGTTCGGTAGTTTGACCATATCACCCCAGTATTTCGAGAACTCCACTGGCTGCCTGTTCGCAAGAAGATCACCTTCCAGATGGTGATACTTGTTTGCAAGTGTCTTCACAGAATGGTGCTACTATACTTAGCCAAAGACTGCATGCCAGCATTGTCAGCTCCTGTTCGGTGTCAATTTAATTCAGAAAAGAGCTATGGCTTAGTGTAGTCTGGAAAAGCCACTGTGGCACATAGAAGAACATTTGATGCATTTGGCCTAACGGTTTGGAATGTGTTACCTGTCAAACTCTGTGTTCCAGAACTTTCTATCGAAAACTTCAGGAAGAAATTAAAGACTTGACCTGTTCATGTCATCTGACTAAGCTGAGCTGCTTCTAGCACATATGCGGTGTATTAGTTATATTAACTTGGGCTTTATAAATCTTCATATAACAATAATAATAATAATAATAATAATAATAATAATAATAATAATAATAATAATAATAATAATAAAAATAATAATAATAATAATAATAATAAAAATAATGTTAATAATAATAATAATAATAATAAAAATAATAATGTTAATAATAATAATAATAATAATAATAATAATAATAATAATAATAATGTTAATAATAATAATAATAATAAAAATAATAATAATAATAATAATAATAATAAAAATAATGTTAATAATAATAATAATAATAATAAAAATAATAATAATGTTAATAATAATAATAATAATAATAATAATAATGTTAATAATAATAATAATAATAATAATAATAATAATAATAATAATAATAATCTGCATTTGCACTATAAAAGCTAGTGCTGCACCCAAAAAAACAAGTTACAGCAAAACTCAGACCTTTTTCTGCTTGATGTATGCATTCAGTCGCTTTTCTTTTTCCAGTTGCTCTCTCATCCGACCCAGGGTCTCCTGAAGACACTGAACTTCCTCCTTCAACCCTCGAATATCATCCTAAAGATCAGTAACAGTCAAAGTAGATAACTAGCAAATTTTACAACTGCAATTCAAAACCTGTGTTAAGTAAGGCTAGATTTTACGTTGGGTTACCAACGTAACCCAAGGTTATCGTTACAGGTGACCTAATAAGTTACAACAATAGTAGTAACTTTGTATTCCACAAAGACTTGAGAATAGTTGACCAAAGTTACAATGTGTCTCACAGTGGAACTTAGAGAAGGAATCTGAAAGTGCTGGGCACTGCAGCATTTGTTATTTACAGATCACAACAGAAAATGCCATGACTAAGCACCTTGCCTTAAATTCACCTATTTCTTCTGGGTTCTTATGCCAGAAGTGCTCTTGAGTTGTTTGTTCTCTGAGAGCTGCTACAGAGCTGCGTGTTTACACCAAACATGGCTATCCAATAGAGACTTTTGCTAATTATTTCCTGGTTCATAAACTCAGTGCACTCCTGATGAATGAGCCACTATACCCCACCCAATGGCCCTGTTAGGGACACCTAATGGCCAGTTGAACCTAGACGTGTTGTCACATATTGCTTATGCATAGATAACCAAGCCACAAATCATGATTGTATCATTCTTACATTTAGTGTTTCGGCTCTCTGGCTGTTTATGGTGGCAAAATCTTGGGCTTCCCTGGACAGAAAAATAAAGTCACACAAATTATACTTAAATAAAGCAAAGTAAATTTTCACATGTGTGTCACAATAAAATAAATATGTAGCATGTTCCCATATTCACAGATATGTATGAAGCATTTTCTTTCTATTCACTGGGTCTTTCGCACTGGGAGCGCCTCTGATTAGCGAATACTGTGAGAGGCGCTTTATAAATGTTTAGATACAATACAATACAATACAATACAATACAATTAGGAGATAGATTCTTGGTGGCACCACTGGGTATGTTTACAACACACAGGGCTATCCAGTGCATGCTTTTGCTAATATTTTGTTGATTATTTTTGGTAATCTGACACCATGCATTTACTGTTGATGTTCGAAACGGCTGAAAGACCTTGCATAACATCTATGTTACTACACCAGTGTTGTGTCTGTTGTTCATATATTGACTTCCCACCACCGGTTCAAATTAGATCCAAATCCAATCAATGTCTTTTGAAACTGGTCAAGCAATGAAACCTAGAAAGTTACGTCGTTTGTCAAAATGCAGTTGCTCAGCTGAAACTTAAAGTAATGTAAGGTAAGGAAGCTACATGGGGCGGCAATCACACAATAATCGCATATGCCTATCTACAACAGTTCTCAAACTGGCTGCTAGGCTGTGGATGAGATGCTGGTAGATGCAGCAGAGTTAAGGTAAATTGAGACAGGTTAGAATCTAGTAGGGTGGACATCTGGAATACCAGACCACCAAACAGCCCTTCATAGT
This sequence comes from Allolobophora icterica, assembly GCA_963556255.1. Classification (NCBI taxonomy): domain Eukaryota; kingdom Metazoa; phylum Annelida; class Clitellata; order Crassiclitellata; family Lumbricidae; genus Allolobophora; species Allolobophora icterica. Next base: position 44,505,200 of record OY744609.1, on the reverse strand, counting down.
TAGTAGACGAGTACCGGAGCAAGTTGTGTGGTTAAATATGTTGTCTTGTCGTTTGATTTCTGTAGTCATGTTTTTGCCTCAGTCAAATGACACTTTGACCTCAGGACCATGCTAATAAAAGTTTCTACATAGGCCCATAAACAACAAACCTTTACTTATTTAAAATGCATTTTCCAACAGCTTCAACTACAGGACAACCATTCATTAAGCGTTAATAAAAAATTGTCAAATTCCTTTGAAATCCAAGAATCTGAGGCACTTTTACATTTCATCTGGAGTTCAACCCCAGTCAAAATGTCAAAGGCCAATGCAGCAGTAGTCATCCGCCATGCCACCTTGATAAAACATATCCAGTATCACACTTCTACGTTGATGTCCCAGCAGTACCATAATACCCCATGAGTTTCATGCAACCAAAGCCAAATTACGTACCGGACTTGTGAGAGACCTCCGTCATATCCTCTCAGAAGTTCATCTTTTCGCTCCAAGCGTGTCTTTAGCACTTCTATCTGATCTGCAATCGACTCACGGATTTTTTCTCGTTCGTCTGCCAGGTGCTGGCTCTCTTCAAGCGAAAGGTGTGCAATTGATCTCAGATTTGTGTCCATCTCGATGTCCAGTATTTTCAGAAGATGTCGAACAAGTCCCATGTACTACAAACGACATATGCCGCATTATGAACAGATGTCAACAGAAAAACTTCAACATATGTTGATGGATAAACTGATGGAAGGATGTGTGGATGGACAGAAGAAAGAGGCAAACAAACAAACCGACACATTCACACAGACAAGGAAGGATAAGTTATGGTATGGTTCTTCGTTCAAAGCTTTCATTGTATGCTTCTTTTAAATCAAACACATACAAACACTCTGGCAAAAGCTATAATTTTTATCTATCTATCTGTCATCATCATCATCATCATTCAATAATTGTTCCAAAACAAGTTTCAGGTACATAAAATGCAGACCCAAAAGTTACCAAAGTCTTCCTTATCTGACAAAAAATTATTTATTATTATATATTCATTTCTGATATAAGAGTGGCACACCGCATTCATGTACAAGAAGAAATAGTCAGAAAACAAGAAAAAAGTTAAATCTATGGAAAATAGAGACTGCCATGGACCGCTAAAGTCAGTCGCAGACGCAGGCACGGCAGACACCTAATGTCGAGACTTTCCTTGCTTTCAGAGTATGTGCCTGAATAGTAACCTAGGAATAAAGTTCTTACAGTCCTTATTAGGCAGCTCATAGTCGTGAGGCCTTGGTCTAAGATGATAATAAAAAAATACTAAATTGGTTTGAAATGAGGAGTGATTAACATAATAGTCTTACAATATGTTACCACAACAGAACAAAAAGAACCACAACCAAAAAGCTTAAATAACAAGTACTATAATTCACGCCATATTTTGTTAATTCAAATATGTGTGCACACACTTGTTCAGTACTTCTATAGCGGGTATTTTTTAATAGCACGGGGTAAGTTCTTTCAGACAGTAATAACTAAAACTGAGCTGCTATCTCATTTGACCTTGACCAAGGTCTGCCATAACAATGCTTTCTGTAAAAGCAATTGATCTCAGATTTGTGTCTTTCTCAAAGCAACAACTACCATTGTCGGAAAATGAAAATTTCCTAAAAGCGATAAAAAAGATTCTCACTATTTGTTCGCTGTGTTCAAGGCTTCTTTGCGTTTCAAAGTGTGCACTTTTCTCCATGTCAAGCTGTGCTCTGCTTGCAAAGTCAATCGCTTGCGTCCGGGTTTCCACTCGGTCAACCACTGTCAACTCCTCATCCTTTGATGCAGAGACAGATGATGGCGCCTGACTCTTTGATGCAGAGACAGCTGATGGCGCCTGACTGGCACGAAGGTCTTCAAAGTCCTTCTGCAGAACAAGAACCTGCTGAAGTGCATGATCCAAACTGGAAGCTGAAAGGAAGAAAAACATGTCTAAAGAGAACTCTCTCTTCTCCTCTTCTTGGTCCTTTCTTATTCTTGTTCTTGATCTTGCACTGCTAATTTCCTCACCAAATATATATTATTATGTTTTATTTAAGAATTTTTCTGAAGGCTCCTCAGTATCAACATCACACGAAGATGGTCATTTCAAATTGAAATTATATTCTATACTCAAAATTTCACATTTTCATCATTATCATTATTAGTGTCTTTAAGGTAGAAATGATCTCTTAGAATTTTTATTTTTTTTAGATTAAACATGCCATATGAAATGGCTGCACCTCATTAACCATTAGCACCAAACAGAATCAAACATGAAACATCGTCAAGTCAAGTATGGATATAATTATGATGAGGATCTACTGACCAGTTGGTTCTGCTGTGGCACTCCCGTCGAGTGCCTTGAGTCGTGCCCTCAGTTCAACAAGTGCCTCTCTTTGTCTTTCAATTACTTGTAGATGGCGTTCTCCTCTGCACTGAGCACCAACGCTCCGAAGCTCATTTCGCACTTTAGCCTGGACAAAAGCAATCAGCAACCAATCACCCTACCAAGTAACCCTTCATAAAATAACCGATCATACCACTGTTAATGCCACAGTTATGCATTCATTAGAGCAAACAATCAGTCTACAAATGAAGTCACCATATGAGTAGCAATGTACCACCAAGCCATCAATCAAGAAATCAATCAATTACTTAAAAGAAAATGATCAAACAAAGCTAGCAAATGAGTTATAATAAACCACAAAGCCACTAACCGAGGATAATATCAGCTACCTGAAGAACAATCCACTCAATTAAATAACCATCTAGTTTAACATTGCACTTTAAGAATCAATGTTAACTAAGACGATATGAACATATTAAATACCTCCTTCATAGGTTAGAAGGTCAAGGCAAGGAATATGCCAAGGATAATATATTTTCTTAGCTGATGCAGATAAGACCTACCTCTTCATTTTCCTTTGAATCGCCTGAAGTTGTTTTCTTCTTGTCATTGACCTTCTGTCAAACAACAATCAAACAAACAACTTTTCATCCACACATTAAAATTATGATTAATAATAACACTGTATTTTACAATTAAATCTAGTTTAACATTACATTTTAAGAATCATTATTAACTAAGACGATAAGAATAGAATAAATACCTCCTTCATAGGTTAGACGGTCAAGGCAAGGATCATGCCAAGGATAATATCTATTCTCAGCTGACACGGAAAAAACGTACCTCTTCATTTTCTTTTGATGCACCTGAAGGTGTTCTCTTATGCTTGTGATTGTCATTGACCTTCTGAAGATTGCTTAGGTCAGCACTTATCTTGCCAAGTTCTTTCTTGTAATTAATGGCCGCCTCTTTCTCCTTGCTGTACAAAACAATGAAAAGTATCTCTGTGCAACAAGATCACACATGAATAACAAACCACGTGCGGAATAACAATCACTACACGTCACCAAATCTGTCAGGTTTTTCTCACTTCATAATCTAATCTGATCCTATTAAACTGAATTAATCTAATCCTACGTGAATCTGATCTGGTTTCATTTCATGTATTAATCCAACCCCAAAATCTAGTCTTGTCTAGTTAAAAAAAATACATGTAAATCTAATGATTACTTTACCTTACCTCAGCTTAAGATCTAATTTAATCCACCTGTTCTTAGCACCCAGTGTCAAATCCCACTGAAATATGCAACCCAAACAATTACTTGTTCAGTTTAGAAGGCAATGGTCATGCATGCACTGCAGCCAAAATGTCCTTCAATCTCAAAACACAACTCAAAACACAACTCTGAGGACTACTGTTGAATGATGCATGTACTGAGTTACTGAATACTTTACCTTACTCAGCTTATGATGCTACAATAATGTGTTTATAGTGCTGTGTTGTTTAAAAATCACAAACAACACTTTAAAGTGTTTGACAAGTAAATAGATAAGATGATCACCAGAAACAGCACTGAAAAGACAGCAAATAAGCGAGTACACAACTTCAGTTGGTACCTTAGGTTTAACTTTAAATCCTTGATTTCAACCGTCTGTTTATCAATGATCTCTGACAGCTGAGCCATGTTTTGCTGCAACTGAGTCAGCTTCACCTCCTGCGTTTGTATCTTCTCATTTCCTTTCTCGAGAGCCAATTTCTGAGCATCACTAAGTTCAGCTGTTACAGAAAACCCAAGTTCACAGTTTCACTGGAAGAATCGTTCAGAACTTTCTTCTACTATTTTGTTTTTCCTTTGATTAGGTTGTACTGAGAGTGGCGCTTTAGAAATTTAGAAATACAGTACAATAAAATATTGTCTTACTCTGACATTTTTCTACCACCACTCCCAAACCTCTTCATATTCCTCTTCACCTCACTCTACTCCTCAGTGTCTTTTATACAAACTTCCTTCCTTCTCCTTCAATGTAACTTTATTTAAAATTCTTTTGTGTTTCTCAGCTTTTTCATTAATATAATTGTACTTGTAATCTTAATCTTTTACATTTTAACTGCAATCACTACAAACACAATGAACACCATAACCTGTACCATTACGAAAACTGTACTACTACCACTACCCTATACTAATGTTTTCTTTCATGACGGCTTGGTTGATAGCACCTATTATTAAATCTCTGGAGGAATTGAAACATACATTTATATTACATTTAATTACATTACATTTACCTAAGGAATCTTTTTTAAAGATAACAAATCTTTTTGTATTGATAACTAGTCAAGCACACGAGAAGTCAATCAAGGAATTACACGCTTGATGGCCATACCTGTGAGATCGGACAGTCGTGCCTGTGCACCGGCTAAATCACGTCGTAGGGCAACTATAATGTTCTGTTGGTCTTGGAGACGCTTGCCGAGTTCTCTGTTGTCCTGAAGCAATTGTTCCATGGCTGCCTCATCTGCAACTGTGTGCACAATTAAAGGCTTGGACTCCGGTGGAGGGGATCGAGGCTTCATCAATTTTCCCTCAAGTTCTTTAAAATAACAATATATGAAAGAATTGATGAACAAATAATCAAATGAATGATTGAATAAATGATCAATTGAGTGTGTGTACCTGCTATAATACATGTACCAACACATGTACAAATGTATGAACAAACATTTTATTTAATTCAATTCCTATAATAAATAATCATAATTGTAATCTCCAAATGTCTAAAGCACCACTCGAAGGCCAAGAGCAGGGCACCAGCCTATTCATGAGTGCTGTAAGTAAACCTGAGGTGCAATCAACTAAGTATCTGGATAAAAGCCATAAAGGTATTCAGAAGACACAATTAAAATGTATCGTTATATTACACTATATCATAAATCAAGACTGATCTCCTGGATGGTGTGTTTGTTGATAAAGCTACAACATTAATTTGTTGGTTTACGTCATCATTCATCACTAATAGTTTACATTTACTCAAGCTGACACCAGTAGCATAACTATGGTCCCACAGTTATGCCACAGGTTGACATGTCAAGAAACTGTCCACAATACATTTAGGGTGTTATTTGTTTCATAAGCTCTTTAAAACTAGTAATTAAAATTCTAATGTAGCACACATCTCATATAATTATAATAATAACAATATTAAAAACAACATTGATATCTTGAAATAGTAGTAATAATAATGATAACAATGCTGATAAAAAAATAACTCCAAACAATGTTTATATCATGTGCACTGACAGTCATTTTTAACTCCAAATGGAGACATTGAAATGTACAGTACTACTAATTTACAGCCGTGCTAAGCTTAAATATTGTTTCTGCCACAACCTGTTGCAATGCTACAATTCCACCAATTTCACACTGGGTATAGTAACACATAAGAAGAGTTATAATAAATAACAGTGATTTAAAGTTGCGCTGTTGTTCCTGTTGCATCATGTTACCTGTTACAGTTGCTAGAAGTCGAGCAATCTCCGTCTGCTGTTCTTTGTTCTTATTCACTGCAATGTTCAGGCGTTCCTCCAAAGCGCATATCATTGATACGTGCTGCTTGGTATGTTCGTTTGTTTCGTCTCGTTCTCTGACACGTTCTTTCAGTTCTTCTTTACATTCTTTCAGTTCTCCGGTCAATTGGCTGATCCTGTCTGATTCATCAGACTCCACCTTTTTAAGGCTGTCTCTCAAGTTAGCCTAGCAAGAAATTAATATGGATATTTATACAAAGTCTTTTATGTTCTTCTAGTAAGCTCAGTCTCTGTAACTATGCGCTTCAAAATAACCATAGGTGATGAATTGAACAATAAACTTTAAGCGCTACAGAACTAGGTAAGATTAGAGAATGTGGCGTTACAAGTGACAAAAAAGATGCACCAAATTCAGTTGTGGAACACATAAGGCTAAGTAATCAGAAATTGCTGACTTTCACCAGTTGTCCAGATAGAAATACTGGTACATGGTTATGTTGCACGATACTGTTTTACTGTGTTACATAACACTATTTTCAAAGCAAGATTTTAAAGTTTAAAGGCAGCTAGGAGTTTGACACAACAAAGGCCATTGGAATTTTCATGTCAGCTTAGTTATAGTACATACATTGCATACATTGCTTTATATTATATATTTATATTGCTTGTATACATAGGTTTTACTGATATATGCATATATATTGGTATACATTCTGCTTATTAAAAAGGCATTTTTTCTAGTAAAAGTGATCTGGCCAATCATTAAATTATGTTTGTGATACGATAAAAGTCAAGTGTAAGATTAATGATAACTTGATTAGGTAAGGAAGTACAGGTAAGTCAATCTCTGGTAAGCTAATACATGGTAAGATCACTGCAAATAATTAAGTAAGTTTAGTGATCGTATAGGCCATGCAGTTGCACACAGGGTCTGTTAAGCTAAAGTAAGTAAGGTATGAGTTGAGACACTGCCAACTGAACTTGAACTGTGCTCAATATGCCCTAGTATGATCCCTTGGCTTCCTGTCTGCATGTCAAACTCAGCAACTCAGTGCAACATCAATTCAATAGCGGGGCAACCATTTGCAGAGGGCAGGCATTGAATTTTTCTCAATACAAATTTATATGCTGGTTAGAATAAAATTACTGTTCTCACCTCTGTTCTTTTGAATAATTCAAGACTCTCATTAGCAGCAAATGCTTGAACTCTCAGTGACTCACAGCTGCTTCCCATCTCGCTCAAACTCTAAGTTATAAATTAAATAACAAAATTCATCAGGTCAAAAAATAACAACCAAGCTGTGTGTATGATGAAGTATGAAAATGATTTAATAATATCTCCAGTCAAGTTACAAAATAAATTAATAAAAGCACAATGCCAATATATCTCCTGTCAAGTTACAAAATAAATTAATAAAAGCACAATGCCAATATATCTCCTGTCAAGTTACAAAATAAATTAATAAAAGCACAATGCCAATATATCTCCTGTCAAGTTACAAAATAAATTAATAAAAGCACAATGCCAATATATCTCCTGTCAAGTTACAAAATAAATTAATAAAAGCACAATGCCAATGATGAAAATATTGCTGAATAGCAGATTGCTGATCTTTCCCAACAATGCAGTCACCTGTTAAGCAGTCCGTTCCAATCACCCAGCAGTCAATCACTCTACAATCATTTGACAAATAAAATAAAATAACAAAGTATGAAGGGAAATTGCCTGTTTCAGAAGTTCCACTTTCGTTTCCAGTTCTGCATTCTTCTGTTTTTCCATGTCTACTGCGCTTTCAGTTGCACCCTGGTTTGATCTGTGTGCTTCACTGACTTCACGAAGGAGTTGCAGTTCATCTATCAGGACAGGAAATGTAACACAACTGTAACTACAGTTGCACAATTGTAGAGCACTTCTTCAACAGAAAATCTTCAGAAGCGTTCCCAAACTGACAACACAAAACCCTGATGATAAACGATGGTTTTTCAGTGCTTGCAGAAAAAACGCAAAGAAAGACCTCACAGTTTATGTCATAGGTTGCTACGTAACCTATTTGAGAAAGATGAACCAACAAAGCGAAGCAGCACCAAGAAAGATAGAAAATGAGGTTAGATAAAATATGGTATGATGATGATGATAACGACAATTTATATGGTGCCGTAACGCGGCCATACCACTACAAGGGCGCCTCACATATAAGTAATCATAATTGTAATCTCCAAACTTCTAAAGCACCACTCGAAGGCCACGCGCAGGACACCAGCCTATTCAAGAGCACTGGACAATTGTGGGTGAGCAACTTGTCCAAGGTCGCTACCCAGTGGCTTGAGATAGATTCGAACCTGCAACCCTCCGATTACAAGACACAGACACGACAAACAAGACATGCATCCTTAACAGATAGTCAGCAGTGCCTGTCTTACCTAACTAGTATTATTATTATTGTTATGAAAATTTTTCATGTTCTCAAAGTCACACAGAACTGCAAATCTCAGGTGCAGTAAATCTAAGAGATCAAACAAATGGAAGTATACCATTATAATTTTTTGCCTGACAAACTGAAGGCTTAGTGTAACTATGAAAATGAACTGAATGAGTCACTTCCCTATTAAAGTAGGCTTCAACAAGAAAAGAAGACAAATTATACAAGAATAAATAAAACAAAAAAAATGAGACAAATTAAATGAATCAGGTTAACACTATAAATGAAATAAAAAGATAATTAAAGCCAAAAAAATAAGAATAAAGAAGAAAAATAACAAATTAGAAAATCAAACTGCAAACAAACACAAACAAAACTGAAGTTAAAGATCATCAAATGTTTAGCAGCAGTTGCTAACCGTCATGTCTGATTTTTTCAATTTCATCTCTATGATTGATCTCGAGATCAGTCCTCAGACGACTGAGGGCTGTCTCGAGTTGATCTCTGTATCGACTCTCAGCCTCATCCAACCTCTTCTGAAGATCTGCCCCATCTGCCAATGCCTCTTGCAGCTTGGAGTGCAAATCAGTGATGCATTTTCCAGGCACTGTAACAGAGAAGTAAGTACAGAGATAATAACAAACTGTAACGTACAATCTTCAGCGCCATTACCTACAAGAGATTTTGACTGCACACCAATGAAAAACAAAACATTACCGGTACAGATCAGACTAATTTATTTGTGGTTTTTGGGAGGCAAAACCACCATGACATTGTATTACGAAACCACTGGTGAAGAGGGCCATGCTGAAATACAGTAGCAAGTGACTAATATAAGTCTTAGTTTGGCTATAAAGCTCAATGATGCAACACAAGCTGTCTGATGTAAGGAAATTGCACTCTAGCCTATTAACATTTCATTTTGTACAATTGCTGTCAGTATAAGGGCAAAATAGACTGCGATTTGTTTCTTCTTGCAATAACATCTATTATTTCCATGCATAATTTTGAAGTGTAACGCACCTTTAGTGGACTGCCTAGTGTAACCACATACAGTAATTGTCACTTTGGCTGAAACTGCAGCTAAGCTCCTGCTTGTGTTAGCTAGACTAGCCGCAACAGGCAAGGGCACAAGTACCATAATTTTATCGATTACATCTGCAAATTGTGGTCTATGTATGGTATTTTGGAAGTTGAGATATGTAATAGTGTATCTAAGAATTACATAAATGATATTTCCTGTGTTCCCACCCATGTTTTGATATCCAAGCTGGTGCTTGAGTGTACCAATTTAACAAAATTTCTACCATGTAGCACTCAACAACAAGTTCCTGCATTACAGGTTAACGTGTCTTGCATGTCCATGTAGGGATTGAGATGCATGGCTGTAGGCGCAAAGCATTATCCCTCGAAAGCAGATAACTGTATTGCAATATAGTAGAAACACAAGTTTTCAAGTGATCTCATTAAACGCACCTAAGCATCCAGCTAGCATCCATACAAAACTAGATATACAACATAGACATCAGAGTCCCAAGTCCATCAACAAACGTAAAGGTAAGACACTTATTTACATGCCTCTATATACAAACTGCCTAGAAGCACACAGTCCCAGAGCTTGACGGATCTTTCAGCTGAACTACATAATATAGCAGAAAAACACCTTTGTACAAAGTACACACATGCACCACAACTGAGCCACAAATGTAACCATAGTAATCTTGCAGAAAAGACCTTTGCACTTAGTAAAATAATACAACCCCACCCACTACTAGTGCTTTGGTTCACCGTCTAGCTGTGGTACATGTACATCAGAAACTCATCATATCACTGTCTTTGGAAGCCATATCAGGAACAGGCTTACAATGAGGTCATGTTATAATGAGGTCATGTTATAATGAGGTCACACAATAATGAGGTCATGTTATAATGAGGTCATTTTCTAAAGCTGAACTAACGCTTGGATTTATGTCCACAACTGCATTATATCAGAATTTGTGTTATACTGGAGCATGTTGTAAGGAATTTCGGATGTTCAGCAGAAAGACCCTAGACAACAGTCTTGTACTTTATGGCCTATAGTTTCTACCAATCTACAGTCTGACTCTACTCTAAAATGACTGATAAAATAAATCTAGGATGGGGTGTCAATTTCACGTGATAGGGTGTAGAGCCACTTGTCAAAAGGTTTTGCAGCATGAATATGAAGTACAAGTCTGCTGAAAGCTCTTTATTGCCGCCTTAGAGTGGCTCTCATTTTCCACTGATTAACAGGTGTTAATCAAGGACACAACATAGCCATTTCCCACTATAAGAATGCTTGCTTTTGAAGACTGTCATAAAACACCAAACAGATGCATTTTGACATATCGACCCATAACCCAGCAACGAAGAGGTGCTTAGTTCTGAAGGCTCCTCGAGATAAAATATGAAACCCACCGCATGTTTATGTATGTGTTTAGTGTTTGTTAGGCAACGGCACACAGGACTCGGACATGAGATGATATCTGATAACCAAGGACGTCTGGCCACTCTCCTATCAGACTGATAAAGTGACTCAAGGACCAAATTAATCACTGATATAGATTACAAGTCAAGTCCTTAATTCAATCTTTGAAGACTGCTGGATTTTCAGACACAAATGATCAAGGGCTTGTTTATTAATTAATTTGAATTTTCTGATTGACTTATCATTCAGATCAATAAAGGCTGAACTAAGAGTTTGAAACAGACCATCGCTTAGTAGGGTAAGCTGCACGCCAGATTTCTCCAGGGTGTTTTCGATATCCTTTTCCCAGTTGACCCTGCTTTGAAGGAGCATCACAAAGACATCCTTGATATCCGATAGGAAGGTTTCGGTAACTGGAACGGCCTTGATGCGGTCTACTTCCTCCTGAAGATGACGAGACTGCTGGCCTTTGGATTTCAACCTCATCTATTAAACACAAGCAACAGTCTATCAAAGTTCAATTAATTAATTTTTGTACTAATAATTATCTTCATGTTTCTCTCAGTTTTTCTGTGGGTCTACCTCTGGCGTCTGTCCCTATAATATGCACATTACAAAAAACTTACATGGCAGCTGTTCCAGTTATGGGTCAGTTGGCACAATCTGTTGCTTAATGCTGCAGTGACCTTCATCCATTCATTCAGCCTGAAATGCCTCCCTTAATGCAGTTCATCCTTGCATCAGCTCCAGCCCATCATGCCACCCAGTATGTGGCAAACATGAACAAATATTCATAAATACCAAAACATATAAATGAACATTACAATGACTTCCTCTTGCACAATGAATTACATCCCAGATCTTCTATCTAGACTGGGCCTTCCTTGTTGAGACCACTAAAGGATTCATCATGGAAATTTGTGTTCTAGTCTTGAAACAGCAGTCACTTATCATTGCTGCTCATGAAGAAACGTATGTGCCATGCTGCCACACATCAATTACAGCCATCATGCTTTTAACTGTTTTCGGATCATCCTCATGAAAAGACTCCCGTTGATTGTGTGGACAGTTTCATATGACTACTCAATCAAAATGCCAGTCTACCTTCTTAAAGTACATCTGCCTTGATGAGTTAGATAGATTCAAATATAGTGTTTAATAATGCTATAGTTGCTAAATGAATGGTCTTGACCCGGGTGACCCGCAACTGATATTCCACTTAAATTATGCAAGTAAGCTAAAAAGGTTACTTACGATATTTACGACACACTGAATGGCACATGCAAGCAATAAGTGATTCAAGCAGACCAGTGCAGAAAAATCATTGATAGGAAAATAACTGAGAAGACAAGATAGCCATCAGCGGGGGGTTAAAAGAACATCACAAGAAGTGCTAAAGTTACATCAGTGTCCAGTGAAACCAGTACAGTGGTGATCAGATCTTCAAAGAACCACTAACATGAGGTCTACAATATATATATATATATATATATATATATATATATATATATATATATGTCAGGATAGCTTAGAATCAATTACATATTACAGCAGGAAAGATTTGATTTGGATCCTATGAAAATAACTTATGTAATATAACTTATATAACTTATATATATATATATTGTAAACCTCATGTTAGTGTATTATATATATATAATATCTATGTATGTATTATATATATAATATCTATATATATATCTATATATATCAAGGTAATCAGTATTATACACTTTACAAGTAATGACTAAAAACAACACACACTAATGTAGCAAGAATGCTCACAGACGTCAGCTATCAACAACCAATAAGAAAAAAGCACAACCAATAAGAAACCTAGCTAGACATTTATGTTACCAATTGCATTGAATAAGCTTTGGACATATCGGAGTGTGCCACTCACACCACCACTATATGCAGTGGGGAGACATTCCGTTAAGAATACACAAGCTACGAATAACTTTCAAGAATGTGCATGCATGTAGATGTATGTATGTATGTATGTATGTAGATATGTATGCCAATATGTTTATAGAATATGTATGCATATATGCATGCATGCATGTATGTATAACTATATGTTATTGTGTTTGCTCACATGAATTTATGAGCATATATGAATGTATGTGTGTATGCATACATTCAAGTTCCCATGTATGTATACAAATGAATATACTGGCATATACATGTTTGTATGCTTGTGTGCAAGAATGTATGTATTTATGTATGCATGTATGTATGTGTGTATGCATGTATGTATGCATGTATGTATATGTGTGTATGCATGTATGTATGCATGTATTATGCTTGTAAGTACTGGCACGCATGTCCTGGTATGCATATACACTATTAGTTTACATGTATGAATTCATTATGACAAGTTCTAAGAACCTCTCAAATCATGCTACTTCATTCATGGTTGATCGTTGGGTGCCTATGGCTGCCACTCGCGGTTCTACAGTGACTTGTTTTCGCGATGTTTATAGGTTTTTCTGGGGTCATTTTTTTCGGAAAACTTAACTTCTCCCTGCCGCTCGAAGATGATCGCAACTATATATCTCGCATCCTTACTGAAAAACTCCCTGTACCAATCCCCGTAATCTTGACCCCAGAATTGTCCTCCATAGTCTAGCTTGTCTAAGTTGCGTCTGTGTCAGCTTAATGTATAATAAACGAATTTGATTGATTGATTCATTCATTCATTTATAGTTAAGCAGTGATTTATGCTGAAAGTGGAGCAAAATCTGAATTAAAATTCAAGAAGTACAAAGACTTACAATTTCAACATCCTGTCATCAACTTTACTGTAACACCATAAATTAATTTATTATCAATAAAGCTATGATCAAATCACCACCACAATCAACAACATCTATCCTTTCATAACTGTTACCACCAACACCACAATTATCATTTCCTTTAGGTAAGTTAAGATGATCACTGGTCACACATTTATTACACTCTTCTTATCATTGGCAGTTCGACAGGTGTCTGAGGTAAGAGTGCATATATGACAACAGAAATCCAACATCTGGATAAATTTTCCTTACAGGTTACAGAGCTTGACAACAAACTATAAACTCAATTCGAATTTGCACATGTAGCACCAGAATTGGAAACCATATTCAGAGAAGAAAGCAAAATGCAACAGCTGTCTGTTGCCATGCCACCCACGTGTAATGATGACAGTGGCTATGCACAGGCAACAACCTACACAAAACGTTGTTGCCTGCAACCTGGCATATCATGTTCACAACCTACTTTATTTTCACTCATGCAGTCTGCACAGTGCACACGAACATATCCTGCAGAAATCTGCCGCGTGTAAATATGTTTGGTATAGTCTGCGCACACATATGTATAAACTGCAGGCCTGCACAGACCAGGAGGAATAGATATACCACTATTGCTGCTACCTGAAAGATCATCACCATGACCTACATCAACATCAGAACCTAACTCAAATCATTGTGACCAAAACGATGCTTCCTTTCTTTCTTTCTTTCTTTCTTTCTTTCTTCTGACAATGCATTTTAAACAGCTATTCATTTAATTAGATCTAATGACCGCCATCATAATGCTCAGGGCATCAATTGATGGTTGCTTCAAGTTAAACTGTAGACAAATATGACAATCTCTTGGAGAAGTCCAGTGTAAATAATCCAGTAGGTCAGGGACACAAGTAATCAGGCTGTTGCAAGGTTCCTCAACTTCAGACATATAAGACTCAAGATTAGATTTGAGTGACAGTGAAGTCCAAAGCTAATATAGTTTAACACTTTAACGACGAGAGGGATTGGTTTTTCCATACATTTTAGTACAAGCTCGTCGTTAAAGGATAAGGCACTTGATTCTGTGAATATTCCATGTGTGAAAGAGAACTGATTTGCATGTGGTCCTGTCATCTCCACATATTCTTTGTCGCTAGGTACCATTCACTACAGCCTCCGAGCTGCTTCCCAAATATGGCCCATCAACCTTAACAACTGAGACCAAAAACGTACAGGCGTCCCTGGTCCTGTCATGCACCAACAAAGACATAGCTTACCTTTATCATTACCATGGTTACCTTTATATGATACCATGGTTACCTTTATCATTACCATGGTTTCAATTTAAATAAAGTGACAGTCACAGATTGGTAAGAGCATTGTAAGTTTTTACTACATACCACAGTGTCCACAAATTCATTCTTTAGTTTTCTTGTGTTTTCTGCAATGATGTCCTCAATATCTTGCTTCCTTTCAAGTACCTATAGAAAGCCAATAAACGAAACCAATAAGCCAAACACTGGCTAACAAAAAATTCAATATAGCATAAAGAAACATTCAGAGTCAGTATATTCATAACCATGAAGTACTTCATCAAAGCAGTGTTTCATGTTATGGCATGTTTCACCTCTGGACGATTCACCTCTAGGGGTTTTCACCTCCGGACGTTTCACCTCCGGACCATTCACCTCTATGGGCTTTCACCTCTAAGGGCTTTCACCTCTAGGGGCTTTCACCTCTATGGGCTTTCACCTCAAGGGGCTTTCACCCACTCTCTCATGTGAAAGTAAAATGTGAGTGACAGTAAGTAACCATAATTAATCATAAGCGCATAAGAAATTAATCGAGATAAGAAGATATGAAAATGCCTCTAGAACCTAGCTAAGTAGGTACCTAATAACCTGATAACGCCAGATGATAAGAACAGCTGTATGCCCTACTTAACCATAATTAGCCACAGGCACATAACACAGAGTCAACCGCACTGTAACTGGTTACTGAAGCACTGACGTTTTGACAACTTTAAAGCAATCTCCCATCTTTCTGATAATTATTGGCCTTTGATAAGTTGACACTAAGAAATCTACTTCATTACGTAGTGATTATTTGCCAGACTTTGTCTATTTATGACATGATAATTAGTTGCATGGTTTGTATGTTGACACTAAGAATCTACTTCATTTCTTAGTGATTATTGTCTGACTTTGTCTATCTATGACATGATAATTAGTTGCATAGTTTGTATGTTGCTGTTTCATTTTCGGCTTATTGGAAAAATACAATAAATTTCTTCGAAAGGTCTCAATTTACATTTGGATGTGAGAGCCCCTAGAGGTGAAAACCCCTAGAGGTGAAAGCCCCCAGAGGTGAAAGCCCCTAGAGGTGAAAGCCCCTACAGGTGAATGGTCCGAAGGTGAAACATCCAGAGGTGAAACGTCCGGAGGTGAAAACCCCTAGAGGTGAATCGTCCGGAGGTGAAAGCCCCTGATACCTATGGCATCACCTGTTATCCAAGTTTTATTCAGCTCTGCTTTATTCTTCAGCTTTGGTTCAATTCATAACAGGAACTCTGAATATGTGTCAATTAACAACAGTGGATGGGCATTTTTGGTCAGTCTCTACCAATAAGTGCTTTGCAAGGTTCTAAATACATGCTGTAAACATGTATCAGGGCTAAATTAGAGCACATTTGTAAGAATCTCTTTAAGTAATATACATGTATATATACATACATAAATAAATACACATGTTTAAACAAAAAATCAAATTAATGATGAGCCAATATATCAACACAAGCATAAAGGAGCTCTGCACGCTAATGTAACTGTCAAGTGTTGCACACAGCCAGCTAGCTGTTAATCTGTCAGCTTTTGTAGTGTCAGTGCTGAGCAATTCATCTTGCAAACGAAAGCAATTGGCAGTCATTGCTGTGAGTTGTTGGCACTACTTAGACTGAAATTTGTAAATCAGGTTTATCCGTGAGGGTTTCACAACTTGGAACATTCTTTATGCAGCTCTGAAGGAGAACCAGCAATGTTTACACACCACTTCAGTGCACTTGTTTGCACTGGCTTTTCCAGATTAAAGATCCAATGAATACTGGTGCAAGTGTTAGATAAAAAATACAGCATTGCATATATAACAAATATAACTGAAAGTGACAACAAAATCAAGTCGGTAACCATTGCCTTGATGATGCACACTATAGCAATTTTCCAGTATTTCTCATGATGAAATTATCATCATATAACTCACTCATTGGCAGCACTAGCCTAACTATATCTATTTATGTATACCTGGTTCTTCTTCAGCAGCCCAGCATACTGGCTGATGTAACCTTTGAGTGCGGCCAGTACCTCATCATCATCCATGTGTTTGTCTGGAATCTTGGCACCAGGGAAGCTGTAAGCCGTCTGGATTACTTGGCTCCGCAACAATTCCAGCTGCAGAAGCAAATCACCCATTTAGTTCAATGAATGATCATCAATTATTTTCATAGGATCCAAATCAAATCTTTCCTGCTGTAATATGTAATCGATTCTAAGCTAACCTGACATGAGCACAATCTTTACAAGGTCATACCTTCTTGGAGACCTGCTCCAGTGCAACCCGGACGAGACGTTCTGCTCGCTCCATATCCTCAAACTTGCTCCTCAGCTCCTCTGACTCGGACTTCGCTTTATTCGTTTGCTGCAAATGATTCCAAAGAAAACAAATGTAATGACAAATAATGAGAGATGATGAATCAGACAGAATAAAACAAAATGACAGAGTGTTAGGAAATCAGAAGTGACATATGACAATACACTTTGCATTTGCTGAGCCAGATACTTTTAAACCAGATGTTTCTTTCTATTAGCTAATAACAACCTGTATGTCCTCACCGAATTCATGTAAATATCGTTATCAACCTGTTTAGCCCCATAAGTGGACTGACTTTCTGGTGCTTACCTGACTGTGGCTTACTTTGGTGAGCCAGCAGTTCATGCCTAGTACATTAGACACCAGTGCTACAGAAGTTTCTAATCAATAATAATAAATTATAAGCATGGTCTGAAAAGGCCACTGTGATGTGTAGAAGAACATTCGTTCATCTGGCTCAGTGTTCTGCAGCGTGCTACCCATCGAACTCCGAGTTCTGGAACTTTCTATTGAAAGCTTCAGGAAGAAATTACTTATTTGTTTACGTCATCTGACTAAGCTGAGCTGCTACTAGCACACAAGTGGTGTTACCACTGGTGTATTTAGTTATATTGACTTGTGCTTTATAAATTCTCATATAATAATAATAATAATAATAATAATAATAATAATAATAATAATAATAATAATAATAATAATAATAATAATAATAATAATAATAATAATAATAATAATAATAATAATATAATAAAGAGAGCTTCACAGTTGGTCTTAGTTACCTGTTTATCCTTGCCAGCTGCAACCTTTGCCTCAGTCAGTTCTTTCTTAACTAACATCAACTGTTCAGTTAACTCCAATCTCTGGTTTTCTGAAAGCTTCAGCTTCTGCACAAATCCACAAAATTGCAGAACTTAAAGTCATAAAGTGAACAGGAAACAGCCCTTGCTGTCTAATATAAATCTACATTTGCTGTCCACTTTTACATCAATTCCTATATGTTATATAATTCTTGCTTACCAAGGCATCTAAAGGATGTTTAAGTTACAGTAACTAACTATTATGCATTACATCTCAATGCAGCTACCAAAATCTGGACAAATGCTGTAATTACAGCCTTGCATAGCTGTAACTAGTAATAATTAATTATAACAGAGAAAGTCATCAACAGCAGAAGAAGATGCAGTTATCGTCTTTTTGCACTTTTTCAAACTCAAACTAAACACGAGAAAGACAGTCTAATGGTGAGGTGTTGTTTAAATGAAAAATTTAGGAATCAATAGACCTAAATTTTCAGAGATAATATAATAGTGTTATGCATACATATTGCAGAAGTGCCAGTTCTCGATCTTTGAAATCTATTACACCTTCGTCTTTCTTTGGTTGATCTGCATGTTGGACCTAAATAATAAAATAATTAGTGCTGGTAACGATTAAATTTTTTTTAATAGTTAACTTTATGAAAATTAACGATTAATTAATAGTTAATTTTAGTTATTTATCATCACATATCAAATTATCAAGCGAAGTGTTCGATCCATGATAAGCGAATGATTTGTGGCAAATCATACAGAAAACGTTTTCAGCAGAAGAAACTTTTCCATCTTCAGCAAATTTAAATCAAAAATAATCACACATACGACCCGAAACGGCCTTATATTTAACTTGTTCATTACTTGCGCTATCCTCCATTGTTGTTTTTTTACTTAACGCCCAAAATCTGGTTCCCGACTTTCCGGATATGGCAAGTAAGTACCCGGTAAGTAAAAAAAAATTTTGATTAATCGTTAAGAAAATTTTTAATAGTTAAAATTCATTAATCGTTAACGATTAAATTAATCGTTAACTTCCGCAGCCCTAAAAATAATGTTTTATTTCAAAAGGCGACATATGCAAGGACAAAGTCACAATGCAGTAACATGTGATAGGGTTACAACAAACTGAACCTGACTCAGACACAAATATACTGTACATGCCCAGAATATAGAAACATACACACACATAATGTATATATACTTTAACCTCGCATAACATGCATCACTAGAAATTCAGAAATAATAGGCCTACATGGATCCATAATTTAATTCAACTTCAGAAAATGAACTTCCTAAAGCAAAGCCTTGTTATTACAACTATAATAACAATGTAATGTATTACAAGATGTAATATACTACACTGTTTAGTGTTTAATCATAATTGTAAGTGCACATTTATGCTAGTAAGCACCTCTTCAAGAAAATTCCTCAGAGATGCAGAGTACATTTATACCTGACATACATTTATTTCTTGCTAGGCAAAGCAATCAGAAAGAAAGACAGAATATCCATTTGATGCAGTGATATTCTCTGAATATTATTCCAACAAATGACTTCTCAATTTACAAACACATTTTGAAGGAGTGAGAGCATATGCCGTAAAATGCAATTGAATCACCTTACTGTAGACAGCCTAACTAACATCACAAAACAGACCTGCTATATATAAGGACACGTAAACTGTTGTTAGATCTAAATACAGCAACGCTAGTGACCCATAGTGACCAATGGACGTAAACTGAAAACCATTGAATATCATACTTTGCTTTTTAATGACGAAATATGGCAGTCCTTTACAGAAAGTTCTTTCTTCAGCTCTTCAATCTGTTTTGTTAGGTGTAAAATGCTCACATCCTGTTGTTACAGAAAAGCAGTTATACAGAAACAATTACAGAATTAAACTTTTATAGAAATTTAAATAATATAGACACCAGCTTCACTGCAATTACAGTGGACCATCAGACTCGCTTTTTTCGACTCCGCTGTTCCAATGTATTACACCTTTTAACTGTGATTTAACTCAAAGCAAGCATCAACTAAATTCTTTGTCATTCATATTCATCGTCACCTTTGTTAAAATACTATAATGTATTGGAAAATGTAGCATTAGTAACTTTCATGCTAGCATACATGCAAAGAACTATTGTGTTAGTTAATCTGTTTATTGTTTTTCTCTCCTTCTTTCTTCATTTGTATTTCATCATTATCGTACTTATATATATTCTGATTTTCTATTTAAAATTATTATAGCAGAATAGCAAAGATTAAAAGTCTGACCTTGTTAGCCATGTCCTTTTGAAGGTGCGAAAGCAATCCAAGGGTCACATTCTTATCCTTCTTCATGTGGTCTATCTCCATGAGCAGCCTGTTTACATCAGTCACCTCAGTCTCGAAGGTGACCGCTGGCTGCTTTGGTTTTACCACCGAGCTCTTTAGAGCAGTTGATGTGCTAGAAGCCAATGGATTGGTACAATTTATGTGGTAGGGACTCGTTGTCACAGACACGGTTGGTTTCATCTGGTTCAACTGTCAGCAAAAAAAACCAGTAAATAATCCAACTGAACAACAATAGGCCATGCTATTGTTACTGTTATTATTAGGGGGAATAGATGAATGGTAAGGATAACAAGGATAATTAATAACAATAGTTGAAACCAGAAAACCATTCAATAATCTAAAAAATCAATGGTGCTTAATTAACTCTAAAATACAACTATCTCCAAATTACAAAAACTGTATCATAACAACGACAAAAAAAACTTAAGTATTATAATAACAATTTAAATCAAACACTCATACTTCAAGATAAACTCAAGAGATACTTACATATAAAGGCAAAAACAATGCATCAATTTTATAACAGAACTGACAGATATATGAGCCTGTTAGCTACAATGGTTAAAGTGTACGTCAAGGCACCTCTGTGCATTAGAAAGTGAGTTCACTTACTGATCACAGCTACATTTCAGAGACTTAAATCTTTGGCTAGCACAGTCTGCACAAACGAACCTTAAATGGCATGGCACGCATTCAAATGGGGAGCACCGGTGAAGGAACTCACCCAATAAATTCATCGAAAAATGAGCATGCTTAAGGTGATACAGTCACTATAGGAAAATGTGTACATTTACAAACACAAGATGAATACTATTACATGCATCATATAATACTGTAACACAATTAATCACGCAATTATTACATTATGAAAACTCTTTAGAACACTATATTATGTTCGTTTATCCACTCAGTATCAGTTACAACTGTTAAATCCATATTGTATTGTATTGTATTGTACTGTATATTCGTTTATTCAATCAGACAGCTGTCAGAATGCAGCTGTTAACAATATATGTCACTACCACTAGTATTCTGCTATTAAAAATCTGTGGTCAGGCTTACATTTCATCCAAAAGATCTTTCAACCCCGAGACTATGCTTCTGAAGCACACATCACCGGTGGTAAGTAGACAAGTTTGTTATGATTATATTTTCCGTTTGCACAGTCTCAGGGTTGGAAGAATTAACTTCACTACTGTTCTGTGAATGATGATGGAGACACAGCATAAGCCAAACCTGAGACTTGAGACTTTTAGTTTCCATCTTGCCTCTGACCATTTCCTTCTCCAGCTGAATAAGTTTCTGCTTGACATCATTTGAACCAGAGTCAACAACACCGGCTTCGACTTGTCTAAGTCTCTTTTGAAGATTTGCAATCTCATCTCTAAGCTGACTAATTAACTCATCCTTTTGTCTTGCATTCATTT
The DNA here is from genome assembly GCA_963556255.1 of Allolobophora icterica. Lineage (NCBI taxonomy): Eukaryota > Metazoa > Annelida > Clitellata > Crassiclitellata > Lumbricidae > Allolobophora > Allolobophora icterica. The sequence goes on along the minus strand of OY744609.1, from coordinate 44,483,463 downwards.
CGATGCCACCAAGATTCTTCAATTCCTCCGTCAGAACTTTCAGATGTTGCTGCAGCTGTGCGAAACAATTTACTACATTTATTTATTTAATTTATTTCACTTAGTTTGAATTACAGTGTTGATTTTTTATGCTGCTATTAATCTTCATGCTGTTGATTGTACCCATGTTAGTAATGTCATCAACATTGCCCTAGCTGTTGCAAATGTCATTGTAATATGTATGCATGCACACATAATACAGGTATAAGTGATATTATTATTATCATTAAAGCAGTTTTATATAGCGCCCCTTCAAGATTACCTATTCAGGAGCACTCCCAGCCCAACCACGGTCGAACAACACAGTTTTGAGGACAGTAAGAAACAGGGTGAAATGACCAATCAGTATTTGACGGAGCTTGGTAGGGAGCCCATTCTAGGTCATAGGGGGAGCCACATGTATATGTACATATGTACATATAATGTATGTGTGCATATAAGCACGGTATAAGTGACATAGGTATGTATTGTACATATAATGTATGTGTGTATATAAGTACGGTATGAGTGATATATGTACGTATATACATATATACATGTATGCATAAATGTATGCATATATGAGTATGATATGAGTGATATATGTATGCATATACATATTATGTATGTGTTTATAAGTATGGTATGAGTGATATATGTATGTATGTACATATAATGCATGTGTGTATATTATGTACTCATGTAAAGTAAGATAGTAAAGCCTCTGTGTCCAACAGTGGAACATGGGAAAGTGCTCATATCCTCCTCTTCAGCCCTTGAGCTGGCAGCAGACAAACTTCAAGAGTTCAGAGCATTGTAGGACTTGCCATTTACTTCTAACCTTATTTATGTTTATTTATTCCGGATATTTCTATAGCGCCTCTCGAAGTCAACTTACTACTCAGAGGCACTCCGACTACAGCATTTGATACTGTGCTGGAATTTTCACGCCGAAGCGCCATACCTTATGCCCTGTATGCAATTATACTACTTGGTGACAGAGACAAGTGTGTAAGAACAACTTGTCCACGGTCATTACAGAATCCACTCAGTAGGCTGTAACCCACAGTCATTGATTCACAGAGCAAACACAACACCAAAAAAGACCACCTTGCTGTTCATGCATGCATGCATGATCTGCATATATAAGCACATAGCACTGTTCTGTAATTTGAACATTACAAACAGTGCTATAGAAACTTACAGATTAGATACACACATGCACGTGTGCAAACATGATCTTTCTATCTAATCTGTAAACTTCTGCAGTGTCATTTTGTAAGGCTTAATACAGACACAGACCCACCAACTAAGAGTTTCGTCTAAGCACATATGAATGATCTATCAGAACATTTACTAAGCAACATCCAGAAGTATATACAAATACAATAAACCTCTCAGAAGAGCCAAGTGCATGACTGTGTAATTGACCCTTAAAAAAGTACAACTTAAGATAAGCTCAAGATCTGTGTTTGGCTGAGTCTAAAGGAACAGTAGGCAGAAGACCGCACCAGGAGAATGGTCAAAACACAGTTAGATCATTTGGATCAATGTTGGCAAACCAGTGCCGGCCAGCTGTTGCATTTGATACAAACTTGCTTTAAGTACTCTGTGTTGCTCTAAGTGTAAACATTTCAGTTTCTAATGCTTCAATTGGTAGCATGCATGCTATGCAGAAAACTAATAACCTTTTAATTGCAACGTCTGCCGCTCGAATTTCAGTTAATCATAAGAAACTTTCAATTTAAGTCAAGCCAAGCAACCTGTTTACAAGCAAAGACAACCTGTTGTTTCATTGTTGTGCTCATGTCTGCACCTCAGCTTGACAGTTCTTTGACCATGCTTCCACGCAGTTTCCATAGGGGAAAGCTTGTAAACAAGAGTGTTACTTCAGCCTTTGACCTTTTAAGGTCATTCACTGGTGTGATTGCTGACATATTATGCTTCATTAAAAAAGTGGGAGAAACATACCTGCTCCAGCTGTGAGCCACTTTTGCTGAAAGAATTTGGTGTCATTGGTAATCGGACATCAGAATCAACTGAATCTGTAAAAGAAGACAACATAGGTTTAGTTAACCATACTGGTAATGTTTTCAGCATATAGCACAATATAATCAAACTGTCTGAATACTGTAATAATAACAGTAACTACATGTACAATAGTAATTTTCCTCCACCTGGACTGACTTTAACACAAATTTGGCTGCCTATCATAACTTTCAGGAATAAAAGTAATAATTACTCGACTTCTATTCAATAGCTTTCAATGTTTAATATCGCTGTGGAGTACAAATTGTAAATTCCAAGAAGAAAACATCATTGGAACCAGCTTTTCCATAGGTACTCAGCCAAAATAAAATTGATGAAGCAGGTATGGTAAACAGGAAAATGGCTATGGTAGACTTACAGAAGGAAGGAAGTTAGTATGCATGTTCAGCCATATCCATTTGTTACAGAACACCACTCAATTCTGAATAAACTGCAAACTCCGACAGGACAGTCAGACCATATTTCGCTATGCATATAAGAGATTCTAAACAGTGCTATATAAAAATGCTATGATCCATAAATTCATGCTGAAAGAAGCTCACTTTGTAGCTGAACTGCTGATGAAGTTATATCCGAACTCTTTCTTCCCATTCCAGCACTAAATGGTCGTGCCTTTATGGTGGCTGGAGGGTGTGGCGAAATACTTGCTCCAGTGCTGCCATCTTCTCCGGCCTTTGGCCACAATACTGGTGTGGATAATCCAGCTAGATGGTTTGGCACACTAAGTTTTTGACCAGAAAGGGAAGATGTGGTCTCCATGACTTTGGAACAAGATGACCAGGCAGCTCGCGGAAAGGCAGGTGGTCGAGCCATCTACAGAAGTTAGGTCACAAACGATTTGGATCAGAGTCTTAATTGTCTTCATGTGCAGATTTGGGATGATGATGATGTCTGTTTTACCATCGTCATTCTCATTTTTTCATCATGAGCGTCACCATAACATTAGTGTAATCATCATCAGCACCATCACCATACCAACACCACATGAAGCAGTATCTCAACAAAGCAGACCCACCACGCCATCACCACCACCACAACCACAACCCTCACCACAATGCCCACCACACCAACAACAACTATTATTCTGTGAATTGAAGCAAAGGAATTGTGAACATGCGTTATTCTGTCCAAATACTTATATAATTCTTACAGAAAATGCATTAAGCACATGATTACTTGGGATTGACCGTTGATATTGAACTCATACGTTGTCGGATGACCACCAAATTTTATCACATCACCCGGTGAAAGACGTACAGCCACATTCTGAATGCGACACTGGTTAACGCTGGTTCCCTGAGTAGTGTCTAAATCCTGCATCACAAACCACTCTTTCTGCTCGTTAAACTCGATGACTGCATGCTGGCTGTCCACAGATGTTGACTGGCAAAAAAGTATAACAAAACCAACAACAGGTGAGAAATTTTAAATTTCTCTTCTTTACAATCTGCATATTTAACCAGTTTAATCATGGAGAGGTCTGCATCATCAAATCCCATGTGGTTGACCTTAAATAAATTATTACATCAGAAAAGTTACATTTATCCCCCCCCCCACCACTGTGTGCTAGGCTATCCATGGGCTTGCAAGTAACTTCTTGAACTTTTTTCAGATAAAATTTCTAGCATAATGCTTAAATTGGTCGGTTCCTCTGTATTGGACAAATTCCTTCATTCAAATTTTCCATCTCCTGTTATGGACTACTTTCAGCCAAAAACTCTTGCAGAAGTTCAAAAACTTTTTTTTCATCACCTAACAAAGCCCGTGTCCTTGGCACCATTCCTACGTCTCTTCTAAAAAGTGTTTTGATACCCTGGGTCCATCCACTATGAGTACATTAATTATCAATTTCTAATTGTACGAGGGATCCTTCCTTTCTGCATTTGCACATACTACAGTACACCTGCTGCCTAAAAACCTTCTCTTGACCCTGAATACCTGTCAAATTACAGACCCATCTGAACTTATTCCTTTTTATATAAAATTCTTGAACAGGTAGCTATGAATCATGTGCAAACCCATCCATCTTCCAACTCACTAATCTCTCCATTTCAGTTTCCATACCATACATTTCATTCGTTCATTCGGGATCTGCAATTTGTGCTGTTCATAATGACATCATGTGCTCTGTGGAAAAGGGTAAGGTGTCAGCACTTGTTCTCTTCATTTGTCTACTTATTCTGATAAGTCTACACAATTCTCTTCTTCTGCATCGTCTCTGCACTGATCCAGCACTCAATTGATTTGCTAGTTATCTTAGTCCATGCAATCAATCAGTATATTTACATAACGACTATTCATAGGGTGCTTTGTTGACAAGTTGTGTTTCACAGAGTTCAGTGCTTGGTCCTCTTTCATTTACATTTCAAATCACACCATAGGAACACTGCTCAACAAACATTCATTGACATATCATTTTCCATGCAAATAATATGACCCAAATGACCCAATCTATACTTCATTTGAATGTTTGCATTTCTGACTCATCTGTGCAGCTCTTGTTCACTGCCTCTGAGCAGATTAAGTCTTGGACGGTGGCCAATAAACTCCTTAACCCATTAAAAAGTGAATTTCTGCAACTTGACACTCAACAGCTACTTAAGAAATTTGGATGGCTTAAATGTTTAGAAACTGGGTGATTTGTTTTGTTGAGTTGGCTGACGCCATCCGTAACTTGGGCGTTGCTTCTGATACTTCTGTGTCTCTCACCAACTATGTATATGGTGCTTGTAAGGCTTCATATATCTGCATTTGTGACACATGCAGAATTAGGCATTATATCCCTCCCTTTTTCAAGGTTATCTATGGCAAACATATAGGTCTCCACTCACACTGATCACTGTACCCGCTTCTTGTTGGCATCAATAAGTCGAACATGATAAAACTTCAAAGGCTTTGGCTAGTGCCATAACATGTCAAAAATATGAACATATAACCCCTATGCTTAAATCTTTGCATTAGCATCCTGTTCAGCAAAGGATTTGTTTAAAATTGGGGCTCAAAGATTAGAAAACACTGAACTAAGGTTAACAACAACATTTACAATCAATTTTTATTCCCCAGACTTATCAGTACTTAACCATGTCACATGATTATAACCTTTCTCATGTCATACCTAAAAACAGAACTGTACTTGTGAACAAGCTTTTCAAGTTGCTGGGTCTTGGTTTTAGAACTCTCTCCCTGTAACTGTCCATTCAGCTCAGTCGCTGATAACATTTCATTCTCAACTTAAGACTTGCCCTTTTCAAATTGTTTATTCACCATAGGCTGCCTCTCTGTCTTACAGGACTAATCTTCTGAATATTGACCTGACTACGGCTTGATTTTGGTGTGCCACTGGTTGATGCCTTGTACATTACACACTCAATCAATCAATCAATCAATCAATCAATCAATCAATCAATCAATCAATCAATCAATCAATCAATCAATCAATCAATCAATCAATCAATCAATCAATCAATCAATCAATCAATCAATCAATCAATCAATCAATCAATCAATCAATCAATCAATCAATCAATCAATCAATCAATCAATCAATCAATTTCTGTTTATTACTAATACAACCTGTTGAGAATGCAACTTGAAAACTGGTGCAATAGAAGTTACTAATTACAATTACACAGGCCTTTGTTTGCTGATGACACTAATGCCTTCCTATCTGATAACTCAGTAGTACCACTGTTTGCAAGAACCAGTCATGAACTAACCACCATTTTGTCTTGGTTTAGGGCAAACAAATTGCCACTAAACATTGATAAAAATAAGTTTATTCTGTTTTGATCCTGCTGTAAACTGCTGCCAGCTTTCAATTACAGACTTACAATGGATAGCAAACTGATTATGCAGAGTGAGTCATCTGTTAGTTCTTAGGTGTGTATCAGGACCCACACCTTGCTTGGAAAAACATATTATGCAGATATCTAAGAAATTAGCCAAGAACATCAGTATACTATCAAGGATTCATAATTTTCTCCCTAAAACTACCCCAAAAAAAATTATATTATTCCTTAATTTTCCCTTATGGCTTTACATAATCATTGCTCATTTCTCATATTGTAACAATTGTTGAGCCACAAATTATACTTCTCACTTGAAAGAATTTGGCATGTAAAGCTGGAGATTCTACAAAAACGTGCCATTCAAACCATTTTCCTATTGCACTGGTCTGCCAGTACCAACCCATTTTTTTAAACCTATAAATATACTACGATTAGCAGATATAAATAAGTTTCAAAATTGGTTTGTTCATGTTTCGTTATCATCACAGATTGTTACCTAGTGCATTTGACGGTTATTTTCATCAGGGAACTGCTTTACATAATCATCGCACAAGAATTTTGTTAAATTACAGCACTGAAATTGCACACACTAGAATGAAATTATTTTCGATACAATGCTCTAGCCTTTTGGTATGGAATAATCTTCCAAATAACATAACATAACATAACAAGGGTTTTAAGTGGTTCAGAAGTGTGTTAGAACCACTGCAAATTAACGTCGAACGCTTAATAGCCCAATTTTCCTAGCTTCTTCTTAAAAGCTGTTATAATAATAATAATAATAATAATATTTATTCTTTAATTAAGCGCCTGCAAACGCACTGCGCTGTACATGTACATGTTATGCGATAAATCTTAACTACTAACAGAACAGACAGCCTGCAATACACGGCGCAAATTGCAGCCTACAAAGCATGTCCGCCTATGGGACTCGATCTCTGTACCTCTCGCACTCTACGCCAGATGTTATCCAATGCGCTATCGGGCAAGGTGTGGGTCCTGATACACACCTAACTGTTATAGTGTCTGCTGAAACAGTACTATCATCCAAACCATTCCACAAGTCTACAACTCTTGCACTGAAGAATTTCTGTCCTAATGTTCCTTTCGGCTTCTTTAATAATTTATACCTGTGTCCCCGAGTTGCCTTGTTTGGTGCTAATTCAAATGACATTACACATCTACCACCTTTAACCTGTTTAAGAAAACAAAGTCACTAGTGGACCACCAGACGGCCTATACGTTTAAAAAATAAGAGGACCGTGATTCCAGAATGTGGCTGCTTTCATAACTAATCTGGTGGCTGTAATGGACAGTTTATATTATGCTGATCAAAGTATTTTATTTTTAGCTTGAATGACTTAGAAAATTACAATAAACTGTATGCAACAAGCAATTTTAGTTATCTTACAATGAGTGATCCTAAGATTTTAGGATCCATGAAAAAGTATGCGCAGAAGAAGCCTGCATGTGTCATGAATGAATTGCGACTATGCTGCATGTCTGGAGGCAAAAAATATCAGAAACAAGAAGAAGGCAATCGTTCCCGATTGCGGTTCTTCAGCGGGGACGTTTCAAACGTCTAGGGTTAGTCTTAGGGTTGGTGTAGCCAATGTTTGATCAAGTATTCTGATTTGAAAGGGCACCTGGCAGTGCGTTAATATTCTTTATTGGAAGCCTGTCTGGAGGCTCTCTAGTATTTAAAATTTGAGGGCCGCCTGGCGGTCCGCTAGTTAGGGCATAACTCATTTTGATTTTTTTGCCAATTTCAAATACCGGATAGTATAGCCTGTATAGGCCATTATTTGAGGATTCAGATTAGTAATAAGTATGTTCTTAAATCTATGCACAAAGGCCTAATTCCAAGTTAGTCATCATTGGCTAATGGCTTAGCATCAGCACAGGAGGTTGGATGGATTAACAGCCAGTCAGTCACCCCTATACCACTTTAGTTCATTTCAGTTGTGCATTTTACACTCATATAGCACATTTCATTTTTGCACTGTTACTACTGCCAAATATTATCAAGAAAAAGGCTAATCCAGCATCAGCATGACCCTTTTGGATTGACCTTTAGACTTTTGCAATATTTACTGAAAGTGTTGATTTTGTACTGACTGCTGTAATTGTGATATTATGGTGTTGATGCTCTGTCAATAAAGTAACATTATGTAACATAACCAAATTAAATTTCTATAAGGATTTATGTAGCTTACCTTAAATGTCTCCCAAGTGTATGCATTTTAACTAAATATTAAATATATAGTCAAAATTTCCACTTTTATCGTCGAAGATAAATTATGACAGTGTCAGGTTTTTAATACAAAATAATACCAGACGGATACAACATTACCCACAATAAAACACAGTGCAAACGAAAATTGCCAAAGTCATCATTCTCAAAACAAATACCTGAATTGCAAGGTTGCATCCTTCTCTTCCAACTGTGGTCAATTTGGGCAAGAGATGGAAAACTCCTCCATCGCTTCCCTTTAGAAATCCTTTCATCCTTCTCCTTGTAACAAAGCCAAATCAATGTTTAATGACCACATGTTGTCCATTTCAAAGTAACAAATAAGTTAAATTTAAAGCATCGTGGTATAACGGGGCATTGGAGTCTTTAAACTAGCATCAACAAAAATCATTAAGCATTTAACAATATTTAGCATCACTGGTTAAAATAATTTTGTCTCAGAAGCATATACACAATAAAGGAAATATAGCAAGCAGAAAATCATTCCTAACTGAAACAAAACATAAAACCTAATCATACTAGTTTAAAGGAAGCACAATAAGATTTCTGGTTCTAGACTGTCTTTCTTCCCTCCTCATCCTCCTGCACCGTCTGTCCCTCTTTCACTCAGATCCCTTCTCGCTTTCCAGTGAACATAATGAAAGTTCTTAGATCAGTCCTTTAGTTGCATGGGCATTCCCGCATTGGGCGACTGCCGTTGTTAATAAATCCCCACCCACGCTGTCCCTGTTACATATAGTTGAATAACGCGACGTGCCAAAATAAACATTTCACTCTTGCTGACCACAGTCACTGAAAGTTTTGTCACTCTACACAAATAAAACATGAAAATATTCAGCCATTACATACGATAATGGGTTAAGTTTAGATTTCGACAGTTCAATCGATATCGAGTTGCTCAAATCATTTTCTCGAGAAAGAGGCAAACTTAAAGATACATGTCTTGTAGTACTCACTAAATTAGTTCTGGAAGATCACACTGATATAACAGTTTGAAAGTTACTTGGTTTAAATTTTAACCAATAAAGTTACCTTCATGCACTCGTTACAACAGTTACTGATGCTATCCCTGGTGTGTAATGAAGCAACCGCTAGCTAATTAATTAATCATAACACACATGTATGCGAACTATAGCCCGAAAGTTTACTTATAACCAAGCACCTTATGAGCGCCCATGAAAATACTCTCGACCCTAGCAACAACATGACAGCATCAATACATTCGTAAAATATAAACTTCGAAGAAATAGTTTCAGTTTCATAATTTATTTTCAGTTACGTTAATTTTAGATTTAATATAAAACTTTCAAGTTGCGTTAAAATTCAAATTTTCATTTAACATAATCTGAAACATACATAATTAATGCGAATAGCTATACCACGCAGCTGGGCCCTAGGCCTACGTCACGCCGCTTGGCTCTTGCGAAGCAGACGGTTTTATCAAAATATAAAAACATATCTGATAACGTACCAATAAGAACGCTAATTAATTAATCCTTTTGTTATTTCTGTTATCCATGCAGTTGTTTGATTAGGTACCGGTACCTGGGTAACGCTCTTGTGAACAAAGTCGTGTAAACATAGGCCTACTGCAGACACGGCTGTAGTCGAGGGTAGGCCTAGGCCTATACGCGGGTATACAGCGTGTAGGCCTATACTCACCTATAGACACCGTATACTCACCTCACAAAATATTTATGTTTATTTATATTAAGCTTAAAATACTGTAGCGTATACTCACAAAATACTGTAGCGTATACTCACCTCTAATTTGTTTAGGAAAGCTAACCGGTAGGCCTAGCGTGTATACTCACCTCTAATTTTACCACTAGGGGCTTACAGCCCTGTGCAGACACCGTAGAAATTACGCGCCATCATGAAAGATGAAAAAAATTAGGCCTACGTACCGATCAATAATTATCAGGGTCCGATTTGTCAAAAAAGAAGCAGGGGGTCGGAAATCTATATAAAAAAATGACTAAGCTGAAAACACTGGTGGCGAACTGGCGATCTTGTTTGGCATGTGGGGGGGGGGTAGGGCAAACCTTTGAACTGATCTGGTAAAAAAGAGGTGTTTTCAGTAGGAGTTTTAACTAAAGTAACCTACTAATAACAACAGAGCCGGTTTTAGGGTGGTGGGCACATGGGCGCCTAATATGGTGGGGCTCTTTCTGCAGCGGATTTGTTGCCTTTGTTGATGCACAGTCTTCAACAGGGACAACCTGCATACCAACAGTTATTACATGTCATACTGACTCATACAGGCAAAGGTGCTAAAGGCAATGTTTAAATTTTTTTATTTATTGTTATTTTTTAAATGTATATAAATGAAAATAAATTAGGAAGATCATTTTGCTTAATAAAGTGTCTTCTATTACATTCATAGGTGTGCAATAATTTCTCAAATACAAAACAAAAGGATAAGCTTGAAGATTTGTAGCCAGTTTTTAATAGAAGTTGTTGATACAGATAAACAGAAATTTAGACTAGTGGTAAGCGGGACCTCCTACCTAAAAGGAGATAGCTTGAATCAGTTAATTAGGTCAGTTAGGTCTAAATTTGAATAGGCCCAATAGAGACTCTGCATGCTTTTCTATTGGCAAAGTCATCAATAAACTGATTAAAGTCCAATTGAATATCACTCTATATATGCTAAACACTGCAAGACGGATAAGTCACTCATGTGCCATACTTGTGCGAAGCCTGTTCTTAGGCCTAATTATCTTCATATTAGACAATGGGCGTTCAGCACTACAGTTGTGACCATGATCACCAAGTAGGCCTACACTCTTACCATAATTTCCACATTTGGAAATGAACTTTTAACACCTTGGTCGAGAATTGGTACATGAACTGCTCCTGACTTATGTTGAGGCCTGTGCTACCTGTCTTGTGTTTACACATTTTGACAAAATAAGAAAACTGCATGAGCTCATTGCCACGGCTTTCATGATCTCATTGCCAAGGGTTTCATTGAGGTCATCACCCTATATTGCTACAAGATTTTTCGCTGAGTTGTGTATTTCTTCATCACTACATGACTCAGTCCTAGATAGAAAAAGCAAACCTTGAGCAGAGTAGTTCGTATGGTGCTAGTCTTCTTGTCAACTCGGTTGTGAATTGATCAACGATGGGCAATCAAGTGTCAATCTGAAACTTCTCTGAAGCAGAGTGTGCAGATTCTGGCGCTCGACCATAATCCAATGCTAGGAGACATGCGTTTTGATGACGTGTTCTTGTTCAACATATCCTACTTGTCGCGATCGGAGGTCGCCTATTGTGTGTTTGCCGTGTGTTGATGTCGACCCTCGACTGCTTGTTCTTTTACTTGCACTTTGTTTTAACGTGCCTAACTTTTCTATAGAAGATTCACGACGAACTTTGTTTAATTAATAAAGGAATTTAATTAAAGAAACAAATATATACAATAACTCTACGGGAGCTTCCACGTAGTATTAAAGCGTTTAGATATTAAATCGGACTATCTCAATGTTGCTTCGTACAGCCTAACTACAGATCGTTCTCCGCGTCAGTCTCTGAATCTGACGGACTATACTCTGCCGCCGCCGCTGGTCGTTCCTCTCGATGTTGATCGCTCGACCGATGTTCACACGTCGCGCTCGTCAGTAGTACAAGTCCCGTATTCTCCTTTTCCTTCTGTTAAGTAGGAACTCCAGCGTGCATCGGTCAGCCCCCTCCCCACGTCATGCTATCGTCAATTAGTGTCAGATTGCTCCTCGAGACGCGGGTCGTCGCTCGCCTGCAGCGCGGGCGGTGTCTGGTTACACCATAGCCGCGAGGTGTCCTATTACACCTTGGCTGTGTGGTGTCCGATTACACCTCGGCCTCGCTGCCTTCATTGTTGACCAAGTGGGGACTGGCTTTCGTCCGTCATCATTCCATCTCGATCGCCAACGACGACTCCATCGTGGTGATGATGACATCTCGTCGTTGTCGTCGATCTCCTCACGCGACACCTCCCTTCCCGGGGGAGGACAAAGCCAGTCATTGGTTCGTCTCCCGGCTGAGAATGATGTCGTTCCCTCCATTGATTTTCTCCAGACCATGTCCTCGTCGTTCCCATAAAAATACAAAATATCAGCACAGTTAGAAATTATATTTACAGTTGTCGCGGTGCCTTACATGGTAGTCCGCCTTCTCCTCAATCATAGTCTGGACAAAAGATCAGCGGGAATATTCAGCGCCCCAGGTCGATATTTAAAAGCGATATCAAAGTCCTGGAGTGCCAGAGCCCATCTCGCAAGTTTAGCACTTGTGGGCGTAGAAGCAGTTAGGAAAGTCAAGGGGTTGTGATCAGAATAGAGGGTGGTCCTTGACATAAAAATCCAATTCCTAAACTTCTTCAACGCAAAGATTACAGCATACGCTTCGCGTTCCACAGTGGACCAACGCGCTTGCGTCGCATCTAATTTAGAACTGGCGAAACATATTGGCCGTTCTGTTCCATCGTCTTGGATTTGGAATAAGCAGCAACCGACTGCTTTGTCTGAAGCGTCAGTCGATAGACCAAACTCTCTGCCGTAGTCAATTGTCTGCAAACATACAGCGTTATTCAAATCGTGTATGAATTTATCTAGCACCTTTTGATGTTCAGCTCGCCAGGGTATCTTAGCAGGCACCGATTTCTGGGTCAAGTCAGTGAGAATTCTGGCTGTCTCAGCCAGGTTAGGGATGAAGTTCCTAAAATAACTGAAGAAACCAATTAATCTCCGTATGTCCTTTTTGGACTCGGGTTGAGGGATTTTCCCTAGCCCTGCGATTTTAATAGGATCCGGTTCAATGCTCCCTGATCCGATCAGGTGACCTACAAACGTTGTTTGTCGCCTAGCAAACGAACTCTTCTTAATGTTAAGGGTCAGGCCCGACTGTTGAATAGTCAGTAAGTATTTCTCTAGGTGTTTCATGTGATCCCTTAATTGGTCCAAGTAAGCTGCGGCGCCTGCGCCCAGACTTAATGGAGAATCCCGCTCTCCCGCCCGTTCCTCAGAAAGGACAGATAGAGGTCCTTTAGGCAGGGTACCATACACCAGGGTGTAGGGACTCACGTGGGTGGTTGCCGAGGGGCGTTCCCTTAGACTCCAAAGCACGTAAGGTAACAGTCTGTGCCATCCCCTCGGGTTTTCTTCTGCCAATTTATGAGTCATGGTCTTCAGTGTGGCATTGCAGCGCTCCACTAGACCTTGTGACTCAGGATGTGCGACTGGCCCAAAGCGTGGTGAGCCCCCCATACGATGCAGAAACTCATGGGTTAATTTGCTGTTGAAAGTCGACCCGTTATCGGACCGAATCGTTTTTGGAAAACCGAAGGTCGTGAAGATTTGCATGTATGCATCACATGTCGCTTTGGCCGTTAATGATTTCAGAGGATAGGCCATCGGCCATCTTGAAAATTGGTCAACTACCACTAAGGTGTAGTTGTACTCGGGTTTTGGGCTTGTGGGGTCTACGTTGGTTACTATAGGCCCGATACAATCTGCCACTAGGCAACCGAATCTGGTCTCGTCGTTGCGAGGGATAGGAGTTATGGGGGCACGCTGCGCCACTCGCAGCGGCGCATGCCTTTGGCAAATGTCGCAAGATGCACAATATTCCTTCACTATATCCTCCATGTTGGGAAACCAGAAATTTAGCTTAATTCGGTCCTTAGTCGTTTTCAACGCCATATGACCTGCGAACGCAGCGTCATGTGCTAAGTTTAAGACCTTGTCTATTCTTTCTTTAGGTAAACACAGTTGTTTTACAGAATGCCCAGCTATTTTGTCTTTATGAAAGAGCAAATTGTCTTCAATGAAGAAGTTCTTCGCCCCAATTTTCCCGTGGGCCAAGAATGGTGCTAGTGTCGAACATTGTGCTTGTTCGGCCGCCATCTTGTTTCTGCCTACTATTGTGTCTTCCTTGGGTGGGGGTGGTATCTCAGGATTGAAGAATAGCTCTTCATTATCCGTTTCTTCGGGACTGATTTCTCCTACACTCCCACTGTCTGCTTGAGCGACCGTGAAGTAATCCTCGCCTATCAGCGTCCTAAGTCCCTCTACCTCCTCCCCTCTCTCCTCTTCCTCACTCGTCTCAATCCTTGCGACCGCCTGCGCTTCTGAAATTTGGTCTATTTCAGGAGCGCTGGCCGCGTGACTCGAGTACAACGCTGTCTCGCGCAGCAAGTCGGCTGTAGTGGGCGTGATAATTAACGGTTCATTAAGGTCTTTGATGAGTGCCGCCCATATCCGAACATCAGGGGCGTAATTTACCTCCCCTTCCCTGTCCTCGCCGGCCTGAGACCCCTTTAGTCTCAGCCGCACCACGTCCACAATCATTGATTGACCGTTCAGCCCCTTCACCTCTATCTGCTTGACCACAGGTAGGTTGAGCGGCCTGATTAGTTCTGCTCGCGCACAATTGTATTCGGCCCCGCTATCTATTAGAGACGATGTCACAGGGAGCCCTGTAATATACACTTTCATGTACTCTCTTACGTAAGTCTCCTCCACGTCAATGCAATCCGGGTTTGTCGGCAATGCATGCTGGTCTATCTCTTGTATCAATGGCGGTCCGTCTTGTCGCGTCTCGCTTTGTCTGTCTGCCTGTCTGTCTTGAGCTCTGGTCACGGTTGGCTGGACCGCACACGCGCTCACCTGCTTGCTTTTAGCTTGTTTGTTCTTCGAGCACAGATTAGCTCTGTGGTCTGGAGAAAAGCATAGGAAACAAAGGCCACGCTTTCTAATCTCGTCGGGGGTTGGACGTCCGTCTGTCCTGTTATTTGTCTGTGTCCCTCCCGGTCGGTCAGTCCACGTGTCCGTCTGTTTAGCTGTCGTCTGAGGAGGTGCTGGCGCTTTCGCGTAGCGTGCCTCCGTCTTACCCGTGCCTAGACTATGCTTCGTATAGTCATTTTCCCAAGGGTGTGTGGCAGCGTAAGTGTCAGCCGCTTCGGCTAACTCTTTGTGCCCTAACCACTTCTGCTGCTCTTGACTGAGGATGAAATTCAAACATCCTCTGGGCAACATTTCTTTCATCTTATCTGCAATCAAGAGACTCGTAACCTCATCAAACGTCATTGCCTTGCGATCTTGCAGATAGTAAGAAAGTAAATTATGCAATCTCGAAGCTAATGTTGTGTATGATTCATCTACCGCCTTTTTTGCGTTCATGAATCGTTCTCGTAAAGAGACTGCGCTCACTTTGAACTCTTTCAACAAGAAGGTTTTTAGCTTCACGTAGTTATCAAGCTCCTCTTGTGTGAGTCTGGCCGTCAATGCTCTGGCCTGATTATCTAGACAGGTCAAGAGTAATCTGCTTCGAAGGTCGTCCGGGACAGCGCAAGAGTCGAATAACCTTTCACAATGCACAAAGAAACCAGGGATTTGCGCATGGTCGCTTGGGAATCTAGGTAATAGTCCTCGCAAGCTTTCACTATACGTTTTCATTCGTCCTACGACCGAATGCCTTAAGTTATAGTCCCTTTCGTCTCTGAGTCTCCTCTCTGCGTCCCTTTCTTCTCGGACTTCCTTCTCTCTCTTCTCTGCCTCCTCCTTTTCTTCTCTCCTCCGCTTCTCCTCCTGAAGCCTTAATTTCTCCGCTTCCTCTTTCTCTTCTCTCCTCCGTTTCTCCGCTTCCTCTTTCTCTTCTCTCCTCTGCTTCTCCGCTTCCTCTTTCTCTTCTCTCCTCTGCTTCTCCGCTTCCTCTTTCTCTTCTCTTCGCTGCTTCTCCTCCCGAAGCCTTAATTTCTCCGCTTCCTCTTTCTCTTCTCTCCTCTGTTTCTCCGCTTCCTCTTTCTCTTCTCTTCGCTGTTTCTCCGCTTCCTCTTTCTCTTCTCTCCTCACTCTTTCTTTTCTCTCCGCTTCCTCTCTCGCTTCTCTTCTCAGTTTCTCCGCTTCCTCTTTCTCTTCTTTCCTCACTCTTTCTTTTCTCTCCGCTTCCTCTCTCGCTTCTCTTCTCAGCCTCGCGGCTTCCTCTCTCTCGTATTTTAAGCGTTTTAATTCGAATAACTGCGTTTGCGCTGCCGAATCGATACTGCTTTCTAGGCTACCCGTGCTTACTTCCTCACTTACTTCTGGCGGGGTCTCCCGTCCAGACACAATTATTTCAGCACTAGCCTCTTGGAGCTGGTCCATACTCATGGAACCCAATTCCTCCTCTCCTAGTCCCATCTTTATCAGATATGCGACTAGTCTGTGATGGGGCATGTTCCGCACCCTCATTCCTTTCCATACCGACAACTTATCCATCCTCCAACAGTCCGCTCACTAATAGAAAAAGATAAGTAAGTTAGAGGAGAGTCACCGCTGGTCAGAAATCAAAGAAAACAACGTCCTAAAATTCTGCCACAAATACAACAAGAACAGAACTGAGCAAAAAGGAGCTACGCAAAAGCCTCGGCTATTCGCACACCAATCCTCATCCAGACCTCAACCGCAACCTCACAGATTACCACGACTACCAGTAAGGACTTACCCTCTGAATACGTCGAGCGTGTTCCGTCTTTTGGTATCTTGGCTGATCCGCTGTCCTCCGTTGCCACTCCCGTCCGTCGTTGCTAGCGATGGTCGGTCGTCCGTTGGCGCTCTTGTTCCTCGTCCTTGCCTGCTGCTGTCGGTTCCTTCGAGTCCTTCGTCTTCGGAGTCCGGCACTCGATTTCTCCAGTTGCGAAGGGTTGTGTTCACCGCTGGTCCCGATCTGTTGAGATTCCTCTTTCCGTTTCCGGTTCCGCTCTTCGTCGTGACGTCTTCAGTTGAAAACCCTGTCGACTGCGCCAATGTCGCGATCGGAGGTCGCCTATTGTGTGTTTGCCGTGTGTTGATGTCGACCCTCGACTGCTTGTTCTTTTACTTGCACTTTGTTTTAACGTGCCTAACTTTTCTATAGAAGATTCACGACGAACTTTGTTTAATTAATAAAGGAATTTAATTAAAGAAACAAATATATACAATAACTCTACGGGAGCTTCCACGTAGTATTAAAGCGTTTAGATATTAAATCGGACTATCTCAATGTTGCTTCGTACAGCCTAACTACAGATCGTTCTCCGCGTCAGTCTCTGAATCTGACGGACTATACTCTGCCGCCGCCGCTGGTCGTTCCTCTCGATGTTGATCGCTCGACCGATGTTCACACGTCGCGCTCGTCAGTAGTACAAGTCCCGTATTCTCCTTTTCCTTCTGTTAAGTAGGAACTTCAGCGTGCATCGGTCAGCCCCCTCCCCACGTCATGCTATCGTCAATTAGTGTCAGATTGCTCCTCGAGACGCGGGTCGTCGCTCGCCTGCAGCGCGGGCGGTGTCTGGTTACACCATAGCCGCGAGGTGTCCTATTACACCTTGGCTGTGTGGTGTCCGATTACACCTCGGCCTCGCTGCCTTCATTGTTGACCAAGTGGGGACTGGCTTTCGTCCGTCATCATTCCATCTCGATCGCCAACGACGACTCCATCGTGGTGATGATGACATCTCGTCGTTGTCGTCGATCTCCTCACGCGACACTACTGTTTCGTAGGCGTGGATGAGTCAAATGTAGACTGAAGACAACAAAAAGGTTAATGACTAAAAAAAGGTCATCAACTTTTTTGGGGAGATGGTAGGTATGGAAAAATTTCCCCCCCCCCCCTGACAGACCTTCTGGATCCGCCTCTGACCGCCTATCCATTGCTGCTGAGGGGAGAAAACAGGCCACGCAGCATATATGATTAGGTTCCCTCGTGATAGCATGAAAAAGTCGTTCCTCTGACTTATTGACCAACTGGTCGACACCATCAGCATCCCCAGGGCGGAATCTGCCACGGCGCGGTTATAGTCGCCTAAACAATTTAAGCGTTCAATCCTGTCTCTATCTCTTTTGTTAGTATGCCCAGTGCTTTTTTCAGCCGGAACGATCGAGCCGGAACGGCGTTCCGGCACCTCTTTTCAGCTACTAACAAATTATTTATTTATTTTAATAATTAAATCAATAATTTAGCTATACTAATTTAATTTCAATGTTTTGAACTGTTTTCAGTGTTTATTGAGACCCTCCCAACCCCCAATCCCGTTTTTCTCGGGATTTTAGCCCGCCCATAATTGTTCCGTTCCGGAACCTATTGTTCCGCTCCGGAACCTTTTTTTCTAGAAAAAAGCACTGAGTATGCCCCCCTCCCAACCAGGCTGGGAAGGCGTTAGGCGTCTAAAATATGCGCAACCGTTGTTGCCAATGTTGGATTCTGACTCACCGCTGCAATGGCTGAAATGCTAGCACATGCTGCAGACACTTCCCTCTTCCGAGCAGTTCATTGCAACGAGTTTCACGTCCTCCGAGGAATCTGCCCCGGGCTGCCCGCTGCAGCGTGTGCATCTATAATAACCTTCGACAAAAGACATACAACTTCTCCCTGCCTGATAAGAACTCGATTAACTTTATTTCTCGAATGTTGTTCAAAACATATAGGGCCTAGGGCCTACTAAGCTCAAACAAAAGATGCACAATTACTAGGGACAGTATAAAATCACGAAAACACGGCAAACACGAAGCCGTGTTTTTCGGCATTTGCCGTGTTTTCCGTGATTTTTGACATTTGCCGTGTTTTCGTAAAAAATGCCGTGTTTGTTGCAATTTTTTTTGGTTGTGGCAGTTTAAAGTTTTGCACAGTCGAAAGTATTTGAGCTTGCTATTCGATATCTGTCAGTTCCTGGCAATTCTGTTGAGGCAGAACGGAGCGTTAGTCAATACACACTGGTGAATGCACCTCAGCGTCAAAATTTGACAGATGACAATTTAGCGCTTCATGTTGTGATGGTATTCAATACTCGCAGCTAAACTGTTACAGCAAGGAACCAATGACTGACAAATGGTTGACAATTGTCAATTTGTCAATGAACAATGAATATGAAAGATAAACACATAATGTGTTACAAGAAAACTGTGAAATTTTGATGCCGTGTTTTTGCCGTGTTTTTCGCGATTTTTTTAAAAAGTATGCCGTGTTTTTGGCATTTTTTTACCGTGATTTTCTACTGTCCCTAACAATTACTTCTCTCTGCCATTTATGGACTCAATGAACTTTATTCCTCAATTTCTGTTCAAAAACATACTGTTTTTGAACAGAAATTGAAGAATAAAGTTAATTGAGTCCATAAATAATAATAATAATAATAATAATAATAATAATAATAATAATAATAATAATAATAATAATAATAATAATAATAATATTTATTCTTTAATTAAGCGCCTGCAAACGCACTGCGCTGTACATGTACATGTTATGCGATAAACCTTAACTACTAACAGAACAGACAGCCTGCAATAGCCTACACGGCGCAAATTGCAGCCTACAAAGCATGTCCGCCTATGGGACTCGATCTCTGTACCTCTCGCACTCTACGCCAGATGTTATCCAATGCGCTATCGGGCCCCCCAGAGAGAAGTTGTGCATCTTTTTTCAGTCTTGTTGTCAAGACCTTAAACCTCAAGACCAAGACCTTGAACCTCAAGACCAAGACCAAGACCTTGCACCTCGAGACCAAGACCAAGACCAAGACTTTGAACCTCGATCGAGACCAAGACCAAGACCAAGACCTTGAACCTCAAGACCAAGACCAAGACCAAGACCCAAAAAAATCGAAATCAGGTCAAGACTTCTAAAAAATTGTAAAGTCGAAATATTCGCTATTTTAATGAAAACATGAGTCTTTTATTTTATGCAAGCAAATTAACTTTAAATGCAAACTGCAGAGAAATCCGAATTTATATTCAAAAGTCCTTCATGCAAACTCTTATACCAAATGCCTTTTGTATTATATAAAAACCAATTCGCTCAGAATTTTCTGACCAAGACGTGCTTGGTGGGCCTCATAAAAATTCCGCCATGTAAAAAAATATGTTCTACAGGTGCTGAAGTCGCTGACACACACAGAGTAGCTTTTCAAGCACTGGATGTAAATGTCCTTTTGAAATCTTCCCATGGTTTAATTATCATGTATTGTATACCGTCTGATACAGAATAACTGTTGCTGCTGCCAATGGGTTTTCCTGACCAACATGACTTGTATCCATCCATAGATATTGGTCGTATGATGCAAGCAGGCTTGATACAGAATTCTTGAGTTCTGTTAAATGATTGTTCATATTAGCCGGTCTTGGTCTTGGTCTTGCGAGACCAAGACCAATTAGACTTTGAACCTCAAGACCAAGACCAAGACCAAGACCTTGAACCTCAAGACCAAGACCAAGACCTTGAACCTCAAGACCAAGACCAAGACCAAGACTTTTAAAAACGAACTCGAGTGCACTCGAGACCAAGACCTTGGTCTCGAGGACAACTGCGACAACAAGACTGTCTTTTTTATACTAAACTAAAACCACTAATTAGTCGTCACACTGAACATGTTCTATGTAAACTACAGCGTTCTGCCTGTTGTATTTGAAATAAACGAATAAACGAATATACATACATAATAATACATAGTTCACAACAGATTAATTACCGGTAGTTAGACCAGCGCTATAAGATTTACAACCGAGAGAGTGGAAAGATAAACATGGTGTTCGCTTGGTTTTTGTAAACGATCGCTATCTACGGTAATAATTGAAATATGTTTCTGATTGTGTGAATGTGGTTTAATTTCATAAAAGAGCGACAAGATCGTGTTTTAAGATTAATCATATTTTCAGCCCTGATTTTATGTGTAACTTCATGTTCGCAAGTAAATCGAACAGTTTGAATGTAATCGTAAGCCTAATCTTGAGATATGTCTATATGTCTTGCTCATTCACATGGTCGTATCGCCTTCTGTGTACATTGAGGTGTTTTATTTGCTTGATCCAATTTGAGATGGATGTAAAAGTTATATTTTAAACGTAACTGTGGTCATCAACGGAAGAACCAACTGAAGGTAAACGTACGCTTTAGCGTAATTAATTATTATCAGGATTTCGAAAAAATGAATAGCGTAAATAATTATTTAATCCAGTTTCTCGTTTGAACTATGTTTTCATCGACCTTCCAGCTTCTAGTTTAGTTTTAATATTACACGTTTTAATCGTTCATCATCCAGCTTCCAGTTTTAGCTCATTTTCATCGCACATGCAGCTTCTATTTTAAGTTTTAATATGACACATTTTCATCGCTGGTACAGCTTCTAGTTTGAGGTCTATTTTCTTCGCACATCCAGCTTCTCGTTTGATCTCCATTTTCATCGCTCATCCAGCTTCCAGTTTGATTTCTATGTTCATCGCTCATCCAGCTTCCAGTTTGATTTATATTTTCATCGCTCATCCAGCTTCCAATAATTAATTATGCTAAAGCGAACGTGGACATTTCGTCCAATAATTAATTATGCTAAAACACACGTTTACCCCAACTGAATCCATAGTTCGTCCAGTGGATTTAGTTTTTTGAAGTCAAATGGACTTGGCTCTTCCATTTGAGGCATCAGCTGGAAGAAACAACCTAAGTCCAAGGCTATTGGACTAGAAAAACAACTAAATCCACTGAATTAGAACAATTCGCTCAGTTGATTCTTCCACAATGAATTGATGAAGAATTATTTATAAATACTGTTACAATTATACATATAATGTGGGTAGAGGCAAGGCCAAGTGAACCAACCAACGTGAATTTGAACATAACAGTGTTTTGAAGTTGAGAGTACTGCATTCATATTTAATACAGCTTGAGTAAATTTTACAGATGAGCAAAGGTAATTACTTTCTTACATAGGCTTAACTTTGTATTGTGATGGTGGTGTCCGGTCACCATCACTTTTTGACCCTGTGCTGACATTTTTTGTGACATGGCAGGTTTTTCAAACAAGTTCAAACAAGACCATCAAGGACAGTGTATTCTTGCATAATTAACTATTGCATTGCTGATAGATCCCTTCACGTTAGCAGGCCCTTAGCCAGAAATAAAGAGTAGGGCGTCCAAAAGCATTCAAAGTCGCGACCTCCCGATGCCGTGACCGTACGAGTCCTACTGCAAAAGTCTGCAATGCCCCTACACTGAATGACTTTTGGGTTTTGATCACAATTGTAACAGTTTTGTTTTATATACAATGACACAAACAACAATCTGTTGACTTCAGATTGTAATTTTTAATTCCCTTATTTGATTATTATAGCCTAGTGAACAGACGTTACTTGTTATCAATCCAAACCCCTATAATTATTCATGAGGTCAAGGTATTTATATAGTCAAATCAGTTACCAATTACCATGAAACAACCTCATCTAATTGGCATTAATTACACGTATCCTAGATCATAAATAGCTGCTAGAGAAGTGTATCTTGTGTGGGAAAAGGAACATGGTTACACAGATGAAGGGGAATGGATTATACATTATAGCCTATCACATTTAGGACGTCACGTCCATGCACAATTTATGGCCATCCAAAATGATTTCAGCCATCCAAAGGACGACTGGACGTGTGGCTGGCTAAGGGCCTGCACGTTAGCTTACTTGTTGTTTTAGGTTACATAAATTGGTGATGTCATCCATCTTGTAGCAGTGGTCACCACCGCTTTGTGGGGCAAATTTATGCCCAGGTGTGCTTTCATATGCGTATAAGAGATGCATGATTAGCCCCAACTCAAGCAGTCAAGGGTAGTAGAAAAAACAGAAGAATTTGGGGGGGACATAGATGTTTAAGCCATGATTAACCTGACTGATGGTTATTTTGTTGTTACGTTGTTGAAGGGAATTGAAACTGATGCTTTATTGAATACCGATAATTTAGCAGTTGCATTAGGTACGAAACATCCTTTCAAAAGGAAAACTCAGAATGGACCAACTTGGTCCTGTTTTCAGAGTTGCGTCATTACTACTGTACATGTTAACATTATGGCTAATGAGTAATGTAACAGTTCACCTTCGTTTATTGATCCCAAGAGATTAACAAAGATACAAGATTAACACAAAGTGAACAGATACAAACAGGACCAACGTTTATTCTTGGTAAATGTGAATCAAAACAAGTCGACAAGTTTAACAGACCTGTATCTTATCATTGCTATATAATAATAATAATAACGACAATTTATATGACGCCGTAACGCGGCCATGCCGCTACAAGGGCGCCTGGTAATATTTGCTTCTTAGCCAAAAGAACCTTCAATCGTGGGACCTGATTTTAACAGAGAGAAGTTACCTTTATGCTGCTAAGTAAATGGCCATTCACAAACAAACTGATCAATGTACTGCCTGGTTGTTGTGTGACACATGTGGGTGTTTATGTTGCAGACAGAGATGACCTTTGCAAGTGAACTTCAAGGGTGGTCTTCACACAAGGCACTAGTTGCTGTGCAGGATTTTGAAATCTGCCTTTTGGAGACCATTAAGAAATGCCTTGTTCAACGCATAAAGAGCGACAGAGAATATGCAAATGCCCTCGCGACTATTGTGGCCATGGCGCAGAAGCAGGATTTATATGAACACAACACTCCATTTTGCCAGGTAAATCAGTTTCTTTGTGCTTTATCCAGTCTTTTTAATTACCGTTTCCTGCAGGCCATTTTTCGTCAGGCTTGGAACACAGAACAGATATTGAATGTTTTTGCTGTTTTCATGTACAGAATGTAATTGAACCATTCTGGAAATGAAAGATATCATGTAGTAAAATTGTTACTTTTATAATCATAACCATGATCATAATCAAGAAATTGTTTTGCACCATTTCAAGAGAAACTCCTGAGAGGTGGTCCTGACCTGAGAACACAAGACCACAATCAAACAGAATGGTTTCAAGCACTTACCAAATAGAGGCAGAGAAAGACCAAGGAGTTCGTGTCTTAGGTTATTAGGCACAACAGGCAGATGGACCAATTATTGCTTCTGTCCATCGTGTTTGTATTGTTGGTCAGGAGGACCAGTGAAGAATTGTTAGTGGCACTTTTTGACATTACATTGTGTCTTAGGCTCAGATCTGTACAAATTACATACATGGTTCTGTTGGGAATGTACAATGGTCCAGTGGTTAAGGTGTTGGATCAACAGCCAAGAGGTGGGGGTCAGGTCAGAATTTTGTTTTGAGATTTCATATCTCCACGTGCACCCCTAGCCATTCTGAGCTATAATAAATATATTGCTGTACTCTGTTGCTGAGAGACAGGACTGGCCACCCTCCCTCGTATGACAAGGGTAAGAAAATGAAGTTGCTGGCACTTCATAACCATGGCTGCCTCTTGGGGATAGTGTAAGGGATGTTCTTCATCTGTGACTTGCTTAAAGTTGTTTGGTGTTGCAGGTTTGGTTAGGCATCATCAAGGAAATGGAGAATATTATTCAAGCGATGAATGACAACATGGACAAGCTGAATACACAAACTGTTGAAAAGTTCTCACTGATTTTAAACAATAAAAAGGCTGTTAGGAAACTATACTCTGAGCAGCGGAACCGACTTGAACTGGAGCTCTATCGGGTTAGATTTCTTCTTACTGTATATACTTAAGATGAAGTTGCCTTTAAGTATTATAAGTGGCCCCCTCGAAAAGTGAGAAAATGTATGGACCGATATAAGTCACTGCTTTAAATCACACTTCATCTGACAGGGTAAGTGTTTGACCACATTAGCGCTGTTAAGCGGTCCTGCAGGGTGCCATGAATGATTCCAAATCATGTACTAAGTGCCTTCTATACTTTTAAAGTATTGCTAAATGAAAGAAATATTTTTGCACAGTTCTATAAATTAAATAATTTATTCTGATATATGTGAAGTTTGTGCTTTGTGCAGTTAAAAAAATTCGTGAAATTGTCTAGATGGCCAACATGGGGGAATAAGCATAGGGCATGGAGTATAGAGCTGTACCGATGCATCGGCAGCATTCGTAATCGGGCCGATTATTAGAGGTATTGGCATAATTTGCATCCGCAAAAAATAATCGGTGCCGATGCAAATTACTTTATGATTAACGTTTTTTGCACAGTAATCATTACAAAAAGAAAATTAGCACAAATATCTATGTTTTGTTTCTTATTATTGCTTTATATCTAGCATTGCACTACTTACTAGGCACCATAGAAACCAAGGACCTATTATACTCAGGACTGGAAACTCCTTAGTAACACCTATACAACGTCGTGTGCCTAGTTTTTGGGCGATAACAAAATAATCGGACTCATACGCATTATCGGCTATTTCAATAATCGGCCCGATAGCGCATTGGATAACATCTGGCGTAGAGTGCGAGAGGTACAGAGATCGAGTCCCATAGGCGGACATGCTTTGTAGGCTGCAATTTGCGCCGTGTATTGCAAGGCTGTCTGTTCTGTTAGTAGTTAAGGTTTATCGCATAACATGTACATGTACAGCGCAGTGCGTTTGCAGGCGCTTAATTAAAGAATAAATATTATTATTATTATTATTATTATTATACGTGGTATCGGCATAATCGGCAAAAAGGCTATCAGTACACCTCTAATGGAGTATATAATGGAGTGTAGAGTCGTCATAATTTCTTGATGTAGCACTATTATTCAACTTCCTGACTTGCTGGTTTATAAGGGTTCCTTTGTTTCTTAACCTTTCCTCACTCTTGTTCTTTCAGTGATCGAAAGTCACTATACTTTGTGTGGTTTTGTCATGTCAGGAATGCTGCTTTGACTTAATCTTAAAAACTAAGGAACTAGACACTGACTGAACTAGCTTAGTGCCCATTCAGTGAGATCATGTAGTGACTGTTTTACAGAAGTACTCTTGACACATTCTTAGAAGAATTTGCATGCTTCCTGTTATTGTTCAAGCATTTGAATTGTAATAAGAAGTTTGTAGATCGTGATCACGAATGCTTTTTAAGAACATCTCAAAAGCCAGAACTTTTGAGACAAATGTTCTTAGCTATACTTCTTAAAAGCCCAGATACATACATGGACCCTGAGCAACTCCTCAATGCGCAAGCTTAGCACCATCATTTGACGCATGTCAGTTGCTAGTTGTGAAGCATAACTATAAGAAAGAAGTATTATGTGTAGAAAGCGTTTTTAGTTACAGGAAGAAGTTACAAAGAACAGAGCAGAATATGAAGCTCGATTGAGTAAACTTGGGGAGAGTCGAGCCAAGTATGAAGAAATCTTAAACAAAGGTACCGAGTTCTGCGTCTATGTTTTCATCTTGCAATTTCTTGGTCTTGTCCTTAGGCACATTTGGCTTATCTCTTTTCTCCTTGAACCTTTTGGCATCAATATTGTTTTGTGTATTTCACAAGTATCTATAAGTTGACAACTTCCTTTTGAATATGGGGATCGGCTATAGCATGAACAGACAGCTTTCATCTGACTCATGGTGCACTGTGCTAAATATGATATGAACCTTTTATTTAATGCCACTGACATACAACGTTGATTGTCGCATAGATCTTACCATATTTTCAGGATTAAAAGTCATGTTTTTACATGAACTTCTAGCCATACTACTTACTGAAAAGTTATGTATGAATTTTGAAAAATGTTGGGTACCCTGCTACATAATTTACATTTCCAGTGCTGAGAAGATGAATAAAAGGGATATTGAATTGTATTTTTCCTTCTATGGGTAACCTGTTAGATATTGACTGTAAAAGATGTTACAAGTAATGTAAAAATTATGTAAGTCTTAGTGTGACCAGAGAGGTTTTTATCAGACATTTCAGGCTTTTTAAGGCATTGTGGTAATTACATTACTTTGTTTTCATATCATATTAGGTCGTACCAGCACAAAACTGGATGAAGTAAAGGCCAAATATTTGAAGTCAGAGATTAAGATTCACAACGTTCACAATGTCTATGTGATATCGTTGTGTGAGCTCAATGTTTACCAGCAAAACTACCTGTCTGTTACGTTGCCTGCACTCCTTGGCTTGCAGCAGAAATTGCAGGAGGGCTTTGCCAAACAGTGGTTAGTTTTCTTCCACATCCAGTTAAACTCGGTTCTTAACCTACTTTGTTCCAATCCAGATCATAAGTGCATATATCCTAATCTAATCTTATCTGAGATTTATAACTTATCTGATATAAAACGATGAAGCATGACATAGCTCTGAAGTGGTTATGTTCATTGTTTTCAAAACATTTTCAGCAAATTACTAGCAAAACTACCGCCTGTTACATCTCATGCAAAGTCACATGTTAGATGTGCTAGGTACTAATATAATATAAATATTAAGATGTAAACATTTAAAACCGATTACATTAGTGAAGTATGCATGTTTAATGAACAGCCTTTTGACTTTATGTTTCAGCCATGATGTTCTGCTGGAATACGTCAGGTTGACGGATTTGTCCGATGAGAGATATCAAAACATCTACCGCAGTATGTACGCTTTGATGGCCTTCATGTCTGCTCAGCCTGAGTACAGCAGCTTTGTTGACAAGTTCAAGTAAGTCAAGATTTAATTTTGCTATTCATGATGATGGTGAGCAATGGTGGTGAGTGTTTTGTATTAGTAATTCTGTCTCTATTGGAACAGTTATATGGCACTTAGCCTGTCAAGAGGTGTCTGCAGATTGAGTTAAGGAGATTTTACGAGTCGTGTATGTTCTTATTCTCTTTATGCTGCTTTATTTTCTCAGGCCTGGTTATGTTATGTACTATTTTAACAATCCTATGCAAGTCACTTGAATAAATGAGATTAGACTGGAGTAGTTTGTAGAGAGTTCTAAAATTGTCATTCTTGTGAAAGTCGTAAAATATTATTTATGTTAGGGAGGAGTGCTTTTAAGAGATTCTTAGGTGATACAAACAGTCATCATGGTCATATTTGCATAGAGGAAAAGACATTCGGTGCTTGAGGAGAAACACCAGACACTTTTGTGCTACAAGTAGAAAGAAAATATCAGAAAAAGGTTCGCAAACTTAAATTAAATGACAAATGAACTTAATGTAAAATATTTACCATAATATCTCTTCCACTGAACAGATCTGATCCAGTGAGGTGCAACAAACTGGAGTTTAGTCACAATCTTCTGAATGGCTCCTGCCGCACTATTGACAGCACCAACATCGTTGTCAATGACTGGACATTTGAAGCCATTCAACAGAGGTAAGACACATACTTTTAAGATGTTTGCATTCAAGTTTCTTTGATGCTACATGGCCTGTTATTGATTTATGGCTAGACAGTGCTTACAGAATTATTTGAAATAATTTCTTGAGAAATTTATGTCCTGAAGTAGTGTAATGTAATGTGACAAAATATTTGTATAGCTACCTTTGAAGTAGCTCCAAAAAGCACTGCTTACGTAGTTATCTAACTGGTCTAAACAAATGTGACTTAATGAAAACAGAAAACGTGTGTTGAGTTGAATCAGCTGCACAGTTTGTATATTTCAAGGAAGGTCATTCCAACAGGAACTTCGGTGCACGAGAAAACCCAATGGGATCGCATCAGTGTGTGGAAATGAGGAACCCATAAATCTCCACAGGGGGCATAGCATAGTAATGGGTGGTCAGGCTGACTTGTAACTGGAACATGAATTTCATTTATGCTGAGCGCTTAGCACTACAACAAATCATCTTTTACATCCTTTCTTTAAGTCTAGATATATCAGCAAGGTGTATTTTTCTGTCATGTATTGAAATTGCAGTTTAATTTTACCTTGGCCATCGTAGCTAGTACAGTCTTATAATGGAGTTGCTTTATATCAAGATTGCATTCTAGAGTTGAGTGAAATGTGGGAGCCATATGTCCCAGTGCCCTTTACCAGAATTTGTGTTTTAATTAAGTGTATTTCACTTTCTCATGCTCCATGGAATAGAGGGAACTAGACTTTGGTTATTATTGTTTTTTGTGCCTGTCTAGCAAAGTCTTATACATGGATCAAATGAACCGATGTCGTCAGATTATTGGAAGCAGACGACAGGCGCTTCGTGAGCTAGAAGAGGAACGGAATGATGCCAATAACTTCACCAGGTAACTAACTAACTATCAATGTGACGCAATGTATTGCAATCTCTTAAATTTTTCAGTGCCACACAGAAGTCACACCTTTCTTTAAGATGAAGTAACGCTAAACTGGCAAATTTTTCTGTAAAATCAATACATTTGACACAACTTTGATGAAGTCACAACTTCCATGTTGCATCGGGTCAGTGCACCAATCACCTATGTAATTCTTAGATACACTGTTTAGTTGCACTTGCTCTCTTTAAAGATTTGCAACGTTTGACATCTGTCATCTGGCAGCAGTTACAGGTGCTTTCTCATCAGACTTTTATGTCTTTGAACTTTCTAGTCGTGCTAAACTTGCTTAAATCTTACACAGATGGTTACAGCATAATTTAGAGTCTAATACTTTACTTTACTGAATACTGAAATCAGTCATCGTGTGCGGTTAGAATACATTCTAATATCTCCTTTTAATTAATCTTTTCAGCACTGCAGATTATACACAGGAGTAGTCCCACAGATTATATACAGGAGTAGTTCCACAGTTTTTAGAAGTTCATACATTAAGAAACTTCCCTAGTAGTTCATGTAAAAAATGTGTAACATATAGTCCAGCAAATAAGGCAGTGCCTTCTAAGAGCCTCTTCAATACAATACAATGCAATGCAACTGTAATTTCATGATGCTCTCCTTACAAAGTTCAAAAGTGCACAATTTGCTCCAGCCTAAAGAGTAGAACTTGTGCCATCTACTTATCACATAATTACTAGAATACTGCAAATTAAATTTTCAGGTATGCAGTTTTAAATTTAGAAAAAAGCTTGATTAGCAATAGTTAATATTCATTGTTTTAATATTTTATTTTATTTGTTCAAAGTAGTAGTAGAGTTTGTGGATCTGTGTACTAGGTAGGATTTTTGATTTAAAAAAAAAATTTAATGGTTTGCTGTTGTTTTGAAGCATGAGTTCAATCAAAAGAGAATTATTCGAACAGCAATGTCTCGAGGAGAAATACCGGGCATTATTGAATCTAATCACAGTCTCACTTGATCAGTCCAGTGGTGTCAACCAAGAGCAAGCCGAAGACCCAGTAAACGTTTACACTTCATCTGGTGCCACGGAATTGGTCAGTCAGTCGGTTAGTCTCCAACTAATCACTCTGCCAGTCATTCCTTCAGTCAGTGACTCTATTTGAGGCTCAGTCAGTGCCATAGCTAATGCCACTAAATATCAGTTCACTTAATCTAAGCCATCAGTGATGTGTTTGTTATCTTCTAACAAAGTGTGAATTAGTTGTAATACAAAGTGCATATAATCTGATTCTTTTCCAGGCAGACAAATATGTTGCAACATTGAATAACCCTGAATGCATAATTGCTTGTGTAACAGGTAATATAAAGGTATTAAATATTTTACTGTAGGCATATTTTACAAGCTAAAAATGCATTAAAGGTGGTAAACTGTATTAAATTCCAGACAGAGAATGGTGTTTCTTCATCTCGTCCTACCTCCTCTGCGTATGTCTCAACCCCCTCAGCCTCTGCATCTGGTTCCACGTCTGGTTCCAGTGCCTCCTCGTCTGCCAAGCAAACTCTGTCTAACCTTAAGACAGCTTTCACAAAGAAGATGGCCTTTGCCAATGCCAGTCTCCGTATGCCCAAGAAATCATCTCGGTCGCAGGATAATGCCAGCGATGTCCATTCAGGGAAGCAGAATGATGCTGCCATGGAAACAGCTTCAGCAGCCTCAGTTGACAGTGCCACTGGTGCTGAAGCAAGTTCTAGAGGTCTGGCTGATGAAACAGGAAGTTTTGATGACGAAGCTTGTGAAAGAGTTTCTGCTGCATCACAGGAAGTTCTGGGATTGTCTGCAAGCAACGATAACATAACTGACATACCTGAAAGATACCAACAGGTAAGTTTTACTGTTACAAGAATTATCTAGCAACACCAGACACTTTACCAGAGCAACCTCAGAATTACCTCTTATGGCAGTAAAGCATGCCAACTGTAGCATGGTATATGGCAAGGTCCTTTGCTTCTTAATCCACTGATGACAAAGCTTTCCTTATTTGTTTGGATAGATACAGAATTTAAACTTTCTCGTGGCACACTGTGAATGTGAATATTGTGATGAAAGGCGCATTAAAGATTTGAATACAGCATGGATAAACTACAGTTTACCACATAACTACTCCAATCAACTTGATGCCAGACCTGTAAAGCACCTGCTTGCATCAGTCAAACTGAGCCCTAATGTTGAATTGTTGGTATTTATTATTGATTCATTGATTATAAGTGATTGGTTGCTGTATTTACTGATCCAGCCATTCATTCATGCAATTATCCAATCAATCATGTCTTTGTTTCTTTCTGTCTTTCATTCATCATTCACATATTTACTCGCTATGGTCCATGTGACATCACACCATCCCAGTATTGGCCATCTGGTACCATATGCAAGTCGAGCTTTTTCAGTGGTGGGCCCGGTAGTCTGGAATAGACTTCCCTTAGAGCTCCGCATGTGCCCTGGGGTCACCCCTGGCATATTTCTTGCAAAACTTAAAACTGTCTTATATGAACGTGCTGGTGTCGGGAGCGCCTCTGAGTAGTTCCCTTGAAGAGGCGCTATATAAATCTTCGAATGAATGAATGAATGAATTAAGTAATTGACCTATTAAATTTAATTATATTCAAATTCTTGCACATATACCTCATTAAGATGATTTTACATCAACTGAAAGACTTTTTTCTTTTTCTTATGTTGCGGTTGACACCTTCTTTGTTGGTCAGGTGGAGATGAAGGCGGAGGGAGCGCTGGAGGAGGAGCAATGGTTCCACGGCGTACTGCCTCGAGAAGAGGTTCACCGATTGCTTGTTAATGATGGAGATTATCTGGTGCGGATGACATACAACCGAGCAACTGCAGAGAAACAATATGTCCTGTCTGTTATGTGGTCAACGCATAAGCATTTCATCATCCAGAAAGCTCCACAGGTCAGTCAGAGAAGGTTAAAAGGATGTACTGGCTACACTGTTGACAGAACTTTGTTAAGTTAGAGAAAGTTACAGAAGTGATGAGTGGGCTAAGCTAAGCTATTAACATTTAAATGGCAGATGATTTTGTCGTTGATATATTTTGTTATGGTTCCAGATAACAATGCGTGTGCAAGCCATAACTCACTGAGCTAAATTTAAGAGCATATAAAATTTGATGGAATTGTGGTAATTTATGGCTGTTTGCATTTTGAGCTGGTTAGTGTTGTTTCTAGTTGGTTTGGGATTTTGTTAGTTTTATGACAATTCTAAAGATTTAGATGTTGTTGACAGTGTTGAAGTTTTAGATGGGTTTTGGACCAAATCAGTACATGAAATGTTTAAAGTCGTGCTGACATCATCATTATTAGTTTGAGTTATTGTTTATGGGTTACTGACATCTTATTACCTGCTTGTGCTAATTTTAGAGTGGCTGGCATTTTGAGGGCGAGGCATTTCCAACAATTCAGCAGTTGCTGAAGTATCATCAGCAAACCGGACAACGTGTGACAAGAAAGTCAGCAGCCATTTTGAAAACTCCAGTGGCAAGACCAGACTGGCAGCTGTACAATGATGACATAAATCTAGAAGCACAGATTGGAAGTGTATGTATCGATTTGAAAATTCTAACACTGCAAAATAACCTAAGGCTAAATACTCCAACCTTCAGTAGTAGTGAGATGTATTTGGGAGCAGTTCCATTTTTTAGCATTTGACTGGCAAGACATGATTCCAGAATGCACTGGATGACTTCTGTTGACTTTCAGTATAACTTATTCATCTCAGTGACATAGGTGATCATACACAACTTTCTGATATCATAACACGGCTCTTAATTTCGCTCAGCAACCTCAACCCCAAGACTCTCAGATGCCAAGACTAGTATGCCATATCAGGATGTCTCTAAGTATTTGTATAGCACTTTAAAGAGTGGTTATATTGATTGGGCCACTGCAAAGTTGTGTGATGATGGTGATGATGACAGTGATAGTAAGTAAGTAATTTATTCGCCACCAAATGAAACGATCACAGCAATAACACATTATACAGATATAGTGGCAGGCTACCGGAGAAGTCTTGTAGGAGTCATAGACAGTTTTAGTTGGTAGGCACAAAGCCAAGAGCATTAGTTGACTTGGCTATTGTTGTAGCTGACTTCATTGTAATTGTAATCGAACATTTATAAAAGCGCCACGCAATGATTCAGAGGTGCTCCCGACCTAAGTCAGTGCAATCAGTAACAAACTAGGGGTCCACCGGAAACCGGCTCGGATACTCGGTTCGGCCGGAAATCCCGTTTCCGGAAGTATTCGGCTCGGCAAATATTGTAGACGCAAATAGTTGCAAAAAATTTCTTTAAAAAAAATTTTTTTTCTGTAAAAACTTATTCAATAAACTTACGTATATAAAATTATAAATGTTGAACCTTAAAACAATTACACAGAAAACTTCACAACTGCACAGAAAATAAATGACTACAATTCAAATTGTATTAGTCACTTATTACAAGTACACAAATTTATGTCGATAATTTCTTATTACATGAAAATGTGAAGCTTCGCATATGGAACAAATGGTACCCGGTTCGTTACCGGTTCGTTACCGGTTCCGGCAAAAATACATCCAAATACTCGGATTCGGTTTCCGGCGGAAAATGTCTTACCGGTGGACCCCTATAACAAACAAAATGAAATTCTGGCGTTTTACAGAGGATGGGAAGCCTGAGGAGCTCAAGTTGTAATTCCTGCAGAAGACGGTTCCAACTAGACATGCCACCATAAGCAAAGCATCTAGATTGAGCAGTAGCCCCACGCATGCGGGAAACAACCAGAAGGCCTGTGACGGCCAAGCAGAGAGTGGAGCGACCAGGGAGTGAAGAGACCGAGGTACAGAAGGTCTTGAAGTATGAAGGAGCTACCCTGATCAAACAGTTGCGCATAAGAGTTAAATTTTGAACTGGATGCACTGGGGCACAGGAAGCCAATGGAGAGTGTCCTGAATGAAGGCAGATATGTGGGCAAACATCGTGAGACCACCAATAAGGTGGGCAGCAGCATTAAGTATTGACTGAAGCTTGGAAAAGTTTAGTGAAGAGAGACCAGCATAGATGGATTAACAGTCAACCCTAGTACAGATCAGTGCATGGATGAGAGTGGTGACCACGTGAGGGGAGAGCGAGTGACGGATGATGCAGAGTTGACATAGATGATAAAGATGGATGATGCAGAGTTGACATAGATGATAAACGCATGTTCGAGAGATAGAATTGACGAGGTCTGTAAATGAGAGAACTGGATCCAATGTGACATCTATTCGTCTCACTTGGGATTGATAAGTTTGTTCTTGATCTCGTGCTATTAACGAGTGTTTATTGTAACTTACGTCACATCTAATTAATTACCTTGTATTTGGATTGTTATTAGGGTCAGTTTGGTGAGGTGTTCCGTGGAAAGATTAAGTCAAAGGGCATTCAAGTAGCAGTAAAGACTTGCCGAGAATCTTTAAGTGAAGAGATGAAGAAGAAGTTCCTGCAGGAAGCCCACATTCTTCAGCAGTACAACCACCCTAACATTGTACGCTTCATTGGCATTGCTGCTCAACGCCACCCTGTCATGATAGTCATGGAATACATTTCAGGTATGGCTCAAGATCTTACCATTTACGGTACTTCATGTAAAGTAATGTTTATGCATAAATCTGTTGTCTTCAGAATCTTCATTAGATTCATAAGTTATATAATTGATTTAATTAATTACATCTAATCTTTTCTAATCTAATCAGAGAACTTCTGCCTTTAAGCATTACCAGTGTGTCACTGCTCAGTGATGTCAATAAATGGTCTCTGCTGACTAAAATCAGTGTTTTGACCAAATTCTGTGGTAATTCAGGTCAAAAACTATAAATGGGATCGGGAAAGATACTTAGACAGTCTAGTTAATTAGTTATATTGTACTATGGAAGAGATGAGTTTTTCGTCATGATGTACTGTTGTATTCCTTGTCAGTTGTAATTATATCTTGTTGTTAATAAAACCTTTGACATGGGTTTGATTATCAGGTGGTGCTCTTCTGGCCTACCTACGTAAACGTGGTGCCCGTCTTGCTGTCAAAACTCTTGTGAGGATGTGTAAAGATGCAGCTGCTGGGATGAAATACCTTGAGCAGAAACAGTGCCTTCACAGGTGAGCATTGGTGAAGTACTGATTAAACATGTACCTGTTCGTCTTGGTTTCCTCATTAACGCTGTAACTACTTAGTGATATATTTGTATTTCTTAGAAACACTAACCAGATGAGCTCAGAGTGAGTATCTCGCTCTTGACCTCACTGAGAAAAAGATTTTCTCTGCTCCAGTGAGCAAAGGCTCGACCTTTTTGAGCAAATGCTTTATTGTTGAGCAAACAGTGCCTTCACAGGTGAGCATTGGTGAAGTACTGATTAAACATGTACCTGTTCGTCTTGGTTTCCTCATTAACGCTGTAACTACTTAGTGATATATTTGTATTTCTTAGAAACACTAACCAGATGAGCTCAGAGTGAGTATCTCGCTCTTGACCTCACTGAGAAAAAGATTTTCTCTGCTCCAGTGAGCAAAGGCTCGACCTTTTTGAGCAAATGCTTTATTGTTGAGCAAATTATGTATGCTGAAATGCCTCTGTCATGGAACAGTGTAATTTGGTATTGTCTGCATCACTGAAGCAAATTTCAAATCTTGGTCTTTAAACCTTTGATCTTATAGGCTGGAAATTAAACCAACCTCTGGAAATTTTTTACAGAGACCTTGCAGCTCGTAACTGCCTTGTGGATGAAAAGGAAGTCGTCAAGATTTCTGACTTTGGAATGTCTCGTGAACAACAACAATACGTTGTATCAGCTGCCCATACACAGATTCCTATCAAATGGACAGCACCTGAGGCACTCACCTTTGGTTAGTACATGCACTCACCTTATTAGTTCTTACCTGTGATAATTATTGACCTGTTGGTGCCTACTCATGTCAGTCGCACCTGAGGCTTATACCAAGTTTAATCGATTAATGAATATTTTCGTCATTTAGGTTAGCACAGACCTTTGATATGTTTCTCTTGAAGAGGCACTGTACAAACAGAAGAGGCTTTGCCTACAATAATTATTTTTAACTGTCAGTTTTCTATCATCATGTTCTGTGGTGTTTGCCCCAGAATCCAGTGACGTTGTGTTGTCTTACTTATCTCTTATTTTCTGTAGCCCAGTAACTATCCATTGTCCACCATCCAGATCAAAAGCATGGTTTCCATTCTTCCTCCTCTAGCCTACTTTGGTACATTCCTTCTTAACTGCGTCTATCTTAAAAGAACCGAAGAGAGGATCTATAAAGTTTCTTAACATCTCTGAAATCGTAATCTGATGTGAATCTGAGATGGTGTTTGTGCTTTTGACGCTTCTGCATTTTCATCGGGTTTACAGCTGGAAGTCTGTCTCTATTACTAGATTGTTAAAATCGGTATTGGCTGGCATTGTGAATTATTGTAATGGCAATATAAAGAAATTGGAATAGAATGTTGTGTATGCATATCTTTTTGTGTAATAATTAGTTGAGGTATAACTAGATATTTTTATTTAGGTATATACACATCTGCAAGTGATGTATGGAGCTTTGGAATTCTTATGTGGGAAGTTTTTGCCCTTGGAGCTATGCCATACCCAGGACTGACCAATTCACAGGCCAGAGACAAAGTTGATCAAGGTAAATTGAGTCTAGAAAAACTTTAACACTTGTTACCAGAATCAAACTTTACAAAGACATTTATTTACAAAGTCCTTTCTGTAAAATTCAGCCTCATCAATCTTTCAGTTTCTATTGATGTAAAACCAAGTTTTTCTTTAACTTTAAACCAAGGACCAAAAGTATATACTAGTGCACAAAACTAGGTTAGATGATGCAAAGGTAAAAGTTGAGTAAAATTAATCATTTATAATAGCAGCTTGGTACTGTAAATACAACGATGGCAAGAAAAGTGAAGTTATCCAGGGCCATTCAGGTTGGTACTTGGATGGGTGACCATCCACACAATATCATATCATTTGGACCAACTTAGCCCTCCATCCTTTGGGTTTGGTATGTGAATACCAAAGCCAGTTGGAAGGTTGGAAGATTCCCTGTTGTTGGGTTTCTATGGTTGTGTTTGCATGACCACAACACGGCTGAATGATCCTTTGACCTTGGCATCGTGCTTCTGCACATTGTGTAAACAAGTGCGTTTGACCGTTTACCTCTTATTGGCAAAATCTTGCAACCCTTTGTTGAGTAAGGTAATGACATTAATATGACAATGAAAAGTACATGCATCATAACCATATGCTGATTTGAGTGCTCAATAAAAGGAATGTTTGGTCATATTTAGGCCTCAGTC
Organism: Allolobophora icterica; assembly: GCA_963556255.1. Taxonomy (NCBI): domain Eukaryota; kingdom Metazoa; phylum Annelida; class Clitellata; order Crassiclitellata; family Lumbricidae; genus Allolobophora; species Allolobophora icterica. The sequence continues at coordinate 44,446,089 of OY744609.1, read as the reverse complement.
AAGAGATCTTTGACCATGGATGTACGAAGTGTCACATCCATTGACTGAGTTGAGTCTTTGTAGGGAATCTGCCCTGTTCTATGTCCTGTACTGGGTGTTTTTGTTACAGGGTACCGTATGCCTCCACCAGAGGGTGCTCCAGACACCATCTACAGTCTCATGCAGCAATGCTGGCAACATGAACCAAAGGATCGACCTAAATTCAACGACGTATACAAACAACTCAGTCAGATACACAACTGCTTGTCATAACTTCGATTTGAGATAATTCGTTAGCCCTTGATCAAATTAGTCTGTTGCTGAATAAAACAACATGTGACACATTATGTCTAGTGCTGACTGCATGAACTGATCATGCAACATATCACATGTGAGTTTATTGTTTGGCACCTAATCAGAATGTTGAATTTGCTGTTGATCATATCCACATTATCCAGTCTGTTAACATATCGTTAACATATCGTCTGCTCTATTTAAATGTGTGGCGTTAAATTGGATGAATTCGTATTGAGTTGTAATTGATCATATATAATACCACTTGCCATAGCTAAAGGAATGTGCTGTAGTTACCATAAGCCAGTGTGAAGTGACACGATACGATTTTGTATTATGGAAAGTATGCAACCAATCGCGTGCATGAACCAGATGTATGTGTACGACCTCTTTAATTGTTTTATTATGCTGTACATTCTAATTGGTTCTTGCTGGATGCTGTTTAAATTTTGGTTACATTATCGTGATGTGCTGTTATTGTGCTCTTGAAAAATGTGATTTAAGTTTCATTCCACGGTCTTGGGTACCCTGATTTTCAGTAATGAACTTTGTTTTTTTTTCACTTTAACCAAGTTATGTATGGAACAATTGAGAATCAGCCCTTTTTAATCATGCCAGCTGCTTATATGTCATATTTATTCGTGTAACTGGATTGTTGTTCGACTCCTTTCAAACAGTTCAATTTTTTGCCTCTGATCATGTGCAATTGTTAGTCTCTTGGTAAAGTACACTCAACCCTTCTTATAACAACACTTATGAAGCCAGTGCAAATATCACATTATGAAGATGTTGCTTACTATGAGGTTGCACTGTATTAAATTTGGGATCCACATTTACAGGTTCAGTTGCAGAATTCATGTTATAAGTAATGAGTTATTTTATAAGGAGGTTTTGCGTGGCGTCTGTGTTTAAACAGTCGGTCTTTTTAAATTATTTGTAAGTTAACCAGTGTACATATCTACGGAATATTGTTTATCTCATAAATGTTGCCAATGTGTTTATATATATGTTAAAATGAACTTTCCAGTATAAAATGATTTATGAGAATCTTATTAATTAGTATCACTTGTATTCATTAATCAGTTATTTCTATTCTGATTTGACTGTAGTAATGTCAGGTTCAATTCTACAGAAAGATGTACAGGAGACAGGTCAATTTTGTACCATTGTATTAAAGTTATAATTAGTAACGTTTATTGTGCTGGTATATGATGCACAAGGCATCAACCGATGGCACACCAAAACCAAGCTGTTATCAGGTCAGTATCCAGAAGATCATGGAACACAGGGTAGAGTAGTCCTTTTTTAACCAAGTAGTACTGCCAAGGTATTTGACAGTTACACTGTTCTATCACTAAATAACAGTTGCCCTTAGTTGTGTTATTTCATTATTCTCTTCCTGATGTCTCTGTATTTTATCAGCTGAATCTGTTCTCTAATATTCTCTTGTGAGTTTATTATGATTTTGTCATAAGGAAAGAAATACTTTTAGATACAGGGCTGATCAGTCATTGTGCTAACATCATGCAACTGTAGAATAGGCTGAAATGTACTGTGCCTATGTTCTCTGAACAGTTGCACTTGAATGTATTGTGCTAATGTTCTCTGATCATGTTCTTTGCTGTAATTTCAGTGACAGTGTTTAGCAATAAATATTCTTCTATCTTGGACTCTTAACATGCTATTTTTTTGGTCTTAATTTGCTGTGAAAATGTTCTGTGTCAATGTTTTCTGTCTGTTTTAAGTGAAAATGTTGCGTTAATGTTCTTTCTTGTATTTAAGGAAATCTGATCCATGCTTCCCATCTTCTCTTTGGCAATTAAGATCTGTGAAATTGTTCTTTAAAGGGTTTTCCACGTCTGTTTGAATCACCGAGATTTTATGCAAGTCTTTTGCTATTGGTAACTGCTTCCTTTTTATTGTGTTTGTATCTCGATGTTTATTATGATAATTTACTTAGCAGTATGAGACTTTTAACAATAATTTGTGTTGAAAATGTTTATGCTATAATGTTTTACATTGCTTATTTTTAGCAGACTTGACTGCAAAACCCATCAGCTTCCTTTTGATTTGGTCATTTTTAAATATTAGGAACTGTTGCTATTCCAGTTTGACTTAATTTCATATGTTCTTAGTTACTTAATGGGTCATGCATTTCCAAACTGTTTTCATGGTGGCCGAGTTGTATGGTAGCAACCTTGCTGAATAAGGGTGTGAATATGGGTATTTACCAAATTGTCAGTAATTTAGGTAATAGAGCAGTAGGGAAAGATTGTCTATTTTCTAAGTTTTTGTCATGTTTCAGCTTTACTTCTTCGATCCATGGACTGTAAATTTAAGGATTAAGAGAAGGGGTAGTTAGTGAATAATCAATTACCTAATCTTACCTTACGTACCGTAGCTATATCTGGGTACTTACTTAGTGCCTTTTAAGGATTTTCAATTCAATGAAGACCAATGCTATGCCAAAAAACTTATACTAAACAGAAAAAGAACTACACATGGAAATTTTTAAAATACTTGTTAAAAACATCTAAACAAAGCCTAAGTAGCAGAAATTTCAGTAGATTATAAAATTTCTTTACAAAATTAGCACTGAATTTAACTATCACTTGTACAGACAGGACCAAAGCTCTCTGCCAAAGTTCGATCCTATTTTGATGTTTTAAAAATCTGTTCAACAGCTGTTTACTTTTTCTACATCATTACCTCAGAAGAGATACAAAATGACACATTAAACGTAAACTTTAATAACTCACCAGGATATAAAAATTATTTCACTTTCTCAAATCAAAAGCTTTTGATTTGAGAATTGAAATATGCAATGCCAATAAAAACAGCCTGTAAACTATATAATAAATCTTTCCATGTCCTCAGGAAAGTTCCGGATACAACGAAAGAAGAACGAGTAACCACCCCTATATCACACAAACTCAATTATAGAGCGAGATCAGTATTACCCTGCTTCTGCAGATTCCTTAACAAACTTAAAATGATTGTACAACAATATCGATAATACTCCACATCTCAAAATTTCTTGAAAAAGTTTTATGTAAACGTCTGCTCCTGTCTAACTACTAATAATAATATAATGTATGAGATCACATAGAGTTTGGCTGAACAGTTGGCGGGTCATCAGTGTATGAATATGTAGTTTTTTGGAGTTGTTTTTTGACATTCCAAGTCAAACTGGTTCTGTCTCGTTTTATTTTTTGTAGGTTATCCTGATGAGTCTGGTATAGTGTGATGTTAATTGCCTTAGGTATTTTTGTGATTTTAATATATGAGATATCCTGTCGAAATGCCTGCCTATGTAAACTGTGTTATTTTTAGAAGAACTTGGAAAAGAATATTATAGTAAAATGATATTGATTATTGCTAGTAGTTGTGTTTCATTGCAAGTGTGGGCTCATCTGCCAATCTTGAGGTGTAGTGGATAATGGGAAACAAGCGTCCAAGGTTCAAGTCGTGGTTGGCCGCCAGTGTCAGATATATACATATATATACACTATGTGTGTATGTATGTGTGTATGTACGCATTTATCTGAATATCTGTCTAGCATCTTCTAGGACTTTTCAATACTCCTGTTCATTGTGCAAGGGCAAGCAACCACCTTGGAACAATAAACGAATATATAGAATAGAATAGAATATTCTTTATTGAACCAATTGCAAACCGCATTTTGGTGTACAACATAAATATGTTTATGCAGATAATATACTAATAATATGTTAATATTAGCTACTAATATTTGACTTAGTTATCCCCAATTTATATTGTTTTTTTACCCATAGCGTAAACTAAGTAGCTTCATAAAGCATGCTGATGATAAACGTTTTTCTGGACAAACTATCAGCACATATACACATGCACACCCTTGTGTGTCATAGCTTGAAATGAGTGCCTTAATCTAGCACCTGCAGTTGCTTTATCGGACAAGATTAGCTGCCGATTCTCATTAGCCTTTGTTCTTACTAAACTAGATGAACGATAGTCAAAGATTTGGCAGAGTGGAGTTGAAGCACAAACAGAAAGAATTGATTGGTCAGCCAGACTTGTAATTATTTGTTCTTTTTTTCTGTGAGACAGGTCTATGACCATAGACTATATTCTTGATTCAGAGCAGTATGGTGTATTTTAATGTTTTTATGTGATGATGATGATGATGATGATGATGATGATGATGATGATGATGATGATGATGATGATGATGATGATGATGATGATAAAAATAATTATTATTATTATTAATAATAACATTATTTTTTACCATAGTAGAAAAGATCCTTTGGGAACAGAACATTATGTTAGGTGTAAAACAGTGTTGTCATTATTGTTATTAATTATTATTGCTACAGCTGCTACTCTACTATTGCCACCATGCCTACTATCACTATTTGCTACTATTAGGTATTGGAGTGTAGTGGAGTGTAGCGTTAAGCTTACTCCTCGTGAGTGTAGGAACTGAAAAGAAAATTATATCAGAGAGATCTAATTTCAATGAGACACCAGTCATCTCGATTTATCCACTTTACTTCTACAGTGCAATACACAGGAACATCGAAAAAATCCTTTGAATTTATTATTCTTCTCCCTGCAACAAACCGTAGCCATCTGTCTTAGGAACATACTGCATATGGACATGCACCAAGTTAAGGCACAATAATAACACTAGTTAATAGGGTGCACTTTAGGTAGTAGTAGAGGGTCTTTTTATTGTATAATTTTGAACTGATACCCTCGTACCCCCAGAAATTACGCCTATGTGCGTGGAAAACCGGGTTTGACCGCAGTTCAGACTGCTAGAATGACCGATTCAAGTCATACAAAGATGGGGGTCTGCAGGAATTTTGTAGGGGAGGCAAAATATTTTAAGTGGGGCAAAGTTTTTGGGGGGGAGCAAAATGACGTTTTTGATGGGAATAGCTATTCATGAACACAGAATACGTGACAACTTTAAAAATAAATAATGGTCAAGACTGCACCTAAATAATTCAGTGTTTCTTCACATTGAATATCGTGTTGGGACTGTTGTACTAATCATAATAATAAAATGATTTTTTTTTTAATATTTGCAAAATCCAGAGGGGCAAATGACCCCCTTGCTCCCCTCCGGACGCCCTTGCATGCAGAGGGGAGGGGATAGATGAATGGTAACACTCATGACCAGGAGAGCATTAAATCGCGGTAACTCCCCTCTAGGGCGGATTCCTTGCATGGCTGCCAAACCGTGTGTTTAATTAAGATCTTGATTGTACTGTCATGTTTCAATGTAATCTTACTGCGTACTTGTCAGTTTGAATTAATAAAGATTATTATTATTGTTACTACTACTACTACTACTACTACTACTACTACTACTACTACTACTACTACTACTACTACTACTACTACTACTACTACTACTACTACTACTACTACTACTACTACTACTACTACTACTACTACTACTACTACTACTACTACTAATATTATTATTATTATTCTTATTATTATTATTATTATTATTATTATTATTATTATTATTATTATTATTATTATTATTATTATTATTATTAGATCGATGCAAGTTCAACGGAACGTATTGCGTACAAGGCGCATAATGTAGGGCTACATTGATCTTTTAGTTCCCAGGAGTAACACTGCCTTGGCAAGTTGGCCCAGCACCGGGCGTTTGCTGTAGTGGATCCCACGATCTGTAACGACCTTCCCTCTGCTCAGGGCCAAACTATAATGACTGCCTCATCGGTCTCGCGTTCCCTAAAGGCATTTCTGTTTCCCGGGGCTTCTGTGTTGAGAGCGCCTCTTATTCCGCAAGAGGCGCTTTATAAATTTCTAAATACAATACAATACATTGTATACAGTGGCGTAACCAGAGTTTCCCAAAAGTTACGCAGTTTTCAACATTGAGGGGAGGGATCTGGGGAGGGGGCTGTGCCCCTTCCCCAGGGTAAGAAAATTTGTTATTTAAGGATTTGTAATGGTGCATTTTGGAGACCATCTTTTGGTTAAAAGTAATAACTTTTACGTCGACACTTCTTTGGCAAATTATATAATTTCATAATTTGGTTTTTGTAAATTGGCTCAGAGCAAAGTTCCAGGAACCAACGTAGACTAGCAACAGACAGACCCAACATAGAACTGCGATAAACTAAACCATTGAAATCTTTGCTTTGTACAATGTAGGCCTGCATGTAGTTTTCCGTTTTCTATGCACCGTCAGTCTGTTACACAATTGCAGTTATAATAAAATTTAAAGTAACAGACTGACTGTATAGTGTATATCTATCTGCTACTTCTGAAAAAAAAACGCATAAAAACGCGCCTGTCCATCCTGACATTAAGACTTAGGCCTAATTTATAACTGAATAGTTTCTGTATTGTCCAGACCAGAACAATTAGTTGATAACCAGAAGCGTCAAAAGATGCTGACGTCTGTTGACGTCTCGACAGCAACAGACGTCAGCAACTTTGACATTTACCTCTGTCTGTCTGTTGACGTCTCGACAGAGGTAAATATTAAACAGTGCCAACGATGACAGTCTTTTCGATCCCTTGGTGCTGCGTAGACATGTGCGTAATGTGTGGAAGGTAGGCCTATGAATAAGCTGGTTCCCGCGATTTCGCATTCACACAGGCAGACTTTCAGCCACACAAGTCGCCCGACAGAGGACAGACTGACCGCCGTGACCGGTCCACAGATCTGGGCCATGGCTACACTCTTCTTGGAAAGATCTGACATCACCCCCACTCTCCACCTTACGATTGTGATCTTAGTCGCATCGGGAGTTGTTGTAGATGTAGGTCAAAGCGCAAGCTTGTATATCCTTCATCGGTTACAAATCCGTATATGGACCGCACTCATATTGTCGGCCTTGATATGATGACTCCTGTCTCCTAAGTTCCCTCACAATCTGTCCTTGGTTAAACTTATCCGAGCCGGCTAGCTGAAGAAATCTCCTTCCGTTACATAATATAAGCATTTAAGACGTCGTTGATTTTGACTTATGCACATCATGTTCCGATTTTGCCAATAAGGAAAATGGATGAATTTGTTCAAAAACGAAAACGAGTAGGGCCTAGATGACATTATCGACGATAAAATTGCTGTTATGGGGGTAAGCTTATCAGCGTTTCATAATCAGTAACTGGCAGAGTAATATGTCCAAAAATGGCCTCCATGCGAAAAGCGAAAGTGGAGAAGAAATTAGTCCCCCTTCTTTTTAGACCACAGTTACGCCGCTGTGCGTAGATATGTCTTAAGACGCTGAATGATCCTTCAGCGCTCGCGGTAGAAACGGGCATAGTCAAGAGAATTTTCAATATTGCGTAATTAATCTTGGGTTAGGTAGGCCCCTACAAGTGATTCGTAGCATACAAAGTTGTATGCAAAGGCCAGCGAGCTATAACTTCTTGGTCTTCTCACTTTTGCTACTGTTGGCAATTGCTCGTCTCCAGTTTTCTCTTTATTTATCGTTTGCTAAAGCATGCGATTTACAAAAACCTGTTAAAATCTTTACGCAGTTGCGTAATTGCGTAATGCTAGTTACGCGCCTGATTGTATAGGCGTACCGCTTACAGCACAACGTAGTAAAAAACGATAGTGCTGCGCTGCCTACGTCATTGTTTTAATCAATGCATTGTTTATTGGTGACGTCATAATTTAAGCCTATGACGTTTTACTAGTGACCAACGCTGTTCTTTGTCGCTTTGGTTAGGTCTGTTGGTCAAAACTGGATATTTTGTTTAAACTTGGCGAGTGCAATTAGGCTAGATCAATGTCTAAAGTAAAGAATCTATAGGGCGTTGTTTTTTTTTATTCTGTTGGCCAAACAGCGCAGTGTAAATTATGTAAATCAAAGCTGAAAATTTATGCGGTTCGATACGAAGTATGCATATTCATCTCTAGTCCAAGCATCAGGTAAACCTGCTGAAACACAAGGACGTTGGTCAGCTTTGTCATTCGGATGAAGCCAAGAACCCTACGGCAGCGGAGCAGCAGCTACTGTCTGTGGTAAGTCCTGACTTTGTCCGAGTGTCTAACAATGACTAATTGCTTACTAACACCGAAGAATGATAACCCGCTTGGAGCAACCTCGCTCAGAGGCGCATCTTTGGTCTAAAACGTGGGGGTACCAATGTTTACAGCTTAATACACTGCTATTAATTATACTTATTATTATTATTATTATTATTATTATTATTATTATTATTATTATTATTATTATTATCATCATCATCATCATCATCATCATCATCATCATCATCATCATCATCATCATCATCATTATTATTATTATTATTTATTAATATTTTTATCGTCATCATCATCAGGAGCGGATCCAGAAGGGGGGCCAAAAATTTTGTAGTCATCTCCCAAAAAAGTTGATGACCTTTTTTTTAGTCATTGACCTTTTTAATGTCTTCAGTCTACATCTACGGGACCCGCGTTCTGTGTACATTTTACTCATCTACGCCTACTGGGGGGGGGGGCACGCCCGTGTAAACATCATAAAACGCCCATAAAACACATGTTAAAAATAAATAAAAATTTCAAATGGGGGGCCATGGCCGGATTGGCCCCCCTGGATCCGCCCCTGATCATCATCATCATCGTCATCATCGTCATCGATCGTCTTCATCTGCGCATATAATGTACTTGCATTCTGATATAGCTATAGTAGCCTATAAATAGGCCTATCAGTATACACTCATTCTATCTGTCTTACTGTCTGTTTGTTTCTTTGTGCTATCTGTCTGTCTACTTACCTCCTTGCCTGTATAGGCGAGTTAGATCAAGCCGACTGAATAGTGAGGGCATTCTTTAATTGGTAGGCCTACATAAAAAGTGGCACAAAAAGCCAAGTCGCGGAAAGCAGCTTATTCATGGATTGGACTCTCCTACCCCTGAAAATTACGTCTTCTGCAGTATAATTTTCCCACATATTGCCATCTCTGGGCATTAATGCGCGTTGTATCATGCGAGGTAAGAAATCCATTAGTGCATAATGCATAGATGATTCTAGAGAGAACGATCGCTTGAAAAAATACGTCCAGCTAAGAGATATGTCGTTTCTGTTGTCTTAGCTGGTTGAGAAGAAAGCGCTTTTGCGTTGTATGCTATGCTATTCTAGTGTATAAGCTTATTCAAGCCCGAATAAACTGTGGCTCAAGATAATGAGAGCTATGCGTCGGTCTAAAACGGTCTGCTATCGCTTGCTTAAGCGTGGATGTATTTACGATATCCGTCAGTTATCTACCTGCATTATAGTCTGTAGCTGATTGATTGACTGTCTGGCTGGCTGGCTGGCTGGCTGGCTAACTGACTGACAAGAAGAAGGCGAGGAAGAGGGCAAGAAACAAGGCACAGAAGAAGGTTAAGAAAAACACAAAGAAGAACCCAAGGAAGAAGGCGAAAACGAAGATAAGTTAAAGGCAAAGAAAAAGGCAAAGAAGAAGGCAAAGAAGAGCGCAAAGAAGAAGGCAAGTCAAAGGCGAAGAAGAAGGCACAGAAAGAGGCGAATAAAAAGGTAAGTAAAAGGCAAAGAAGAAGAAAAAGAAGAGCGCAAGAAAGAAAGCAAAGAAAAAGGCAAAGAAAAACGCAACGATGAAGGCAAAGACAAAGGTAACTAAACGGCAAAGAGAAGGCAAAGAATAAGACAAAGAAGAAGGCAAAGAAGAAGGTGAAGACGAAGGTGAGTTAAAGGCAAAGAAGAAGGCAAAGACGAAGGCGAAGACGAAGGTAAGTCAAAAGCAAAGAGGAAGGCAAAGAAGAAGACAAAGAAGAAGACAAAGACGAAGGCAAAGAAGAAGGCGAAGACGAAGGTAAGTCAAAGGCAAAGAAGAAGGCAAAGAAGAAGACAAAGAAGAAGGCAAAGACGAAGGCGAAGACGAAGGTAAGTCAAAGGCAAAGAAGAAGGCAAAGAAGAAGACAAAGAAGAAGGCAAAGAAGAAGGCGAAGAGGAAGGTAAATCAAAGGCAAAGACGAAGACAAAGAAGAAGACTAAGAAGAAGGCAAAGACAAAGGCGAAGACGAAGGTAAGTCAAAGGCAAAGAAGAAGGCAAAGAAGAAGGCAAAGAAGAAGACAAAGAAGAAGGCGAAGACGAAGGTAAGTCAAAGGAAAAGAAGAAGGCAAGAAGAAGACAAGGAAGAAGGCAAAGAAGGCGAAGACAAAGGTAAGTCAAAGGCAAAGAAGAAGGCAAAGAAGAAGACAAGGAAGAAGTCAAAGAAGAAGGCAAAGAAGAAGACAAGGAAGAAGGCAAAGAAGAAGGCAAAGACGAAGGTGAGTTAAAGGCAAAGACGAAGGCAAAGACGAAGGCGAAGACGAAGATAAGTCAAAGGCAAAGAAGAAGGCAAAGAAGAAGACAAAGAAGAAGGCAAAGAAGAAGGCGAAGACGAAGGTAAGTCAAAGGCAAAGAAGAAGGCAAAGAAGAAGACAAAGAAGAAGTCAAAGACGAAGGCGAAGACGAAGGTAAGTCAAAGGCAAAGAAGAAGGCAAAGAAGAAGACAAAGAAGAAGCCGAAGGCGAAGGCGAAGACGAAGGTAAGTCAACGGCAAAGAAGAAGGCAAAGAAGAGGACAAAGAAGAAGGCAAAGACGAAGGCGAAGACGAAGGTAAGTCAAAGGCAAAGAAGAAGGCAAAGAAGAAGACAAAGAAGAAGGCAAAGAAGAAGGCGAAGACGAAGGTAGGTCAAAGGCAAAGAAGAAGGTAAAGAAGAAGACAAAGAAGAAGGCAAAGACGAAGGCGATGACGAAGGTAAGTCAAAGGCAAAGAAGAAGGCAAAGAAGAGAACAAAGAAGAAGGCAAAGACGAAGACGAAGGTAAGTCAAAGGCAAAGAAGAAGGCAAGGAAGAAGACAAAGAAGAAGGCAAAGAAGAAGGCGAAGACGAAGGTAAGTCAAAGGCAAAGAGGGAGGCAAAGAAGAAGACAAAGAAGAAGACAAAGACGAAGGCAAAGAAGAAGGCGAAGACGAAGGTAAGTCAAAGGCAAAGAAGAAGGCAAAGAAGAAGACAAAGAAGAAGGCAAAGACGAAGGCGAAGACGAAGGTAAGTCAAAGGCAAAGAAGAAGGCAAAGAAGAAGACAAAGAAGAAGGCAAAGAAGAAGGCGAAGAGGAAGGTAAATCAAAGTCAAAGACGAAGACAAAGAAGAAGACTAAGAAGAAGGCAAAGACGAAGGCGAAGACGAAGGTAAGTCAAAGGCAAAGAAGAAGGCAAAGAAGAAGGCAAAGAAGAAGACAAAGAAGAAGGCGAAGACGAAGGTAAGTCAAAGGAAAAGAAGAAGGCAAGAAGAAGACAAGGAAGAAGGCGAAGACAAAGGTAAGTCAAAGGCAAAGAAGAAGGCAAAGAAGAAGACAAGGAAGAAGGCAAAGAAGAAGGCAAAGACGAAGGTGAGTTAAAGGCAAAGACGAAGGCAAAGACGAAGGCGAAGACGAAGATAAGTCAAAGGCAAAGAAGAAGGCAAAGAAGAAGACAAAGAAGAAGGCAAAGAAGAAGGCGAAGACGAAGGTAAGTCAAAGGCAAAGAAGAAGGCAAAGAAGAAGACAAAGAAGAAGTCAAAGACGAAGGCGAAGACGAAGGTAAGTCAAAGGCAAAGAAGAAGGCAAAGAAGAAGACAAAGAAGAAGCCGAAGGCGAAGGCGAAGACGAAGGTAAGTCAACGGCAAAGAAGAAGGCAAAGAAGAGGACAAAGAAGAAGGCAAAGACGAAGGCGAAGACGAAGGTAAGTCAAAGGCAAAGAAGAAGGCAAAGAAGAAGACAAAGAAGAAGGCAAAGAAGAAGGCGAAGATGAAGGTAGGTCAAAGGCAAAGAAGAAGGTAAAGAAGAAGACAAAGAAGAAGGCAAAGACGAAGGCGATGACGAAGGTAAGTCAAAGGCAAAGAAGAAGGCAAAGAAGAGAACAAAGAAGAAGGCAAAGACGAAGACGAAGACGAAGGTAAGTCAAAGGCAAAGAAGAAGGCAAGGAAGAAGACAAAGAAGAAGGCAAAGAAGAAGGCGAAGACGAAGGTAAGTCAAAGGCAAAGAAGAAGGCAAAGAAGAAGACAAAGAACAAGGCAAAGAAGAAGGCGAAGACGAAGGTAAGTAAAAGGCAAAGAAGACGAAAAGAAGAAGGCAAAGACGAAGGCCAAGACGAAGGTAAGTCAAAGGCAAAGAAGAAGGCAAAGAAGCAGACAAAGAAGAAGGCAAAGAAGAAGGCGAAGAGGAAGGTAAATCAAAGGCAAAGACGAAGACAAAGAAGAAGACAAATAAGAAGGCAAAGAAGAAGGCGAAGACGAAGGTAAGTCAAAGGCAAAGAAGAAGGCAAAGAAGAAGACAAAGAAGAAGGCAAAGAAGAAGGCGAAGACGAAGGTAAGTAAGAGGCAAAGAAGAAGAAAAGAAGAAGGCAAAGACGAAGGCGAAGACGAAGGTAAGTCAAAGGCAAAGAAGAAGGCAAAGAAGAAGACAAAGAAGAAGGCAAAGACGAAAGCGAAGACGAAGGTAAGTCAAAGGCAAAGAAGAAGGCATAGGAGAAGACAAAGCAGAAGGCAAAGAAGAAGACGAAGAGGAAGGTAAATCAAAGGCAAAGACGACGACAAAGAAGAAGACAAAGAAGAAGGCAAAGACGAAGGCGAAGACGAAGGTAAGTCAAAGGCAAAGAAGAAGGCAAAGAAGAAGACAAAGAAGAAGGCAAAGAAGAAGGCGAAGAGGAAGGTAAATCAAAGGCAAAGACGAAGACAAAGAAGAAGACAAAGAAGAAGGCAAAAACGAAGGCGAAGACGAAGGTAAGTCAAAGGCAAAGAAGAAGGCAAAGAAGAAGACAACGAAGAAGGCAAAGAAGAAGGCGAAGGCGAAGGTAAGTCAAAGACAAAGAAGAAGGCAAAGAAGAAGACAAAGAAGAAGGCAAAGACGAAGGCGAAGACGAAGGTAAGTCAAAGGCAAAGAAGAAGGCAAAGAAGCGGACAAAGAAGAAGGCAAAGAAGATGGCGGAGACGAAGGCGAAGATGAAGGTAAGTCAAAGGCAAAGAAGAAGGCATAGGAGAAGACAAGGCAGAAGCCAAAGAAGAAGACGAAGAGGAAGGTAAATCAAAGGCAAAGACGAAGACAAACAAGAAGACAAAGAAGAAGGCAAAGACGAAGGCGAAGACGAAGGTATGTCAAAGGCAAAGAAGAAGGCAAAGAAGAAGACAAAGAAGAAGACAAAGAAGAAGGCGAAGAGGAAGGTAAATTAAAGGCAAAGACGAAGACAAAGAAGAAGACAAATGAGAAGGCAAAGACGAAGGCGAAGACGAAGGTAAGTCAACGGCAAAGAAGAAGGCAAAGAAGAAGACAAAGAAGAAGGCGAAGACGAAGGTAGGTCAAAGGCAAAGAAGAAGGCAAAGAAGAAGGCGAAGACGAAGGTAAGTCAAAGGAAAAGAAGAAGGCAAGAAGAAGACAAGGAAGAAGGCAAAGAAGAAGGCAAAGAAAAAGACAAGGAAGAAGGCAAAGAAGAAGGCGAAGACGAAGGTGAGTTAAAGGCAAAGACGAAGGCAAAGACGAAGGCGAAGACGAAGATAAGTCAAAGGCAAAGAAGAAGGCAAAGAAGAAGACAAAGAAGAAGGCAAAGAAGAAGGCGAAGACGAAGGTAAGTCAAAGACAAAGAAGAAGGCAAAGAAGAAGACAAATAAGAAGTCAAAGACGAAGGCGAAGACGAAGGTAAGTCAAAGGCAAAGAAGAAGGCAAAGAAGAAGACAAAGAAGAAGGAAAAGAAGAAGGCGAAGACGAAGGTAAGTTAACGGCAAAGAAGAAGGCAAAGAAGAGGACACAGAAGAAGGCAAAGAAGAAGGCGAAGAGGAAGGTAAATCAAAGGCAAAGACGAAGACAAAGAAGAAAACAAAGAAGAAGGCAAAGACGAAGGCGAAGACGAAGGTAAGTCAAAGGCAAAGAAGAAGGCAAAGAAGAAGGCAAAGAAGAAGGCAAAGACGAAGGCGAAGACGAAGGTAGGTCAAAGGCAAAGAAGAAGGCAAAGAAGAAGACAAAGAAGAAGGCAAAGACGAAGGCGAAGACGAAGGTAAGTCAAAGGCAAAGAAGAAGGCATAGGAGAAGACAAAGCAGAAGGCAAAGAAAAAGACAAAGAGAAAGGTAAATCAAAGGCAAAGAAGAAGTCAAAGAAGAAGACAAAGAAGAAGGCAAAGAAGAAGGCGAAGACGAAGGTAAATCAAAGGCAAAGACGATGACAAAGAAGAAGACAAAGAAGAAGGCAAAGACGAAGGCGAAGACGAAGGTAAGTCAAAGGCAAAGAAGAATGCAAAGAAGAAGGCAAAGAAGACGACAAAGAAGAAGGCAAAGAAGAAGGCATAGGAGAAGACAAAGCAGAAGGCAAAGGAGAAGGCGAAGACGAAGGCAAGTCAAAGGCAAAGAAGAAGGCAAAGAAGAAGACAAGGAAGAAGGCAAAGAAGAAAGCGAAGACGGAGGAGAAGGCGAAGCTAAGTCAAAGGCAAAGAAGAAGGCAAAGAAGAAAGCAAAGAAGACGACAAAGAAGAAGGCAAAGAAGAAGGCATAGGAGAAGACAAAGCAGAAGGCAAAGGAGAAGGCGAAGACGAAGGCAAGTCAAAGGCAAAGAAGAAGGCAAAGAAGAAGACAAGGAAGAAGGCAAAGGACAAGGCGAAGACGAAGGTGAGTTAAAGGCAAAGAAGAAGGCAAAGTCGAAGGCGAAGACGAAGGCGAAGACGAAGATAAGTCAAAGGCAAAGAAGAAGGCAAACAAGAAGGCGAAGACGAAGGTGAGTTAAAGGCAAAGAAGAAGGCAAAGACGAAGGCGAAGACGAAGATAAGTCAAAGGCAAAGAAGAAGGCAAAGAAGAAGACAAAGAAGAAGGCAAAGAAGGCGAAGAAGAAGGTAAGCCAAATGCAAAGAAGAAGGCAAAGAAGAAGACAAAGAAGAAGGCAAAGAAGAAGGCGAAGAAGAAGGTAAGCCAAAGGCAAAGAAGAAGGCAAAGAAGAAGACAAAGAAGAAAACAAAGATGAAGGCAAAGACGAAGGCGAAGACGAAGGTAAGTCAAAGGCAAAGAGGAAGGCAAAGAAGAAGGCGAAGACGAAGCTAAGTCAAAGGCAAAGAAGAAGGCAAAGAAGAAGACAAAGAAGAAGGCAAAGAAGAAAGCGAAGACGGAGGAGAAGGCGAAGCTAAGTCAAAGGCAAAGAAGAAGGCATAGGAGAAGACAAAGCAGAAGACAAAGAAGAAAACAAAGAAGAAGGCGAAGACGAAGGTAAGTCAAAGGCAAAGAAGAAGACAAAGGAGAAGGCAAAGACGAAGGTAGGTTAAAGGCAAAGAAGAAGGTAAAGAAGAAAACAAAAAAGAAGTCAAAGAAGAGAGCGAAGACGAAGGTAAGTCAAAGGCAAAGAAGAAGGCAAGGAAGTAGACATAGAAGAAGGCGAAGACGAAGGCAAGTCAAAGGCAAAGAAGAAGGCAAAGAAGAAGGCGAAGTCGAAGGTGAGTTAAGGGCAAAGAAGAAGTCGAAGACGAAGGGGAAGACGAAGGTAAGTCAAAGGCAAAGAAGAGGGCAAAGAAGAAGACAAAGAAGAAGACAAAGAAGAAGGCGAAGACGAAGGTAAATCAAAGGCAAAGAAGAAGGCAAAGAAGAAGACAAAGAAGAAGGCAAAGACGAAGGCGAAGACGAAGGTAAGTTAAAGGCAAAGAAGAAGGCAAAGAAGAAAACAAAGACGAAGGCAAAGACGAAGGCGAAGACGAAGGTAAGTCAAAGGCAAAGAATAAGACAAAGAAGAAGGCAAAGTAGAAGGCAAAGACGAAGGCGAAGACGAAGGTAAGTCAAAGGCAAAGAAGAAGACAAAGAAGAAGGCAAAGAAGAAGCCGAAGACGAAGGTAAGTCAAAGGCAAAGAAGAAGGCAAAGAAGACAAAGAAGAAGGCAAAGAAGAAGGCGAAGACGAAGAAGACGAAGGTAAGTCAAAGGCAAAGAAGAAGGCAACGAAGAAGGCAAAGAAGAAGACAAAGAAGAAGACAAAGAAGAAGGCAAAGAAGAAGGCGAAGACGAAGGTAAGTCAAAGGCAAAGGAGAAGACAAAGAAGAAGACAAAGAAGAAGGAAAAGAAGAAGGCGAAGACGATGGTAAGTTAAAGGCAAAGAAGAAGACAAAGAAGAAGGCAAAGAAGGCCAGAAGAAGAGGGCAAGAAAGAAGGCACAGAAGAAGGTTAAGAAAAAGACAAAGAAGAAGCCAAAGAAGAAGGCGAAGACGAAAGTAAGTCAAAGGCAAAGAAAAAGGCAACGAAGAAGGCAACGAAGAGGGCAAGAAAGAAGGCACAGAAGAAGGCAAGGAAAAGACAAAAAGGAAGCCAAAGAAGAAGGCGAAGACGAATGTGAGTTCAAGACAAAGAAGAAGCCAAAGAAGAAGGCGAAGACGAAGGGAGTTAAAGGCAAAGAAGAAGGCAAAGAAGAGGGCAAAGAAGAGGCAATGAAGAAGGTAAGTCAAAGGCAAAGACGAAGGCACAGAAGGAGGCGAATAAAAAGGTATGTAAAAGCAAAAGAAGAAGACAAAGAAGAGCACAAGAAAGACAGCAAAGAAAAAGGCAAGGAAAAAAGGCAAAGATGAAGGCAAAGTCGATGGTAAGTAAAAGGCAAAGAAGAAGGCAATGAAGAATGCGAAGACGAAGGTGAGTTAAAGGCAAAGAAGAAGACACGAAAGAAGGCAAAGAGACAGGCAGAGAAAAGGCAAAGAAGGAGGCAAATACCAAGGTAACTAAAGAGGAAGGAAGACGGCAAAGAAGAAGGTAAAGGAGAGGGCAAAGAAGAAGGTAAGTCAAAGGCAAAGAGGAACATACAGAAGAATTCAAAGAAGGAGGCGAGGAAAAAGGTAAGTGAAAGGCAGAGAAGAAGGCAAAGAAGAGGGGAAGAAAGAAAGCAAAGAATAAGGTAAAGAAGAGGGGGAGAAAGAAAGCAAAGAATAAGGCAAAGAAAAAAGGCAAAGATGAAGGCAAAGACGAAGGTAAGCAAAAGGCAAAGAAGAAGGCAAAGAAGATGGCAAGAAAGAATCAAAGAAAAAGGTAAAAGGCAAAGCTGAAGGCAAAGACGAAGGTAAGTCAAAGGCAAAGAAGAAGGCAAAGAAGAAGGCAATGAAGATGGTAAGAAATAAGTCAAAGAGGAAAGCAAGGAAGAAGGCAGAGAAGAAGGCAATCAGGAAGGCAAAAACGAGTGTGAGTTAAAGGCGAAGAAGAAGGCAAAGAAGAGGGCAAGAAAAAAGGCAAAGAGACAGGCAAAGAAAAAGACAATGAAGGAGGCAATGCCGAAGGCAAGTCAAGGGCAAAGAAGAAAGTAAAGAAGAGGGCACGAAAGTAGGCAAAGAGAAGCAAAGAAAAAGGAAAGAAGGAGGCAAAGACGAATGTAAGTCAAAGGCAAAGTAGAGGGCAAGAAAGAAGGCAATGAGAAATGCAAAGAAGAAGGCAAAGAAGAAGGCAGAGAAGAAGGCGAAGACGAAGGTAAGTAAAAGGCAAAGAAGAAGGCAAAGAAGAGGGCAAGAAAGCAGGCAAAGAGAAAGTCAAAGAAAAAGGAAAGAAGGAGGCAAAGACGAATGTAAGTCAAAGGCAAAGTAGAGGGCAAGAAAGAAGGCAATGAGAAATGCAAAGAAGAAGGCAAAGAAGAAGGCAGAGAAGAAGGCAAAGAAGAAGACACAGAAGAAAACAAAGAAGAAGGCGAAGACGAAGGTAAGTAAAGGGCAATGGAGAAAGCAAAGAAAAAGGCAAGAAAGCAGGGAAAGAGAAAGAAAGAAGGCAGAGAAGAAGGTGGAGAAGAAGGCGAAGACGAAGTTAAGTAAAAGAGAAAGAAGTAGGCAAAGAAGAGAGCAAGGAAGAAAGGAAATAGAGGCAAAGAAGAAGGCAAGGAAGGCAAAGAAAGAGGCAAAGAAGAAGGCAAGGACGAAGGTAAGTCAAAGGCAAAGTAGAGGGCAAGAAGGAAATCAAAAAGAAAGGCAAAGAAATAGACAAGGAAGAAGGCAAAGGAGAAGGCAAAGGAGAAGGCGAAGACGAAGGTAAGTAAAAGGCAATGGAGAAAGCAAAGAAGAGGAGTAGTAAACAATAGTATTGATCTGGCCCACTTTTTACCGTATGAAGTATTGATCTGGCCCACTTTTTACCGTATGAAGTATTGATCTGGCCCACTTTTTACCGTATGAAGTATTGATCTGGCCCACTTTTTACCGTATGAAGTATTGATCTGGCCCACTTTTTACCGTATGAAGTATTGATCTGGCCCACTTTTTACCGTATGAAGTATTGATCTGGCCCACTTTTTACCATATGAAGTATTGATCTGGCCCACTTTTTACCGTATGAAGTATTGATCTGGCCCACTTTTTACCGTATGAAGTATTGATCTGGCCCACTTTTTACCGTATGAAGCGTTGTTCTGGCCCACTTTTTACCGTATGAAGCGTTGTTCTGGCCCACTGTTTACCGTATGAAGCGTTGGTCTGGCCCACTTTTTACCGTATGAAGCGTTCTTCTGGCACACTGTTTACCGTATGAAGCGTTGTTCTGGCCCACTTTTTACCGTATGAAGGATTGTTCTGGCTCACTTTTTACCGTATGAAGGATTGTTCTGGCTCAATCGTTACAGACAGAGGTTCTAACGAAATTAATTCTTTTATATTTAATATATTTGAAACCTAATTTGTACTCCTACACGATTTATTTTTCACATGTATATGAAGAATAAACTTATTTCTCACATAAATTTTAAGTAGAGCCTACAGTTAAATTATTTTGAACTTCACCAATTTGTATAGCGCCCTAGCACAGACAGACAGACAGACAGACCCACAGACAGACAGACAGACAGACAGACACACAGACACACATAGAAACATTCAAACAGAGAAACAGACAAACAGACAAACAGACAAACAGACAAACAGAGAAACATTCAAACAGACAAACAGACAGACAGACAGACAGACAGACAGTCAACATATTTTGACATCTTAATAATAATATGGAAGCGTTTTAAGCAAGAAGAGAGAGAGGACCCATGAGCTACCGCAATTTTTAAATTTTTTAAATATTTTAACATGTTCAATAGCCGAGTGGTTAGCGTGTTGGACTAGCAACCCAGAGGTCGGCGGTTCAAACCCCACCAGGGCAGAAAATTTGAAATCAAACCTCTGTTCAACCCTAGGCAATTGAGATATGTTGTTGATATAGACCAAACCTCATATGCCGAGGCTAAGAAAATGAAGTCGCTCTCACTTCATACCCGACTTTGCAAATATAAATATATGCACAGACTTACATCAGTAAAGCTCTCATCATGATGACTCGTCATTTTAAAGCTTACAACACACACACACACACACACACACACACACACACACACACACACACACACACACACACACACACACACACACACACACACACACACACACACACACACACACACACACACACACACACACACACACACACACACACACACACACACACACACACACACACACACACACACACACACACACACACACACACACACACACACACACACACACACACACACATACATGACACATCAAAGGCTTTGAGATGGCGTGGCAATGACACAGTAGCGTAACTATGGGCCCGCAGGGCCCGCAACTGCGGGGGGGCCCAGGTAAAAGGGGCCCATTTTCAAACCTGAAAAAATGAACTATTTTAATTTATAAATGCACAGCAGAAAGCCGGAAACCGAAACTCCTTGTAAACTCCTTAGCCTTGTAAAATCAATAAATCATGCAGGCAGGCAGATGATGTGGAATATTACTATTGATGCGCGGTCGGCGCATATTTTTCTAGGCTTTGATTTAAGCTAGTGAACAGTGACTCGAAGGCAAACTATAATCGCCAGATGACGCTGAAATTTGCAGTTAATTCACTCAATTAGTTTCACTTTTCGTCTTTGATTTATGCTGACGTCATTACTCATTAGTCTCATTGCCAAGTTTCCGTCGGCCATCGTTGTTGATATTTATTTAAAAAGTTTGTTTAAATAGATTAGATCGGATTACAATTTACAATACAAAATTTAAGATTTAAAAATAAAAAATTGTACTAATGATGTCAATGAACAACGAAATTAAAAAATTACAACAGTTAAGCAACTGGCAGACTTACTAATTGTGCATTACACCTCTATTTCATCTTCATATCTGGACGTGGTAACTGCTTTGATTATGTTTTTGACATTGCCAGTCACAGTGGCTACAGCAGAAAGGTCATTTTCGAAACTTAAGTTCATCAAAAATTATCTCCGCAATTCGATGGGTCAAGAACGCCTTAGTGGCTTAGCCTTGTTGAGCATTGAAGCCTCGCGGGCAAAAGTTATGGATGTTGACCAGCTCATTGACCGATTTGCAGAGATAAAGAGTCGTCGCAAGGACTTGTCTTAGAATACTTATCTGTACTGTACTAAATACAAAACTGTTCTTGATTTATGATTTCGTAACATTGAATAAAACAATATTCAGTAACATTTCATTTATAACATTTAATCAATTTTAATGCAAATCGAAAACAATTTTTAGTTGTGGCATAAGATTACAAATTAATAATAAAATAAAATATCATAAATTAAAATCATTAAAATGTATGCCTCAAAAGTGAGTCGATAATTTGAAACATAAAATTGTCTATCAGATTGTCATCGGCTGTATGGAGGGGGGCCCATTTTGAAAATCTTGCAGGGGGGCCCAGAATATGAAGTTACGCCACTGCAATGACACGACACTTTAATACAAATGCATAAATATATAAATTTATATATGTGCAAATGCATGTGCACATGTTGGCTTACAATATAAATATTTAAAGATGCTGGGGCAAATTTTGAAATAACCAATGGGAACATATGAACAACCAATGAGCATAGCTTCTTTGTGTATCGTCTTATAAAAGTTTCTGTACATGAGTACGACCATTTACTTCACTCGGAAATCGACGCTGGAGACGAAAAGAGACGTTTATCTCAAGCAGAACTCGTCGTTAATATCACTGAGAACATGTTTTCAAGATCTGCATCGTCTACAATGTCTGTGAGTATATGTGAATAATTTGTTTTTGCATTTCACCACATGCATTACAATCAAACTACAACATCGATATTAGACCATTTAGTATGAAGTTTTCACACACGTACGCATGCACACACATGTAAAATGCTGATTTTACTTGCACATAAACTATAGCAAAGTTCTGTAAATGTATTTGTAGGTAGGATTGAAGCGCGGAAATGAAGAAGTGGACGATGCAAAGCAAGAGACGGTTAAAAAGACTCGAGCAAATCCAGATCTGTTTAATGAGTCCATTGGAACCAATCGTTATCTGACTGCGGGCATGTACAACGAGAATCTGATGATACATGTAAGAGAATACGAGACGGGACATGGCAAGCTATACCCTACAAGAAAGGGGGTTTGCTTCACCAAACCGCGATGGGCAACTTTCCTAAGGCATCTAGATGATATTGACAGAAGCGTTGAGTTACTAAAAGCGAATCAGCCTGTAGAATATTTCCAACATATAGGCGGTAGATATTATGTTACTATTTCCAAGGGTATAAAGTGTGTAAACATTCGACGATACTTCCAACCCTTGAACACCAAAAAGGAGCGACCAACTCGCAGTGGAATCGCTCTGCGTTTGGACGAATGGGCAACGCTGATGACAAAGATTTTCAGGCTGCATGAGCAATTACCAGAGCTCAAAGTCGCCACACCGTGCTACGACAGCGAGGACCATGCGAATCAGATGGGTTTTTTGAACTGTCGAGAATGTAACCCATTTGGAGCAGATTCGGTTAACGAGTTAAGTGTTTAAGGCGTTAGACTTTACATATGCTCTTACCCGACATTTCATATAATTGGAAGAAATCAAGCAGAATGTGTTTTAATAAAGATTATTAAACGGAAATATGTCTTCGTTATTTGCATGTTTTACTTATGGGTAGCATATCAAGTTTAGGACTTACATGTTGAAAATCAAAATGGAAAGAGAGTTTGAATAGGAGGCGTAATACTTTGCAAAGTCAGAATGAGTTGGATGTTCGAACGTTAAAACCACAACTTTCAGATTCCCAGTGTGCAGAGATGTTGATTTGTATAACTAAGTTACAACTCTTATGAGGAAACATCGAAGCGTTTGGAGTTTTCTTTATCAAAATTCTGAATTTTCAATTCCTACGAGACTTGGAATACAAACTTGTACGCTACAATTACAACTTTTTAATTATCAAGACTGTGCGCTGACGACTTTAGAGTTTCCAAATACGTATGGAATGAGAGTTTAAGTTTGCGAATTTTAGTTTGTAAGACTGTTGAGAGAGCGAGAGAGCGCGAGAGAGAAGAGGCTTTAGAAGAGGGATAGAAGAAGGTCGAGAGAGAGAGAGGAAGAGCGCGAGAGAGAGGAAGAGAGGAAGAGCGCGAGAGAGCGAGAGAGAGAGAGAGACAGAGAGAGAGGTAGAATGGGAGAGAGAGAGAAAGAGTGCGAGAGAAGAGGTTTTAGGGGAAAAGGCATAATTTCCATGATAGTTTGTTCACTAAAACGTCAAATTGTAAGTTCGACAGACACATGCAACGATAGTTTGAATGCTAAACTTACAATTTATACTAGGCAAAGACTGAGATTGCGATGGGTTTTACAGTGGGTTTTACAGTGGGTTTTACCTCCAGTTGACAACTTTAAGGTTGTAAGGTGGGTGAAACGAAGGTTTTTTAGTTTGAGAAGTTCATTAACATGGTAAAATTTTCTTTCGATAGATGAGTGAGACGAATGTTCTCATTATAAAGTTGTTGCACGGTCTGGTGAGGTAGTTAGAGTGGAGGGTCATATTGTAAAAATTACACATTTTAGGTGCTGCTAAGATTAAGTCTTTCCACACTGTACAGCCAAATGTGCTAATTTCCACACCAACATATCAAACTTTTAGTCTGCGAAGACGCAGGACTTGTGAGCATACAGGCTAAATGACAAGTTTTGCCACAAAGATACCGATGTCGAAGGTTTGCTAACGTCTTTCACGTTTGCATATTCAGCTGGATTGAGAGTTTACTTATAAAACTTAGAACTTGCAAGCTGTATGAAGGATTTCTACAGTAAAATGTCGACTTTTATCATGTGAAGTCGCAAGGTGTAGAGCTAAAATGAGACCGTTTATGTTACAAAGATGTGCAAGACATTGCAAAGTGACATCTCTTACGAGGTAAAGTCTGCTGAGAAGAGTGCAAACACACAATTTTGGAATGCAGAGACGCCTACGAGGTGAGAAACTTAGGTCTTTTAGGAGAGTTGCCCTGAAGGTTTGCAGAGTAAAATGTGAGCTTTTGAGTTCCACGAGCACTGGTCAGGACGGAAAATTTACAACTTTGTTCGTTTCAACAAAAGATTTGCATGCTGATTTGCGTGTTTTAGACGATCAACTTGGTGAAATATTAGCATGGAAAGGTTTACGTATCGAGACATATGGTAGGAACGGGTGCATTGTCCAACATTTTACATACACATGTCCAGTTAGCGAACTCTTTCACAAATTTTGAGCTAAAATACCAAAGTTATGAAAAAGAATGTGCGACGTTTTAAAGGTTTGAACGCTTGAAAGTAAAGGTAATTGGCAAGCCGAGCTCGAATTCGCACGGTTTTGGCTATGTCGTGGAATAAGCGAAACTTTAAGTTTTTAGCTGAAATGTATTTGAAACTGTACATCTTTTGATGATGGAACTGAAGCAGATGAGAGTTCTAACGGATAAAGTATGAGACAGGTGATTGCAAACTTGTATGAACAGAGTAATTTCCTTTGGGATGCATGTTGCATTTTCAGAGGTTGACATATTATTCCTAGAGGTGATTTGTAGGAAGCATCAATCGAAGTACACTTGTAAAACATTTAACATGTCTTGTGCAGTTTGGATGATAGTTCTATCAAAGCGTTGGAGCTGCAATTTGATAGAAAACGAGAGGTTTCGCCTGAGAGGAGAGATCTTCTATAGACCTGCAACTTTGCATATTTTCATTCTCAGGAGTTTTTCAATTGCATGCAAAATAACTAAATACTCAAAGACACGAGTTGTAGGTTAAAAGCTGATTTATTTCAATAATGCAACTTCTAGGTCGAGTCACCAAAGTTTCTCGCACAACATATGGAAATCTATGCTCCACACACGCTCAGTTTGTTAAAGTCTGCATTTTCGCATAAACGACATTATCAAAGATTTCATTCAGGGACGTCATTTGGGGGGGGCAAGGGGGGGCATTTGCCCCCCTTGATTTTTGAGAAAAAAAATGAAAAAGCTCGAACAAGAAAAGGAGGAAGAAGAAAGGGGTAAAAAAGAAAAAAATGATACTATATACTAGTAACAGGACTATAGTCTGCACAGGTTTTTTTCACAAGACCACAGCTCTCTGACAGTGGGGGGGGCACATTATGCAGTTTTCCCCAACAAATTTTGAAGAAACACCCAAAAACTGTAAAATTTCTTCGCGCGGAGCGCGAAAAAATTTTTTACCTCTTTTTTGACGTCCTTGCCCCCCCCTGAAAAAAGCTGAAATGACGTCCCTGATTTCATTGTTACAAGTCCATTTTAAACAATTAAACTTGTCAACATTCCAAATTCATGCGAAACCAGCTCCAACATTTGGCAAAAGTTGTAGAAATGTACACTCGAAGGTAAAAGACAAAGTTTTGACTCATCAGCAAAGTTGTGATATAACTAATGAAAATCGAACAATATTCTTAGCACTGCGCGATCATTTCTGGCTGTCTTCTTGTCTTTGAACATCGGTTTAAACATGCGATTACTACCACCGCCACCGCCGCCGCCACCGCAGCCGCCACCGCCACCGCCACCGCCGGCACCACCGGCGCCGTAGTCGTCATAGACATCAAACACATTTTTCCGATAGTTGCAATTTAGATGTATGCGCTGACCACCAGGTAATGAAGAATTTTAAATAATATAAATTCTCACGGTCCCGAGAATTCGGTCTGAGCATAGAGGACAATAGTCTATGATGTCTGCGCAGGGTTCACAGCAAACTATATGACAGCACGGTAGGTTCAGCGTTTGTACTTGTGTAGTATTGCAACGTTTGCATATCAATGAAGTTTTCAGCTTTTCATTCTCCATCTTAAGTCGGATGAGACGATAAGAATGAGAGGTGTCAGACTTTAGAATATGTTCCTCACGTCCATCGTTTCTATCAAGTTCTTCACCTTCCGACGTAACAGATTCACAGCTGGTATAATCTGGATTGCTGTTTCGCGTCCAAGTAATGTCTTGATTTTCAGCCTTAAAACACATTCTCGATATACTTTTAAGTAAACTAGAGAGTTGACTAATTGTACAAGTCTGTCAAATGGAAATGCGATTGACGCCTTTTAACGAACTCAAACTCTTGCTATCTGTTCATCCATTGGTCAGATAAAACTTAGAAATTTCTTATTGACATCTACCGATTATCATTGTTGTTGATGTACAAAAATTTTGAAACTAAAATTTTTGAAACTAAAATTGATGAAAGTAAAATTTTTTAAAACTTTGAAACTAAAAATTTGTTAAACTCTCAAACTAAAATTTGTGAAACTAAAATTTTTTAAAACTTTGAAACTAAAACTTTGAAACTAAAAATTTGTAAAACTTTGAAACTAAAATTTCTAAAACTAAAAATTTGTAAAACTTTGAAACCAAAATTTCTCAAACTAAAAATTTGTTAAACTCTCAAACTAAAATTTGTGAAACTAAAAATTTTTAAAACTTTGAAACTAAAACTTTGAAACTAAAAATTTGTAAAACTTTGAAACTAAAATTTCTAAAACTAAAAATTTGTAAAACTTTGAAACCAAAATTTCTCAAACTAAAAATTTGTAAAACTTTGAAACTAAAATTTTTGAAACTATAAATTTATAAAACTTTGAAACTAAAAATTTGTAAAACTTTGAAACCAAAATTTCTCAAACTAAAAATTTGTAAAACTTTGAAACTAAAATTTTTGAAACTAAAAATTTATAAAACTTTGAAACTAAAAATTTGTAAACCTTTGAAACTAAAATTTCTCAAACTAAAATTTGTAAAACTTTGAAACTAAAAATTTTTGAAACTAAAAATTTATAAAACTTTGAAACTAAAAATTTTCAAACTAAAAATTTGTATAACTTTGAAACTAAAAATTTTTAAACTTTCAAACTAAAATTTTTCAAACTAAAACTTTGTTAAACTTTGAAACTAAAAATTTTTAAAACTTTCAAACTAAAATTTTTCAAACTAAAACTTTGTAAAACTTTGAAACTAAAATTTTTGAAACTAAAAATTTTTAATACTTTGAAACTAAAATTTTTCAAACTAAAAATTTTTAAAACTTTGAAATTTTTTTTTGGAAATTTCAAAATAATTGGTGACGCTGGAGGTGACGACTATGGCGGCTGCGGTGGCGGCGGCGGCGGCGGTGGCGGTGGTAGTAATCGCATGTTTAAACCGATGTTCAAAGACAAGAAGACAGCCAGAAATGATCGCGCAGTGCTAAGAATATTGTTCGATTTTCATTAGTTATATCACAACTTTGCTGATGAGTCAAAACTTTGTCTTTTACCTTCGAGTGTACATTTCTACAACTTTTGCCAAATGTTGGAGCCGGTTTCGCATGAATTTGGAATGTTGACAAGTTTAATTGTTTAAAATGGACTTGTAACAATGAAATCTTTGATAATGTCGTTTATGCGAAAATGCAGACTTTAACAAACTGAGCGTGTGTGGAGCATAGATTTCCATATGTTGTGCGAGAAACTTTGGTGACTCGACCTAGAAGTTGCATTATTGAAATAAATCAGCTTTTAACCTACAACTCGTGTCTTTGAGTATTTAGTTATTTTGCATGCAATTGAAAAACTCCTGAGAATGAAAATATGCAAAGTTGCAGGTCTATAGAAGATCTCTCCTCTCAGGCGAAACCTCTCGTTTTCTATCAAATTGCAGCTCCAACGCTTTGATAGAACTATCATCCAAACTGCACAAGACATGTTAAATGTTTTACAAGTGTACTTCGATTGATGCTTCCTACAAATCACCTCTAGGAATAATATGTCAACCTCTGAAAATGCAACATGCATCCCAAAGGAAATTACTCTGTTCATACAAGTTTGCAATCACCTGTCTCATACTTTATCCGTTAGAACTCTCATCTGCTTCAGTTCCATCATCAAAAGATGTACAGTTTCAAATACATTTCAGCTAAAAACTTAAAGTTTCGCTTATTCCACGACATAGCCAAAACCGTGCGAATTCGAGCTCGGCTTGCCAATTACCTTTACTTTCAAGCGTTCAAACCTTTAAAACGTCGCACATTCTTTTTCATAACTTTGGTATTTTAGCTCAAAATTTGTGAAAGAGTTCGCTAACTGGACATGTGTATGTAAAATGTTGGACAATGCACCCGTTCCTACCATATGTCTCGATACGTAAACCTTTCCATGCTAATATTTCACCAAGTTGATCGTCTAAAACACGCAAATCAGCATGCAAATCTTTTGTTGAAACGAACAAAGTTGTAAATTTTCCGTCCTGACCAGTGCTCGTGGAACTCAAAAGCTCACATTTTACTCTGCAAACCTTCAGGGCAACTCTCCTAAAAGACCTAAGTTTCTCACCTCGTAGGCGTCTCTGCATTCCAAAATTGTGTGTTTGCACTCTTCTCAGCAGACTTTACCTCGTAAGAGATGTCACTTTGCAATGTCTTGCACATCTTTGTAACATAAACGGTCTCATTTTAGCTCTACACCTTGCGACTTCACATGATAAAAGTCGACATTTTACTGTAGAAATCCTTCATACAGCTTGCAAGTTCTAAGTTTTATAAGTAAACTCTCAATCCAGCTGAATATGCAAACGTGAAAGACGTTAGCAAACCTTCGACATCGGTATCTTTGTGGCAAAACTTGTCATTTAGCCTGTATGCTCACAAGTCCTGCGTCTTCGCAGACTAAAAGTTTGATATGTTGGTGTGGAAATTAGCACATTTGGCTGTACAGTGTGGAAAGACTTAAGCTTAGCAGCACCTAAAATGTGTAATTTTTACAATATGACCCTCCACTCTAACTACCTCACCAGACCGTGCAACAACTTTATAATGAGAACATTCGTCTCACTCATCTATCGAAAGAAAATTTTACCATGTTAATGAACTTCTCAAACTAAAAAACCTTCGTTTCACCCACCTTACAACCTTAAAGTTGTCAACTGGAGGTAAAACCCACTGTAAAACCCACTGTAAAACCCATCGCAATCTCAGTCTTTGCCTAGTATAAATTGTAAGTTTAGCATTCAAACTATCGTTGCATGTGTCTGTCGAACTTACAATTTGACGTTTTAGTGAACAAACTATCATGGAAATTATGCCTTTTCCCCTAAAACCTCTTCTCTCGCACTCTTTCTCTCTCTCTCCCATTCTACCTCTCTCTCTGTCTCTCTCTCTCTCTCGCTCTCTCGCGCTCTTCCTCTCTTCCTCTCTCTCGCGCTCTTCCTCTCTCTCTCTCGACCTTCTTCTATCCCTCTTCTAAAGCCTCTTCTCTCTCGCGCTCTCTCGCTCTCTCAACAGTCTTACAAACTAAAATTCGCAAACTTAAACTCTCATTCCATACGTATTTGGAAACTCTAAAGTCGTCAGCGCACAGTCTTGATAATTAAAAAGTTGTAATTGTAGCGTACAAGTTTGTATTCCAAGTCTCGTAGGAATTGAAAATTCAGAATTTTGATAAAGAAAACTCCAAACGCTTCGATGTTTCCTCATAAGAGTTGTAACTTAGTTATACAAATCAACATCTCTGCACACTGGGAATCTGAAAGTTGTGGTTTTAACGTTCGAACATCCAACTCATTCTGACTTTGCAAAGTATTACGCCTCCTATTCAAACTCTCTTTCCATTTTGATTTTCAACATGTAAGTCCTAAACTTGATATGCTACCCATAAGTAAAACATGCAAATAACGAAGACATATTTCCGTTTAATAATCTTTATTAAAACACATTCTGCTTGATTTCTTCCAATTATATGAAATGTCGGGTAAGAGCATATGTAAAGTCTAACGCCTTAAACACTTAACTCGTTAACCGAATCTGCTCCAAATGGGTTACATTCTCGACAGTTCAAAAAACCCATCTGATTCGCATGGTCCTCGCTGTCGTAGCACGGTGTGGCGACTTTGAGCTCTGGTAATTGCTCATGCAGCCTGAAAATCTTTGTCATCAGCGTTGCCCATTCGTCCAAACGCAGAGCGATTCCACTGCGAGTTGGTCGCTCCTTTTTGGTGTTCAAGGGTTGGAAGTATCGTCGAATGTTTACACACTTTATACCCTTGGAAATAGTAACATAATATCTACCGCCTATATGTTGGAAATATTCTACAGGCTGATTCGCTTTTAGTAACTCAACGCTTCTGTCAATATCATCTAGATGCCTTAGGAAAGTTGCCCATCGCGGTTTGGTGAAGCAAACCCCCTTTCTTGTAGGGTATAGCTTGCCATGTCCCGTCTCGTATTCTC
The DNA here is from genome assembly GCA_963556255.1 of Allolobophora icterica. Lineage (NCBI taxonomy): Eukaryota > Metazoa > Annelida > Clitellata > Crassiclitellata > Lumbricidae > Allolobophora > Allolobophora icterica. The sequence continues at coordinate 44,416,306 of OY744609.1, read as the reverse complement.
TTACATGTATCATCAGATTCTCGTTGTACATGCCCGCAGTCAGATAACGATTGGTTCCAATGGACTCATTAAACAGATCTGGATTTGCTCGAGTCTTTTTAACCGTCTCTTGCTTTGCATCGTCCACTTCTTCATTTCCGCGCTTCAATCCTACCTACAAATACATTTACAGAACTTTGCTATAGTTTATGTGCAAGTAAAATCAGCATTTTACATGTGTGTGCATGCGTACGTGTGTGAAAACTTCATACTAAATGGTCTAATATCGATGTTGTAGTTTGATTGTAATGCATGTGGTGAAATGCAAAAACAAATTATTCACATATACTCACAGACATTGTAGACGATGCAGATCTTGAAAACATGTTCTCAGTGATATTAACGACGAGTTCTGCTTGAGATAAACGTCTCTTTTCGTCTCCAGCGTCGATTTCCGAGTGAAGTAAATGGTCGTACTCATGTACAGAAACTTTTATAAGACGATACACAAAGAAGCTATGCTCATTGGTTGTTCATATGTTCCCATTGGTTATTTCAAAATTTGCCCCAGCATCTTTAAATATTTATATTGTAAGCCAACATGTGCACATGCATTTGCACATATATAAATTTATATATTTATGCATTTGTATTAAAGTGTCGTGTCATTGCAGTGGCGTAACTTCATATTCTGGGCCCCCCTGCAAGATTTTCAAAATGGGCCCCCCTCCATACAGCCGATGACAATCTGATAGACAATTTTATGTTTCAAATTATCGACTCACTTTTGAGGCATACATTTTAATGATTTTAATTTATGATATTTTATTTTATTATTAATTTGTAATCTTATGCCACAACTAAAAATTGTTTTCGATTTGCATTAAAATTGATTAAATGTTATAAATGAAATGTTACTGAATATTGTTTTATTCAATGTTACGAAATCATAAATCAAGAACAGTTTTGTATTTAGTACAGTACAGATAAGTATTCTAAGACAAGTCCTTGCGACGACTCTTTATCTCTGCAAATCGGTCAATGAGCTGGTCAACATCCATAACTTTTGCCCGCGAGGCTTCAATGCTCAACAAGGCTAAGCCACTAAGGCGTTCTTGACCCATCGAATTGCGGAGATAATTTTTGATGAACTTAAGTTTCGAAAATGACCTTTCTGCTGTAGCCACTGTGACTGGCAATGTCAAAAACATAATCAAAGCAGTTACCACGTCCAGATATGAAGATGAAATAGAGGTGTAATGCACAATTAGTAAGTCTGCCAGTTGCTTAACTGTTGTAATTTTTTAATTTCGTTGTTCATTGACATCATTAGTACAATTTTTTATTTTTAAATCTTAAATTTTGTATTGTAAATTGTAATCCGATCTAATCTATTTAAACAAACTTTTTAAATAAATATCAACAACGATGGCCGACGGAAACTTGGCAATGAGACTAATGAGTAATGACGTCAGCATAAATCAAAGACGAAAAGTGAAACTAATTGAGTGAATTAACTGCAAATTTCAGCGTCATCTGGCGATTATAGTTTGCCTTCGAGTCACTGTTCACTAGCTTAAATCAAAGCCTAGAAAAATATGCGCCGACCGCGCATCAATAGTAATATTCCACATCATCTGCCTGCCTGCATGATTTATTGATTTTACAAGGCTAAGGAGTTTACAAGGAGTTTCGGTTTCCGGCTTTCTGCTGTGCATTTATAAATTAAAATAGTTCATTTTTTCAGGTTTGAAAATGGGCCCCTTTTACCTGGGCCCCCCCGCAGTTGCGGGCCCTGCGGGCCCATAGTTACGCTACTGTGTCATTGCCACGCCATCTCAAAGCCTTTGATGTGTCATGTATGTGTGTGTGTGTGTGTGTGTGTGTGTGTGTGTGTGTGTGTGTGTGTGTGTGTGTGTGTGTGTGTGTGTGTGTGTGTGTGTGTGTGTGTGTGTGTGTGTGTGTGTGTGTGTGTGTGTGTGTGTGTGTGTGTGTGTGTGTGTGTGTGTGTGTGTGTGTGTGTGTGTGTGTGTGTGTGTGTGTGTGTGTGTGTGTGTGTGTGTGTGTGTGTGTGTGTGTGTGTGTGTGTGTGTGTGTGTGTGTGTGTGTGTGTGTGTGTGTGTTGTAAGCTTTAAAATGACGAGTCATCATGATGAGAGCTTTACTGATGTAAGTCTGTGCATATATTTATATTTGCAAAGTCGGGTATGAAGTGAGAGCGACTTCGTTTTCTTAGCCTCGGCATATGAGGTTTGGTCTATATCAACAACATATCTCAATTGCCTAGGGTTGAACAGAGGTTTGATTTCAAATTTTCTGCCCTGGTGGGGTTTGAACCGCCGACCTCTGGGTTGCTAGTCCAACACGCTAACCACTCGGCTATTGAACATGTTAAAATATTTAAAAAATTTAAAAATTGCTGTAGCTCATGGGTCCTCTCTCTCTTCTTGCTTAAAACGCTTCCATATTATTATTAAGATGTCAAAATATGTTGACTGTCTGTCTGTCTGTCTGTCTGTCTGTTTGTCTGTTTGAATGTTTCTCTGTTTGTCTGTTTGTCTGTTTGTCTGTTTGTCTGTTTCTCTGTTTGAATGTTTCTATGTGTGTCTGTGTGTCTGTCTGTCTGTCTGTCTGTCTGTGGGTCTGTCTGTCTGTCTGTCTGTGCTAGGGCGCTATACAAATTGGTGAAGTTCAAAATAATTTAACTGTAGGCTCTACTTAAAATTTATGTGAGAAATAAGTTTATTCTTCATATACATGTGAAAAATAAATCGTGTAGGAGTACAAATTAGGTTTCAAATATATTAAATATAAAAGAATTAATTTCGTTAGAACCTCTGTCTGTAACGATTGAGCCAGAACAATCCTTCATACGGTAAAAAGTGAGCCAGAACAATCCTTCATACGGTAAAAAGTGGGCCAGAACAACGCTTCATACGGTAAACAGTGTGCCAGAAGAACGCTTCATACGGTAAAAAGTGGGCCAGACCAACGCTTCATACGGTAAACAGTGGGCCAGAACAACGCTTCATACGGTAAAAAGTGGGCCAGAACAACGCTTCATACGGTAAAAAGTGGGCCAGATCAATACTTCATACGGTAAAAAGTGGGCCAGATCAATACTTCATACGGTAAAAAGTGGGCCAGATCAATACTTCATATGGTAAAAAGTGGGCCAGATCAATACTTCATACGGTAAAAAGTGGGCCAGATCAATACTTCATACGGTAAAAAGTGGGCCAGATCAATACTTCATACGGTAAAAAGTGGGCCAGATCAATACTATTGTTTACTAGTAAGAGGGCAAGAAAGCAGGCAAAGAAAAAGCCAAGAAGAAGGTGGAGAAGAAGGCAAAGACGAAGGAAAGTGAAAGGCATAGAAGACGCTTGTCTTCCCTAACAGATTTCTTCCACTCTTTTTTGAAAGAATAGCACAACATCCTTTTTACCAAATACTGTCAACGGCTGCAGGCAATGAGTTGGAGTTTGTTGAAGCCTTTATCTACATCGGCAGCCATACAGTGTTCAGTGGCTCAATATTGTGATCAGAAGAACAGCGATGACAACGATCTCTGCGATCGGTGTCATCGCTGTTCTCTGTTCGCTGTCAGCGGACGGAGACTGCGCTTCTTCGAACATGTTGCTCGCACTTCTGAAGACGAGAACCACAGGAGAACCCTGTAGATACTCCTTGATATGTGTGAGACTGTTCTGTTGGTAACTGCCTTTGGGTGATGGATCAAGACTAGTAATGGAAGAAAACGTCAAGCCACATAGGGGTAGCCCTTCCTCCCCCACCCCAAATCACCGGATTTCCACGAATCCCAGGACCCAGCCTCAGCAGGATTCGGGGCAACTGCCCCGTGCTCCCCGTGGCGACGCTAATGGCTATATAATTCTTATATACAGTGGCGGTTCTAGAGTTTTTGAACTGGGGGGCTAAACATTGCTTTAGTTCATCGTTTAACTCGTCAGCTTTTCTTTTTTACTTCTCACTATGAATTGATCCATTTATATCAATTTATGTATGTGCGTGCTCCAAACGGATTCTAGTAAACAGTGTTCTATATACACATATACACATGTACAGTATATATAGAGGCTGTTACCAGGCTTTGCTACCAACAAACATTGTATGAAATGTATGGTTAATTAAACGTTAAACTGGGGGGGGGCTAAACTATGTATATGGGGCTAAGGAAACTAGAAGGGCTAACTTTCCAGCTAGGGGCTACAGTGTGCTACACCCCCTAGCCCCTCTAAAACCGTCACTGCTTACACATAGAACTCATGGTTTGACACAATTTTGTATACTTCTTTAGGCAGTTGAGTTCAGTAGCCTAGGCTTGTAGGCTAAAATTCATGGGACACAAGTAAAGAACTGCAGGTGGTTGGACTCTGACCCAGACGTCATTTACAACCGAATCATCTCCATAACAACAATCTACAACTCATTTAAGAGGAGATAAGTCTAACTTGTAAAACGGGTTCTGACGGAACATAATAATTATTCTTGACGCACAAACAAAATAGGCCCCACAGCAACTAAAATACACATTTGACTGAAGACGCAACAAAATGGCGCCACTGCCATCGGTAGCCCAGTAAGTCGCTAAACTGCTGATTGTATTTAAATTTTCTGTTTCAGATTTCTGCAAATCTCACATTTAAATTCATATACGATATAGGCACATTAAACGTTTTTCAAGCTAATTAAAACATCAAGTGCATAGTTAGCAAAACATTCTGCATAAAAAGTACATGCAAAAGACCGACGAGACCAACTAAGAAGACAGCAACAAACAGACAAATGCAAAACTAAGAATTTCAGTAACTTAAAAGTGACGCGAGTTAATCCTATTGCAGTCCTGACCAACTCCAGAAGACCTACTAGACACTCAGTGAATGCACGTATTAATGTCGGCAGTCCGTACTCAATACGAACAGAAATCAGACCCAGGTTTGAATTTCTGGTCGACCCAGGGGCATCTACACCATAGAAACCTTGGAGCAAATGCTCCATCCTAGAAATGAGGGGGGAGATCTGTCAATGTATGTGCCGTCATTATTGGGGGCGGGGGGGAAAGGAAGGGGAAGAGGAGTGGAGGGGAGGGAAGTTGCTCCAATGACTTAGGGGGATAGACGCCCCTGGGTCGACCAATGAAGCCTCACTTAAGCGATAAAGTTATAAGTTCAAGAGATCATTGTCAATCGTAATCCGAGTGAAGGACTGGGCTGGACAGAAACTGTTTCCGTGTTTATCAAAAACAGATTAGCCTCCGTTTTCTTTTTCAGCTTCTTCATTGAGCAGTAGGCCTACGAATTTTCATGGTAGGTAGGCCTAAGAATAGGACCTATTAATTTTGTGACCGCATCCGAGAAAACAGTTTACTCACCAAGTCGGAAAAGTTAATTTGTGAGAAACGCGCTCACCCCTAGACAAACAGTGACTTTGGTCAGGTTATGAATACTTATGGTAAGCATTAACTCACGATTTCTAAAAAAGTAGCCATGAAAGCTTTATCTGCAAAAAACTGAATTTGTTTCTTAACAACTAATTTTCACAACCAATTTTACTTTCAACTACTTATTTATAAATTCCAGCCCAATCCAGTGTAGTATGAAATCGTTTTTATTTTTTCCCGACTGTGTGAGGGTCCGTTTAGTGATAGTTAATGGCAGGCCTACTAGGCCTACTATGCACTTGTTCAGCTCCAGCGAGCAATGTTTAATAGTTTGCAGATTTTTCCTTAGTTTTCACTACAGAGGAAGACGTGAGGAGTTTAGCAGCGTATCAAGCTATGAGATTTGTATATTGCGGCGCTTTTCCGTTTTAACGGAGTCTTGCTTATAAAAATCTGTTTTGCTTCACCATCAAACTTCATCGCGTGACGTGGACGGTAAAACAAAATGGTGGACGGCGGCCATTCTCTTGTGTTTCATATGCGATCTCTGTTGCTACTGCAGAACACAGCCTAATTTAAAAATGGCGGACGCCGGCCGTTCTCTTTTGTTTCAAAGGCGATCGCTGAAATGTCTGAATCAAAGATGGCGAAGACGATCTTCTCCTTTCATCCAATTCATATCAGACGACTTGATCTGGACGGTTGAACAAAATGGCTGACAAAGACCGATCATTGTTCTGCGCGGTCTGTGGCTGCTGCTGTTCGATGAACGTCTGTCAAGACGACCTGGTTCAGGACCAACGAAGGAAGAGGACATGGAGGAAGAGGGGATAAAAAGAAGGAGAGGAAGAGCATACGGAGGGAAGGAGGAGGAAGATACAGAGAAGGTAAGGCAGTAGGACAGTGCATGGATGTAGCCAAAGAACCGAAGAGAGATAGAGAACAGGAGGATGAGAAGGCGAGAGCGGGGGGAGAGATAGGTGAGGAGAAGGAAGTGGTGGTGGTAGCAGTGGTTGTGACGGTGGCGGTGGCTGTTGTGGTGGAAAAGGGGAGGCAGAAGAAGAGGAGGAGAAGGAGGAGGAGAGAAAGAGAAGAGCAAACGATAGGATTAGTAGAAGCCGTATAAGCATGATGAGGACAGAACGACTGTAAGCGCACTAGAACGAAGAAGAGTAGAAGAAAAGAGAAATAATAGAAGGCGGAGAATAAATAAGAAGATAAAAGAATGAAAATGAGGCGATAAAGAGGACTAGTAAGTGGAAACGAAGATGGAAAATACAGGACGATGATACGGAGACGGAGAAACAGACGAACTGAAAGAGAGAGTCTGATGACGAGACACAAAGAGAGACAGAAACTGAAAGAGAAAGTCAGAGATGGAGGAGTGTGCAAGAGAGAGAGAGAGAGACATAGACAGACACAGACAGACAAACAAACAGACAGAGAAGATGGGAGGGGAAAAGAGGAAGAGGAAAGGACGATAGCAGAGGCGCGAGGAAGGCGTGGAAAGAGGAGTGGAATAGATGGCGAAGGAGGGAAGGCGGGGAGGAGGAGGGGGATCGTTGGTGGTTGATGTCATGAATGCAGATCACGCAAATGGCAAACGCAATAATTCCGGCGCAGTTGATTTCGTTATTGTTAATTCGCCAGAGGAAGAGATGGAAAAGAGGCGCTGAACGAAGGAGGAAGAAACGAAGAAAGACGGAATGGAGGCAGAGAGGAGGAAAGCGGAAGAGAAGGAAGACTGAGGAAGAGGAGGCATGCAGGAAGAAAAAGGAAACGGAGGATGGGAGGGAAAAGGAAGCAGAGAGATAGAGGAGGCAGATAGAGGAAGAACAAGTGGATAAAGTAGAGGAAGGAAGGGGAAACGTAGAGAAAGAGAAAGCGGAGGCAGAGAGAGTAGGAGGAGAGGAAGAAATGGCAGAAGTGGAGGAAAAGAGAAGGAATAAGATGAAACAGAGAAGATAGAGGAAGGAAAGACAGAGAGAGAGAGAGAGAGGAAAGGTAAAGTAGGGAAAGATGAAGCGGAGGAGGCACAGAGAGAGACAGAGGGACACACACAGAGAGATGCAGATATATATATATATATATATATATATATATATATATATATATATATATATATATATATATATATATATATATATATATTAGGGTGATTCAAAAAAATTTTTGGGGGAAAGTTAATGTGCATAGTTGTTTATTTTGTTCCTTTTGGGTTCAGATTAAAGTCTGTATAAAAAAAATCAGTATCAAATACATTTTAGAGGTTGCTCAGTGAGCACAAAAGTTCCCATACAATCGTGTTCTCAAGTTGCATATTAAGATGATAGCCATATCGCACACAGAATAAAGTTGAATAGCATGAATAGTAGATTCATTAATAACTCAAAGTATCCATTAGAAAATAGAAATTCACAATATCTGTTAACTAAAAAATCTAACAATCAACCAGGAAGTGTTTATTAGTCAATGGTAAATCAGTGTTCCAGCTGTTAGCGCGAACTGCAGCCTTTCTAAGTAGATTTGCCAGAATCTGGCACACGGCATCAGTGATCTTCAACCACCTGCATCAATTTTTGCATCTCATTTTAATTCTTGGTTACAGACTCATTGATATGTGATATCAGAGCAATGGAGCACTCAGCAGCATCATTGACCACACACACTAACCATGGCAGATTCGATATGTTGAAATATCACAGATGAGCTCCAAGTTTCTGGATTATTAGACATGATGAAGTCTGTATCAAAGCCAAGAGAACGCATGGTACAGACTGAAGATGGATTAACAAGCTCATTCAGCTCTTCGTTGCGTAGATCCATACAAGGATCTATTTTAATGCCTCTGACTCTTCAGTTTTTGCCATGTTGACGCATGCCAGCAATAATGTTGCATTCAAGTTCAATGATGCTTTGTCAGAAAGAAAGCAAAGGAACCAGTTCAGGTCCTATTTACCACAGATGATCGTATTTTTTGGCATCCTCAGACACAACTTTGTTAATTAATGTATACTGCCTGATCTGCTTGTACAACTGGAAGTCATTAATTGGTGTATCAGATGCCACCGAACAAGCTATCCATGCTCTCACATATATATGACTTGCAAATAAACAGAATTCAATGGTATTTCTTTTCCAAGAGGCTCATTTGAAATTGATCTCTAAAAAGATAATTCTTGAAGCAATAACTAACCTATAGCCATCCATCTGACCATATGATATGCATTTGGCTGTCTGAAACGATGCATCCCAAGATTTTACCCCAATTTAATTAGATCATTGCATTCGAGGGTCTCATCAATGGCAAATACATTGCTTTCTCCATGGGGACCATATCTAGAATATGAGGTCGTTGAGCAACCAGTAAACATTGGTAGATTACAGTAAAATTTTGCTGTATTGTTCAGAACAACCAAAGGAACAAAATAATCTACTATGTCAACCAATCAGGAAAAAATTTTTTTTCCCATGGCGGCGTGAATCACCCTAATATATATATATATATATATATATATATATATATATATATATATATTGAGAGAAAGAGAAAGAGAGAGGAAGAGAGAGAGAGAGAGAGAGAGAGAGAGAGAGAGAGAGAGAGAGAGAGAGAGAGAGAGAGAGAGAGAGAGAGAGAGAGAGAGAGAGAGAGAGAGAGAGAGAGAGAGAGAGAGAGATGAGATGAGATGAGATGAGATGAGATGAGACGGAGGAGGAAGAGAAGGCAGTGCAGGACAAGAAGTGGAGGAGGAAGAGCTAGTACGAAGAGGCAGAGAGCTAGAAAGAGGAACGCGGGATGCAGAGCTATAAACAAAAGAAAATGATATAGAATTTTTTAAAGAAAGCAAGAGCAAGATTAGGCGAAAATTACTAGATGAGAGGATAAGAAGAAGAAGGCTAGGGACAGAACAGAGAGAGAAGGTGAAGGACAGAAATTGAGCATGCAGGAGAAGGAGTTAGAAAGTTGGAAGCAGCGAAAGAAAGCCGATATGTTGATGAGGAGGCAGAAGTGAAGATGATTTGATACACATTGGAAGATGACTGGCGATAAAACAGGAGAGTAGGAGGAAGATGACAGAAGGAACTGGTAATAGCTGAGGAAAAGAATGACAACAACAACAACTATAAACGAGATGTAAAAGGGAGATTGGGGTGAAATGACAAATGACAACCGCGAAAGAAGAAAGATCCAGGTGACTAAATGAAAAAGGATGAAATAAAGGTATACGATTATGTTGAAGATGAAGAAAAGCAACAGCAGCAGATGGAGATGAAAGAAGATTCATATTACAAGTAAGACGAGGAAATGGATTACTTTCGACGAACATGAAGTATTATGCGGTGAAGGGAAGGCTGCAGGATATTCCAGGAAACGGTCTAAGGAAAGACGAAGTGGAAGAGGGAGGGGTAGAACGAACCAAAACTGCCGCTGATAATCCGCAAGAAATCTCACAATTCTCTTGAAGAGTTCACCTGTATGAAAAATAATGCAAATGGTATCAAGGTCCTTTACCTGGGAATGTCTGCTTGTCTATATCTGTCAGTCTGTCCGAGTGTCTGTCTGTCGCTGTCTGTCTCTTGCCAGTCTCTGTCTGTCTGTCTCTGTCTGTCTGTCTCTGTATGGCTGCCCCTGTCTGTCTGTCTCTGTCCGTCTGTCTGTTATTTGCTAGTGATTATACGTATATCTGTCTATTCATACTTATTTATGCTTTCGTCTGTGTATATATATTCCCGATAGCGCATTGGATAACATCTGGCGTAGAGTGCGAGAGGTACAGAGATCGAGTCCCATAGGCGGACATGCTTTGTAGGCTGCAATTTGCGCCGTGTATTGCAGGCTGTCTGTTCTGTTAGTAGTTAAGGTTTATCGCATAACATGTACATGTACAGCGCAGTGCGTTTGCAGGCGCTTAATTAAAGAATAAATATTATTATTATTATTATTATTATTATTATTATTATTATTATTATTATTATTATTATTATTATTATTATTATTATTATTATTATTATTATTATTATTATTATTATTATTCATATGTTGCCAACGTAAGCGTTGGTAGGCGCATGCATAACAGTGAAGTCTGTTTGTCTGTTGCAACCATGCGTGTGTGTGTATGTAACTGTGTATGTATGTGTATAGGTGTGTGTGTGTTTGTGCGTGCGTGCGAAACATGACAATAGCAATGATCTCGTGACAACCTCGCAACCTATCCTTACGGGTCATTGCATGGTTCCACAATTTCACAGGAAATATCAGTGGACAGGCGGCCAAAGCAGTTTCATTTAGACTGGAAGAGCGAGACAAACAATATCTTCCACGTCCTCCTAGTGGAATTTATTATGCCTCCGCACGACAGGACCATACGAATCCGTGAATAACAAACTGTAATAATGTATGCATATGCAAATGCATGTATGTATGTATGGGCGTACGTATGCATGTATGTGTGTGCGTATACATTCGTGTCCCTGTAATTGTGTATGCTTGTGTCTACGTGTGTATATATGAGTACGTGTAAATGTGTATGTGTTTATTATGTATATACGTGTATGCATGTGTATATAAGTATGTATGTATGGACTTAGGTATGTAGCCTATGTATGTATGTATGTATGTTTCAGGATGTTTTATATAGCGCATTTTAAGTGCCTCATGTATGTATGCATGAATCCATGTTTGCCTTAAGGCAACTTCATATAGCGCCATTTGGGTAGGCCTATGCCTCACGTAAATGCTGCATACACGTACATACACAGTCGTATCTAATCCGGGTCTTTGTTAAATGTCCGTCTGAATAGCTTCTGTAGACTGCATTGCGCATGCGTGTGTATGTCTATCACATAACCCTGCAGAGCCATAGAAGTATAAATATTATAGATTCCAGATCTGCGGGAGGCACTCTGAGAAGTCCTCCGGTCAATTTCTCGCTTGGTACGACGACGATGCGAAAATTGCCATTTTATTTGACAGGATCAATTGTTTGCATTCTGAGCAAATAAATGGCGCCTCGATATAGCTGCAGAGTCTCCTTTCGTCCAGCAATCGAGCGCTCGGTTATTCCGAACCTCTGAACAGCGAATGCTTGGTCTGTTTTCGTAATTGAGTTAGGGTTATCCGTCGTTGTTGATTTCCAGGGCGCTCTACTTAAACATACGTTTCATGAATTTCCGGCGTTTGCTTTACCTATATACGTTTACTCTACATGATTTACGAGTCCGTCTGCCCGTATGCTCCAGTGCGCTCGTATGCATATGTAGATGTATGTGTATTACGTCTGTCTGCATCTTTCTTTATTAACTCCCTATATCTGCCTTGGTGTACATGTCTGTGACCGTCTCCTCTGCATAATTCTCTGGGTCTCAATTTGTTAGTCTGTCTGCTTGTTTGTCCGTCTATCTGTCTGTCTGTCTGTCGTGTGTCTGTGTTTTTCTGTCCCTCTTTATCTCTCTGCTTACTTACCTGTCTGTCTGTCTGTCTCTGTCTACTAGTCTATCGTCCTGTCCGTCCGTCCGTCTGTCTGTCCGTCTGTCTGTCTACTAGTCTCTCTTTCTGTCCGTCCGTCTGTCCGTCTGTCTGTCTGTCTGTCTGTGTGTGTCGTTTTGTTGGTTTATGAAGTCATTGGCGTGTTTCTGGATCTGATCTGAAGCTTGACTAAACCTTTGAGCTATGGCGTCAGTTCCGCATCATAATATCGCTCCATCTTCACGTACTCCACTCGGCTGGAGGCGGAGGAAGGAAGTCAACCTCCTCCATCTGCAACAAAGACGACAGCAGACTGAAGGCAGTCGCTCGCGTAATGTGGCTTCAAACCACCAGTAATTAATTCATTCAATGTTTATGCAGGTATCAAGACACTCAATGTAGAGCATTTTAAGTGATAATTGTTACAGGTTTTTACCATTATTGTTAGGCCTTCTCTAAAGGACGATACATAGGTACAGTTAACTGTAAACAGGCAATTTAGTTCGTCTGTTCATGAGTTTGTTGGCGAAGAAATAAGTAGGTCTTAGTTTATGATGATGATGATGATAATAATAATAATAATAATAATAATAATAATAATAATAATAATAATAATGTTGCGGAGGACGAGGCCTGATTTTTCAGACATTCAACAACAGCTCCTAGCATAATTTTTTAGACTCCTGAGGGATTATATGTACCTCGGAGGAAAAAATAAAAAATAAAAAATAATAATAATAATAATAATAATAATAATAAAATAATAATCTTGACCATGACGGCCACTCCAGAGTCAACACCATTAATTAGTATCTTGCACCTGAGGGATCATAAATACCTCGGGTAAAAAAAATAATAATAATAATTATAATAATAATAATAATAATAATAATAATAATAATAATAATAATAATAATAATAATAATAATAAGAAGAAGAAGAAGAAGAAGAAGAAGAAAAACAAGCACCACCGAATTTTTACGAGTTCTAGCCATCCAAGAATGGGTTTTTAATTCTCCGGATAACTGTAATTCCTGAGGGATCTGAGGTAGGCCTACCTCGATGCAAATAATAATAATAATAATAATAATATAATAATAATAATAATAATAATAATAATAATAATAATTATTATTATTATTATTATTATTTTTTCCCCGAGGTACATATGATCCCTCGGGAGTTCAAAAATTAGGGGGGCATTGTTCTGGAATGGCTACTCTTCGCAGATGGTTTTGGCAAATTTATTATTATTATTATTGTTATTATTATTATTATTATTATTATTATTATGATTATTATTATTATTATTATTATTATTATTATTATTATTATTATTATTATTATTATTATTATTATTATTATTATTATTATTATTATTATTATTATTATTATTATTATTATTATTATTGATCTGAAATTGTTATATTTCGTTGATCGCTGGAAGCGATTTGGTAAAAGAACCGCTGAAAGCCACAGCATTGAACCGCTGGACAGTCACCGACAGTTGTTATTATAAAAATAATAATAATAGTAATAATAATAAATGTTGTATTAATAATATTGTTTCGATCTTGAGTGATTATGCATCTTGAGTAAGAAATATATTAATAACAAATTAAGAACAATGACAATGAAGTGCCATTGTGTTGGCATATACCAGGAAATGGTAGGCGCGGCCTTGTATATCGGAGTCACAATCATGGTTCGTCGGTCGCCATCTTGTTGCGTTTTCGAAAGGACTCGTGCCTGCATTTCGACGCGTTGACATCTGAATAACTGCGGAATCGTAAAGGCGTTGGATCTCTGTAACATATTATTTCCAAATATATTCTTTCCATATTCTTTCTTATCAGTCACCTCCAAATAGCAGAGAGCATCCGCCTGCAGTCACAAATCTACTTCCTTATAGCGCTGCCTTTGGGAGCCGTATCAACTGCTCTACTGAAGGAGGTTATGTTATAAAAGAGGTCGTGCTCTATAGCTAAATTCAGTTTGGATGGGATCCATGACCTCCGCCGCGTTTATATCAAAATTCGCGTTGCAGGGAGACGTCTTGCACGAAGGTTTATCTGTATAGGCTATGTGTTCGTTGGTTGGAATATTTTATGACTTCTGGAGCATCAGTCCGCGTAAGTCCAACATATGATCTTGCGGTCTGTCTGCTTAATATTGCACTCATGTTATGTATGACTCTTAAATGTATATTTCGCACATTTGACAGGCCCAGGATGAAGGCCCACGTATAAAATGAGGACGTTCGCATACTCTTTACAGTAGTCACGCGTGAGCAGATCATAATGTGATCAGGATTGTTGTATGATGAAGTCGACCATCTGCCGCCCATGTAGGCCGCAAACAAGACAATCAAGCTGCTATTACAGTGAAGCGGCGTATATGTTAGTGGCACGCTTGTTTCGTTCAAGATCGCATGTTCTGTGCTTTTATGATCTATTCCGATGATCTAATTTAACTCACCTATGCTCTGTACCAGTTTAATAGGCTACTCACGTAAGCTGTCATGTTTCTTTGTGCAAAAGAACATTTCACAGACTACTGCAGCTAATGAAAATGGAACATGCAATCATTAAAATGGCGCCATGGAATCTTTAGGCACTATAAAAATTCAGGTGGCCCTGGTTGCGGGACTTTTGTCCTATTCGTATCATCTTTAGATGCCTATCAATATTTTGTATGAAAAGCAGCAATACTGTTTGTTAATTAGTTCTCACTTCAGTTCAATATATCACTAGACATCTACTGTGGTGAAGGATCTCACCTGATCAATTCATTGAAAAATGAGCAGGGTCGAGGCCATATACGGTCGCTATAGAAAATCGCGAACATTTACATTTACTGCATGTCTCCGTTCTGGGCATAGTCAACAACTGCGCTTTTAAAAGGGTGCGTTATTATACCTTTTACTACAAAATCCTGGGTATAAAGTTAGCACGTCTATTTCATGACATGACCTCACTCCTTTGAAGGATTACCAGTTATGCATGGTCTGTCAGATCTCAACTCATGATAAGACTCCGTTAGGTTCGGATCTACGTGTTTGCGAGTGCCCACCACTGGAAATTTTCCATTTACTTAACATTATTTGCTAATCAAAAAACTTGTCAGTGGTGATAAGTTGTAAAATCAATTATGCCAGTAAGTTCAGCGCTGTTAAGAGGTACCTTAAAACAACATATTGATTGCATTGGCCTAGTTATAATATCCATATGATAGGCCCAGTTATCTACATAATATCTGCATAGAGATAATTCATAGTTTACAACAAGTGTTAACGCAATACAATACGAATTACTCAAATTAATCAGCAATTACGAAGCACCTTTGTTTTAGAAACAAGTAATAAGATTTGAAAGTTTTGGCAACTAATATTTGCTGTACAAAAAATTTGGTATTTATTTAGTTATGCCGTTAACACTGATTTTTAGACAGTTAACTGGAACTAATTATTCTATTCTCGTATACGATTATATAACATGCATGATATGCGTGTATGGTCTAATGCTTTACACCGTATGTTAATAAACTGTTAAAACAGAAATACTAATAAGAAATTTTAACAAGATGACCTGAAAACAGAGTACAGTCTGTTGTGACCTACAACATGAACGGGTGCTCGGAATCGTAATCATATGTTGTGCACATATATGTGGATCTGTATGTATGTATGTACGTACGTATGTATGTGTGGAGGCCGATGTATATATGTATGAATGTTGCATGTATCTGGCTATATCATGAAATTCACAAAAGCTGTACGCTTTATATAGCGTCTACTCAAAGGCAAACAGCGCAGAACAGAGAATGTTGTTTTAGGATTATCACTGGTCTCATTAATTTCCTGAAGGCTTAAACCAGAGCCAGGCAGATATACATAGGGCCTACCTTATCTTATCTTATCTTATCTTATATAATTATTTATAAAGCGCCTCTCACAGCATAGACTATTCAGAGGCGCTCCCAGCGTGTCAGCCCCGAGGGAAAAGAAAGGTCTTTAAGCAGCGGAGAGAAGAAGGCGAGATCCCAAGCAAAATCTTGTTACGGAGAGAGGGGGGCAGGTCATTCCAAAGGGAAGGGCCAAGGATGGCAAAAGCACGATGCTGAGCCATCGAAGTCCTTGCACGAGGGACAAGCAGATCAAAGCGGTCAGCAGACCGAAGAGGGCGGGAAGACAGAGCAGATAGAGGTTTGCACATTAAGTCACAGAGGTATTTAGGAGCTTTTCCCAGTTGAGTCCTAGAGACCAGGAGAAGAACCTTGTATTGGATGCGGGAAGCAACAGGAAGCCAGTGAAGTACATCAGTCATAAAGGTAGTTATGTGAGAGAAGCGAGGAAAACGGGCAATGAGCCTGGCAGCCGCATTCAGAACAGACTGCAGAGATGAAAGGCGCGCTTTAGGGAGCCCAGCAAACAGTGAATTGCAATAGTCAATGCGGCAGCAAATGAAGGCATGGACCATAGTAGTAAACACTGAAGGAGAAACTGATCTTCTTACAGCCCTCAAACGCCTCAGGTGA
Source organism: Allolobophora icterica (assembly GCA_963556255.1). NCBI lineage: Eukaryota > Metazoa > Annelida > Clitellata > Crassiclitellata > Lumbricidae > Allolobophora > Allolobophora icterica. Next base: position 44,399,921 of record OY744609.1, on the reverse strand, counting down.
TAGAAACAGGAACGTGTCAGATGGGAGAGGTGTTCAGAAAACGAGAGGGTACTATCAAGGGTGACACCCAAATCCCGAACACTGGATGAAAATGAAAAAGCAGGGTATATTGACGACAGAAGTGGGATATCAAGTTTAGAAAGTTGCTGTTTAGTGCCAAACCAGATCAGTTGGGTCTTAGAAGAGTTAAGGTTAAGTCGATTTGATGACATCCAAGAGTGGAGATCATGTGACAGGGAATCAATGGATCCAACAAGGGAGATCTGCTGAGAGGATGGGCCTTGGACAAAGATCTGAACATCATCTGCATAAAGGTGACCAGAGGTAAAGTGTTTAGTAAATATAGAAGGAATGTCAGCTGTGTAGAGTAAGTACAGAATGGGGCCAAGGACAGAACCCTGTGGGACACCATACTCAACTCTAACCCAGGCAGTTCTGGAGTCACCAAGGACAATCCTCTGAGTACGGTCAGAGAGGTAAGATTTGAACCAAAGAAGAGGGAGACCACTGAGACCACAAGATAGTTCAAGACGCTGAAGTAGGATTTCATGGTCAACCATGTCCAAGGCCGAGGAAACATCAAAAAGTGCTAGAAGCGTCAAATGAGACCTGTCAATGGCAGTATAAATGTCCGAGAGAAGGGACAGGAGGGCAGTTTCCGTAGAATGGTGACCTCTAAACCCTGATTGACTAGAAGGGAGGAGTCCAGACTGTTCAAGATAGGGCAGAAGTTGAAGCGAGACAAGTCTCTCAAGAGTTTTAGAGAGAAAAGAAAGGTTAGAAATAGGACGATAGTTAGAACATACTTGTGAGTCAAGATTAGGCCTACGTATGAGATACGCAGACATACACAGATGCAGGTCCACACAGACAGAGACAGACAGAAATAAAGAGTGAGACAGACGCACACATAGAAACACTCACATAAAAATAGAGACTGAAGCTCGCAGTGGAGCAGAATTAGAGGAAATGTAACCAGAGAAAGACCTGCAGGTTCGGAGAGAGTGCATAACACAGTGCAATGCATTTCATTGTATTTTGAGACTGCCATCTATCGTCGTAAATGTGTATTGTGTAGGCGAAAGAGAGACCGAGTCAGAGAAAGAGACAGAGAAAGAGACAGACAGAGAAAAAGACAGACAGAGAAAGAGACAGACAGAGAAAGAGACAGTGGCAGAGACAAAGACGAAGGCAGAGGTAGAGAGACAGAAGCAGAGAAAGGGACAGAGTCAGAGACAGACAGAGACAGAGACAGCGGCAGAGAAAGAGACAGAGGCATGCGTGATGCGGTCAGCATCCTCACCCTGTTGCTGCACCCTGATCGGTTTGCTGTCGCAGGCACCGTCCACGTGCAGACCCTCGATATTAATTCCATCCTTTAAGACGATGATGTTTACTTCGTCGGGCAGTTCCTTCCTCGGATTCTCCCACTCCTCAGCACCAACAACCCTGGCCGAGCTGATCACGAATTTCTTCACAACAACACCCTCCCTCGTCGAGCCTTCTCCGAAGATGGAATAGAGGAGCCTTTCCAGCTCTTCCACTCTCCTCTGGAGACAACCCAGTCTTTCCGCCCTCTGGCCATCCAACCGGGCGAGCTCCTGGAGAAACTCATCCTGGAATTGTCTGACTTTCGCCAGTCTGGACTTAACTGAGTCAGTTCTTGCGGGTCGGGTACCGGCGGCGACGTCGCAACTTGTCTTGGACAGTGGGGCACCAGCGTAATCCGCTCGTTCAGTTTGTTCTTCGTCTCCTTGCAGACAAAGCAACGTCCGCTCCGTCATCCGGTCAAGAGCAGATCGAACAGATTGTCGAAAATCGACTATACTACAGTTGAATGAATAAACGGACATAAATTATCATCGTCGACATTACCATCATTATCATCATTATCATCGTCATTTCGTTTCAGTTCAGTTCGTTTACAATAACTGTATTACATGTATAATTTTTTTACATGAGTAGTCATAACACAATAACTGAGACAGGGCCTATCTGAGTAAATGTTTACGAGTTTAAACAAGTATTATATTAGGGTGGGGCAAATACCGGTTGCCTCAACCAGACAACGATAAATAGAAGCGCCCTCATCTACTGGTTAATGAAATAATTAATTTTCATATTTTGTATCATGTCTAGGGGTCGCAACTTTAAAAAATGCGTGACGTAATATATTTCATTAGAAATAAATAACAAATGCATTAATTTTATTACAATAGGGTCATAGAAACTCATTAATTGCTACTATAATATATTACACAATCACTTTAATACACAAATTACACACTACACAGTACACTACGATATTGTATTGTATTGTATTGTATTTATTGTATTTCAAACCTAATAAGTGCCTTTACCAAGTGCCCACCAATCAGAGGCGCTGCCAGTGCGAAAGTCATCGGGAATAAAGGCAAGTTTAAAGACAACGAAAAGCTGTGGCAAGACTACCGGATAGTACTGCAGCCCGGGCTGAAGGAGGAAGCTGATTCCACAATGAAGGGCCAATAGTAACAAAGGAACGAGACTGGGCCATCACGGTTCTCACTGGGGGAACAAATGAGTCAAGTCGATCAGAGGAGCGAAGAGGGCGAAGGGAGCTAGCTGAAGTAGGAAGACGTAATGGGTCACAGAGGTATTTAGGAGCAAGTCCCAGGTAAGATCGGCAAATATGGATAAGTACCTTTAGTTGGAACGAGACTGGACCATCACCGTTCTCACTGGGGGAACAAAAAGTCATATAAGTACCTTTAGCTGCATGCGGGCAGTAAGAGGAATCCAGTGAAGATGTTCAAACATGAATGTGGAAATATGGGAGAATCGTGGGAGACGGGCGATTAGTCTGGCAGCTGCTATAAGAACAGATTGTAGAGGGGAGAGATGGACTTTGGGGAAGCCAACAAAGAGGGAGTTACAGTAATCAATGCGAGAGCAGATAAAGGCATAGACAATGGAGGTTAAGACTGGAGAGGAGACAGATCTTCGGATAGCCTTGAGACGTTGGAGATGGTAGTAGCACAAGCGGGTGAGATTAGAGATATGGTCAGAAAAAGAAAGGGAGCTATCCAGAATTATACCCAGGTTACGGACAGATGCAGAGAATGTATAAGAAGGAAAGCTTTGAGATAAAAGAGGGTAGTCATCCTTGGCCAGTTGTTGACGAGTACCAAACCAAATCAATTGGGTCTTTGCTGGGTTTAAAGAAAACAGGTTTAAGGACAGCCATGCTTGAATGTCATGAAAGAGAGTATCAATGCGAGCTATAAGAAACAGCTGAACATGCGGAGGCCCATGCACGTAGACTTGGGCGTCATCAGCATAAAGGCGGCCAGTGGTTAAATGTGTTACAAAGATGGAGGTAATATCAGCTGTATAAAGCAGGTAAAGGAGTGGGCCAAGTACTGATCCCTGGGGACAACAAACTAGACAGTAACCTAGTGTGTTATGGAGTCACCCCCGATTATCGTTTGTGTGCGATCTGTAAGATAGGACCGGAACCAAAGAAGAGATGAGCCCCTGAAACCACTTGAGGACTCGAGACGTTGCAGGAGGATCTCATGGTCAACCATGTCAAAGGCAGCAGAGATGTCAAATAGAGCAAGCAACGAGATCTGGGATCTGTCAAACGCAGTGTAGCAACCAGAGAGGAGATAAGAGGACAGTTTAAGTAGAGTTTCTGCAGTCTGAGGCCGAGTTCACGGACATGACTCACGCCACGGTGTGATCATTCAAGTGAAGAAATCAAGATTGGACTTGCCAACTACAGAAACTAAAGCTGATTTCCTGAACTAAGTTAAAACATTTACACTGCAGTACTGTGCCAGATGCTTTTTCATTTATTTTATTACTCATTGTTGTTTGTAGCTTTAACTTTGGGTTCTTAATTGAAAGTCATTAAACCGGCTGATGTAAGAGCAGCTCTCATTTTACAACATATTGCGTTTTCGGTCTGGTGTTTCAGACACAGTTGCTAGAAAACGGTGATACATATCAAAAATCCATTTTTGGTGCAATATCAACTTTAACATGGACCTTCGATTTAGGTTTGTCCGGGAACTGAACTCGAGTTTTTATTACTTTTTGCCCCACCCTAGTATCTATGTATGGTACGTATGTATGTATGCGTGTATATTTATGTATGTATGATATCTCTATGCCGGTATGGTATCTTGTGTCTTGTATATAGACCTATAACGCTTCTTTACGTCTACACTTAATTTGGTTTGTCTGTTTTGGTGAGAAACTAATAAGAGGTAGATTTTACCCATTGACTGGACGGTGGTTTCTGTTCGTCGTGATGTAGGGAGTGGCGGATGAAGGTGCGTCGTAGGACCTCACTCCGTCCGACTGGTCTGCTGTGCCAGCCCAGAGCACTCGAGGTCTCTGTGTGGTTCTACCAGGCGTCTCCTCACCACCACATTCCACGGATTTACCACCCTCCGTCACCACCACCATCTTCGGAGGCATTTCATAGCTGACGCGGTTACAGCTGCCGACGTGATTAGAGTGCTGACACTTGGACGGTAGCTGCCTCCCGTCATTCACGGTTGCTGAGGATGAGACCGGTGGCTGTTGTTTTGTTAAATCTGCATTCTGTTGGCGACGGTGGATGAGGAGGAGCGTTTCATTGTCAGCATCCGAAGGGACCCTTCTGCTAACCTCATCAAATGCTATCTTATTTCCGCTCGATGCTTTCTCCTCATCTCCTCCGTTCGTCCGTCTGCCACTCCCTTCCGGCGCTCTTCGACGAGAGGTCAGTAAATCGATTCCCTGGTCGACAACGATGCTTTTAGGCATCGTTCCGTTCGCAGCTACATCAGCGGCGGCGGCGGTGACGGTGGCCGCGGCGCTTCTGTTCTGGTCATTGGTGCGAATCGCAGAGGGCACGCAGCCACCCCAACCTCCACCACCACCGCCATCATCATCAACGTCATCGCCGCTCCTAATGGCATCAGCAGCTGAAGATGGAAGTGGAATGGAGCAGCCGGCATAATGGCCTCGCCGCGTAGGACGATTAGCGTCCGGTTGAGCTGGACCCCGATCGCAGCTACCGGCGCCGCTTGGGTCAAGGCACGCAGTCCGTCCATCGTCAAAGCAGGCAAGGCCGCGTCGATCAAGTCCAGCGGGGACTGACCGTCCGTGGCTAGCCGTGTCCGGTGTCCGAACACCACCCGTGCGTCTCGGGACGCTCCACGAGAAGTAACCGCCCGAATCGCCATAATCCTGTGCGATGAAAGCCTCTGGTCCCTCTGGTCTGGCGCATGGGATGAGGCCACCGCCTCCGCCCCCGTCGTCGTCTAAGTCATCGCTGTCGTCTACGGTCGTCTGTACACCCTCGACAGAACGACGACAATCGAAGGAGGAGGGCTTTGATCGGCCTCGCGTGGGGCAGGAGGCGTAGGCGTCCATTGGGACTCTCTGCACCGGATATAAGTCGTTTGCTTGAGCGCTAGAAAGGCTGGAAATTCCCGGGAGCCCTTCTGTTCTTTCGTTTTCTCTTTTACTTTGGTTTTGCTGATCTGCGATCTGAATAGCTTTGCTTGCGTGCCGTGTTTCCAATTCAGAAGGCTTGGCTACGCTTAACTTTGCACGAGGGACAAAGGATTTGAGTGAGGATGGAGGGACCAAATCCCGTTCGGTTTCCGATGGAAATCCTCGCAGATTAAAACTGGCGTCGTCTCTTTCCGATGTCGTTTTCCGGTTTGCGTAGTTCTTTCTATCTTGCTTGTGAAGTTCAAGTTCGGAGGTCAAGTCCATGGCGTCACTAGAAATGTTCGCCCCGTTCAAATGCCTGTGGTGGAAGGCTATGTTGTTAACACCAGATGGAGTCTCGCGCGAACACCGGTCGCTTCGAACACACTGTCTCTGTTCCCTCGTCAGACTACTCTCCCTCTGCTCTTCTAAAAGAGACCCCTTTTCAGCGTTTGCCTTTGCTTCCCTTCGATGTTTTGCCAAAGCATGCCTGTTGCCAGTAGTAGCAGAGTTTAACTGACCTTCGACGTAAGGAACTGCTTGTGAGTTCGTGATTGTGCAAGAATCGTCAGTGGGTAACTTGTTGTTGCTGCTGCGAATGCATTCAACGCCAGCGGTGAGACTGAGGAACTGTTTGCGTGTATCAGCGCCACCTGGCGACGTCGACCGATGAGCCGTCGGTTTCTCCTTCGACGTCCGACGACCAATCATTCTGTCTCTGTACAATTCCAGACTGGTCATCAGGGCACTGACCGGATCCACGGAATCGAGCGTCTGGCTGAGGAGACGATCCAGATGCCGCTCGAAGACGTCCAGGGATGACTCCAGATTCCTCCTCTCAGAATCTGTCATCGATGACTCGTCTCTCGTCAGTGGATCTTTCTCGTCGAAACTGCTTCCTTCGTCCGCATCGTCGTCTTCTTCATTGTGGTCGTCTGTGGGTCTCCGTCCTTCCTCAAGGACTTCCTCGAGGGTCTCTTCGAAGCTGAACCCTGTCGTCGTCGACTCACTCGGTCCTCCGCTTGCTATGCTTCCGACGGCGCGTGCTGGACTGCTGCACGCGCCGCCGCTCGAGTCATCACAGTCGTCGCTTCCCGGCGAAAGACGGACGGCATCAGAGTCCATCAGCGACAGCTTCCAGTTGAGCACATCCTCTGGGCTGAATATCTCCTCTGCCGCTGACGCGATGCTAACGACGCGGCGGGGCAACGACCCAACAAACCCTGACACGGTCGAGTAGGACGCTGTGGCAGCGGTGGCACCGCTACTCAACGGTTTGCCTTCGACGAATGTGCGGTGGACGTCGGAGCTCGGAAAGCGTCGGAGGTCTGAGAGTCGGGAGGACTGTGAGCCGTGGCTTGGCGTTGTTTCCTTCTGGGAAGGAGGACGGTTGAGCGTGGAAGACTGAGCGATCTTGCGGCGACTGGGTGGGGCATTTCCGAGGAACCGATCGAGCTGTTCGTTGCGGATCGACGAGGAAGCGGGCGGAGGTGGAGGAGAAGGAATCGAGTCCAGTCTTGTAGGCGGTGTGCCGCTTTCGTCTGATCTTCGTGTAGACGGCCTTCGCCCAAGTGAACCATCGGGAGACTGAAGGATTCGTCCGAAATTGCTCGACTCCGACGAAGACTGCCGTTCGACCTTGTCTCTCCCAGTCGTCGAAGCCTCCTTCGTCCGCTGGAGTTCTGGGGCATCGCGGCCGAAGATGCTGAAGCCAATCTTGCGATCTGCGGGGGTCTGTAGATGGCCCTGCGTCACGCAGCTGTCGCAGGAGCTGGACACCCGTCGGTCGTCTTCCACTGCCGCCGTCGCCCCTGGAACCAAGCGGCGACTGAAGCCTGGACTCGGCGCTTCCGCATTGTCGCTTCTGGCTCCTCTGCTCCGAAAACTCGATGTCTTTTTCAGCGATGATGAAGCGCCAGTATGCGGTTCGCATTCGCTGGCAGTCCTCGTCTTTCCCCGACAGAGGTCAGTGTTTGGGATCCAGACGCTGATGCCATCCCAGCGAGGGGCGGCGGGTGATGCGGCCGTGGAGGACGACGAGGCTTTCTGCAGCTGGAACGGAGGGGGTGTCTTGTGTCGGATGACCCGTCGGGGACTCGGAGAGGCAGAGGTTCTGACGCAGAACGTCCTGTCCAGACTCTTACTCCGACTGTTCGTCTGGCCATCATCCACTGCAGTGTCGATGGTTCGATTCCAAGCGGGAATCTGTTCGTCTATCTGATCGGGAGGGTTCTTGCTAATCCAGACGGGTTGGTGATGAAGCTGAGCATCAATAACTTCGTCTACACATCTCCTTCCTCCACGTCCTACTTCGGCATCCGGGTACTGCACCAGGGGCGCTCCGCAGTCGGCGCAGTTGCCGCTTGTTGGAGTGCCGCTGCCGGAACAAGCCTCGCTATCCATCTAGTGGGAACGGATGGAAACAAGATGCGGAGTTGCTGCTGCTGCTGCTGCTGCTGCTGTGTCCGCCGAAAGGGCGAAGGAGGAGAAGGAGGAGGCGGATGTAATATGCGTCCACATGCATCCACAAGAACTGTCGAATTGGACGGCGCCTGCACTTCCACTCCTGACACATCTATTCATATAATCTCGGCTTTTTATTGCAAATTCTGAGGCGGCGGCACCCAATACAAACGCCAGTCTCCTATGGAAAGCCAAGACACACAGAATATTAGTCACCGGTTATGATACGCTTTGTAATAAAATATAGACATATCCTGGGCAAATTAATTGCCAATAACGGCTGCAGTTGATTGGTTCCTACTCTGTGTGTCTACGTACCTTTGAATAGATTTTCATAGACTGCTACTGCTACAGCTGTAGTGGTCCTACTCTCCCGCTGTCATATAGTGTAGGAAGGGACCATGAGCTAGTATTTAATGCTCACATATGCGCTGATTAAATATAATACTCAGATAATGAATCAAATAATAAATCATAATTGTAATAAACAATATCTCATCGTGTTTATAACCACCATTGTCGTCGCTGATGACATCATGCATTTAAAAGTTTTATAATTTTGAGGTTAATCCATGTCACTTTATGTGTTGACTTCCTCATCACAACCGTAATAATTACCTCTCGACATTCTCATATGGCGTTCCAATCATCATCATCATCATCATCATCATCATCATCATCATCATCATCATCATCATCATCATCATCATCATCATCATCATCATCATCATCATCATCATCATCATCATCATCATCATCATCATCATCATCATCATCATCATCATCATCATCATCATCATCATCATCATCATCATCATCATCATCATCATCATCATCATCATCATCATCATCATCATCATCATCATCATCATCATCATCATCATCATCATCATCATCATCATCATCATCATCATCATCATCATCATCATCATCATCATCATCATCATCATCATCATCATCATCATCATCATCATCATCATCATCATCATCATCATCATCATCATCATCATCATCATCATCATCATCATCATCATCATCATCATCATCATCATCATCATCATCATCATCATCATCATCATCACCATCATCACCATCATCACCATCATCATCATCATCATCATCATCATCATCATCATCATCACCACCATTGCCATCGCCATCGTCATCGTCATTGTCATTATCGTCGCTATTGCCATCGTCATCATCGTCATAATCAGCATATCATAGCCATCATCATCATCATCAACGCTGGATCCCTAGCGAGGACAGAATCGAATAAGATCCCTCCTCCTCTTTGGTCGGGCTCTATTGGTTGGCTCTGTTCCATCATACACACGAGAGCTGTTTGCGCCGCTTTTAGCTCAGTCAGGTCACCGGTTGCTTTGTTCATCCGTCCATGGAGATCTTCTGGTCCCTCGCTGCAATACGTCAACACGAGTGTACCGTGCCATCTCGTGTGTTGATCCATCCCTTTGTAACAAACTTCCTGTAGAGTGTGGACATTTCAGCTGTCCTTTTAAACTCTGCTCAAGTTACATTTTCTAGCTATGTTAAGACCCATCTATCCTGATCCTTGTACAGCCATGTTCTTAGCGCATTTGATGGGTTCCAAAAATGCGCTTTATAAAAGTCCAGATACGTACATACACAGACATATTGCAATCATCATAATACCTTCTGATATCCCCATTATCATCATCGGCATCGTTATCATAATCATCATAATCACAATCATCATTACTGTGAAGTCTCTCATCATCTTTACATTCTGACATCCTATCTAACAGTCACATCATCAATATCATCAATATCATCAATATCATCATCATCATCATCATCATCATCATCATCATCATCATCATCATCATCATCATCATCATCACCATCATCATCATCATCGTCGTCATCATCATCATCATCATCATCATCATCATCATCATCACGTTTGCCATTGTTGCCATTATTTTAGTTGTAATCTGGTTCATAAAGTAGCCTAAGACGGGATATAATGCAGATATATATTAGAGTGGTCCAAAAAAGTAAAATTTAGAAATTTGTTTCTCCACAATGCTGCCCTTGTTACATATAATATTATAAATTTTCTGAAAAATTTTGAAGTTAATCTGAGAATATTTAGAGGTCGCTATGAATTATCACTTTTTGGATAAACAGCGAAAAACAGCAAATAACGAGTTTTTTTTATAATTATATACATGTTTTATTTTTATTTCTCGACAGTCAGTAACAGGAAGAAACAATAATAAAACAATTGAAAAACTGTTAACTGGTATCTAAAAATGTCAACAGTGAGAAGCATTAGTCTTGAAAATAGTCTTTCATAAAAAAGTCACTGTTGACATTGATACAAATGAATGCAGAACGAATGCAACATTTAAAAACTGGTGATATGTAGTTTGTCAAGTCTGGGTATGCAACTGGGTATCAACTATGCATACCAGCAGTTTACAATGTTTTCCTTTTGGTGATCATTATTTGTCATGGCGGCTATATATGGGGTGGGGTACAGCTGGTGGTGGCACTGGACTAACTGGAGCAAGAACTGCTACTGATCTTAATCTTTTCTGATCGTTTCATTGTATTTCTGGATGAGCAGAATGCCACATTCAGCGCTGTTATTGACCCCCTTCATGGTTTTGACTCTTGCCTTCAACTTCTTGTAGGACTCGTCATCTTCCCATTCTTCTGGGTCCTTTGAATGGAAAATCTCGGCCTCCTCCTTCCTGTAATACTTAACAACTTGAAGAGGTGCATGGTTTTCTTCGTCGCAAAGTTCTCCAGTCTCCAGAAGTCAGTGACTATGGTGGCATTCACCATCCACAGAGCCGATGGAGTCTTTGCTAGCTGGAGGTTGGCTACCATAGCCCTCTTGACAATTGGGTCATCCCGACTCGAACAGTGCCAGTCCTATGAGCTGTTTGGAAAAGTACCAAAGATGACAAGACAATTATGCTGTGGAGGCGGTATCGGCAACAAGGCGATTCGGATACATCTTGAGCAGGCTAAGTATCTTGGCATCATTCCATGCAGCATTCAATACATGCCAAAAACGGCCATACACAATTGCAACAAAAAGGGAAAGCTTTGTAAGTCTACTTTTCACTCTGGTCGTCAGCGTCAGCTGGTCGAAGAAGCTCAAGGTAATCCTCCATGGGCTGTTGTTGGTTGATGGCAGTTGTGTAAAATGATATCATCTCCTCCCGTAGGCTGTGCATTTCATCACCAGAGAGCCCATCTTTTGCTGGTGTGTAATTCAGCTGCTGTATGTATGGTCATTTCTTGTGGAATCTCTTAAATAGGCCAACCTCGGGTCCCCTAGTTGCGCCAAACAGAGCTGTCAAGACACTGAGCACTGGGAACTACCTCCATGACAATCAGTCATTAAGAGCTCATGACCCACTGCTTCTTCATTGATAACACAAGCTCCTTGATGGATATTTGTATTGGACAAAGTGGTGTCAAATACTAGCCCCTTTGCACCAATGCAACCACAAACAGCTCCACGATCTGAAAGGTTGACCCTCTTTAAGGCACGTGCAACCTCTGTATTAGAAACTGTGTTCCTCTAGAGATTATTTGTCACTACAACAGTTTGTAGGCACTAGCAGGGCCTTCACAATGCAACAATTACATGTTCTTATTGTTCTATTCATTTGAAAACAAAGTTCTGAACAATATACGACCAAAATTTTATCCGAAATGCGTTTATCGGAAAATTGTTGAAATCGTCACTACCTTCCGCAAAATTGTTGAAATCATAGCGACCCCTAAAACTACTCAGATTGATTCAATTTTTGGCATGGTTCTTCTTTATACATAGTGAAATAAGGGCAGCCTTGTGGAGAGAGTTTTTGAACACTTTGAAATTTAACCATGTGCATGTGGACCACCCTAATATATATAGAATACAAATGCAACTGTAAATCGCATTTGCAAATGGGAATCTATGCAATATAATGTAACGTATTGTGAAGCATATCGAATCAACGTATATGAAATATAATACCTATTTCTGACAGTCTCAAAAGTGTTCGGTTAAGCGTAACGCCATTGTAAAAGTGATGGCTTTGTATCGATTGCTTTGGTATTGCTGGAACCTTCTTCCGTTCTGCCTTCCCATTCCACTTCCAGAAGAACGTGATCAGAACAACAAAGCGTTCCAATTCGGAATTAGCTCGCGCTATTATTGTTCCGACGAGTCGTGCTAAAATCGGCCTCTGGTGCTGATTCGCCAAGTGGTTACGACGGGTAAAGGGACAGCTGCGAAAGCACCGAAGTGACCAATGGTCAGTAAAGAACGGACCTGCAGCTTCGTATACTCAGTGATTGGTTTCGTCTCAGAAACTGCAATAAAGCTAAGTGAATCCTGGATCAAAGGGTTCAATAGGACAAATCAATGAGAAATGAAAGGAGCATACGGGTACGAAATGACCTTGAAATGAGAGACGCTCTTCTGATGCGTCGTCTTGGGATGGAACTATACGTTGGTTGACATGAAACACAATGGGTCGCCACTATTAACCACACAATAATTTGTGAACTAAGATAATTAACATAAATCTAATCTAATAGTTGGCCTACAAATTAGCGGTCTTTTAACTTAGCCTAAAACAAACATTTTTTGAATAATTAACCTACAGTGCCGTAAAACCATTACAATTATTGTTTGGTGACAAAGGACCATTAATTTTGCCTTTTTCATTTCTGTGTATTCTGTTGCCGTTTTCTAAGGATAAGAGTGACAATCGAACCCAATGACTTCTGTTACACCATTATCATCATAACGAACAGAGCATCAATCGAGGGTCGCTTCAAGTAAATTCAGAGTCATTATCCGTTAGAGAAGCCAAGTCGGAATCCAATGTCAGATAAACCAGAAGTAAAGCTATGGAGGGTATCAAAGCTGAAATAGATGAGTCTTAAGCTTAGTTTTGAACGGCACCACGCCACAGAACACACATAACTCGGCCGTGAATCTCAAAGTCTTGGACCAACGACCTCGAACCAGAGAGTCCAATTATACAGCAAGAGTCAAAGACTCTGTTGATCGAGTGTTACGTTTGCTCGTATGAGCGGATTGCGCAAGCGGTGTATACATTGCGGCTGATTAAAATTTATATAATGCATTATGAAATATAAAACAGAACTGAAGACGAAGAGCAGTCCCATAAGCTAGCCCTGAGGCAGCATGAAGTGTTAGCGACTTCAATTTCTTAGCCTCAGCTTATGAGGGCTGGTGGCCAGTCCTCTCCCTCGCCGTCTCATCTTCCCACCGACAGTGTACTTACTCATTGTAGCTGAGTTAGCTAGATGGTGCAGGTGAAGCAGAAATATCGAACCAAATGTCTGCCCTGGCGGGGATTTAAACCCCCGACCTCTCGATTGACATTCCAGCACGCGACCACTACACCTTCACGAACTGCATGAACTATACAGTATAAATTAAGATAACGACGTAGCATAGCACTTGACATAACGTAACAAAACATGAGTTCGAAGTAGTTCATAAAACATTTCACCTGTATCCGAACAGCTGCAAATGACCGAGTATGTTCATTTATTGTAGACCCGAGTAAACGTAAAACATGGCAGAACGCTGGCGAGCTTCGAGTGTCACTCTTGTCCTTAGCAAAAGGCAACAGAATGAACAAAAAAGTTAAAAAGGCGAAATTGGTGGTCCTTTGTCACAAAACAATAATTATAATAGTTTAACGGCACTGTAGGTTAATTAGTCAAACAATGTGTGCTTCATGCTAAATCACAAGACCGCTAATTTGTAGGCCTACTATTTTGATAGCGCTACAAGAAAAGCGCATAAGCAAGGTTTCTACACAGCATCGAAAGGAAGACTGAGAGAGAGAGGGAGTGAATACCACGGAGACGTAGAAGACGGAAAAGTCTCTGTGGGTTCGTTGCAACGTCAACTCATCTAAACAATTCTTGCATCAGGACAAAAGAGAGAAATTGGACATTTTCAGACAGGACCGTGATGAATGTGAATCGAATCGGTTTAAGCGATTACATTTACATCGACACATTTCGGAAAGGTTCGCACAGCGAAGTCGGAAATTGCTGCCGTCCTCAGCAAACGTTGACGAAAATCCACCATCCCACCACCCTATCCTATGCCCCGTTGATTTAATTTCGTCCTAGAGATACGTTTTCGTCGGTCAATCACCGGCACTAGACGACCTAAGCAATACGGACAACTCCTTTATCGTCACATAAACGAACTGTGGGCACAGATTAAAGGACTGTCGAGAAGAATTTCTGAGCTGGAACCTTCACCCTTTAACCACGTCTGATCACTTGGATCACTATGCGAAGTCTCAAAGATTTGTTAAGGTCAACCCAAATTAACGAAAATAAATAGACCTGCTAACGTTCCTGTTGTTGTTACTGACTTTGTTATTGTTATTGTTGTTAGAGGTAGTAGTAGACTACATTGACTACAATAGTAGTAGGGCCTATAGGCAGCAGCAACAACAACAACAATAACAGAGGTGGGAGAAATAAGAACAGCAGTAGCAGCAGTAGATAACTAGATGTGTGTGCTCTTCAGGCAGAAGTTCTCCTCGCGATTCGTCTTCTCTGTATTATTCAGTTTTGCACTTGCGATTATATACTACTGCCTTTAATTAATTTGTGTTACAGTTCGATGTTGTTTTTTTCTGGTCAAATTTTGAGTTCAATTCAAACCCAATAAATATAATATTGAATTGTCTACGTGATAATTCTCTTTTGGCTTGACAGCTATATAAAATATGCTAATACTGTAACACACCATGATTTCGTGTCAGCTGAACTAAAGTATCTCATCGTAACAAACAGAGGATTAAGCATTGATACAACATCTGACATTGGACCATCTTCCTGAGAAGACATGTCCACATATTTAACTGTGATCCCAGTGAATTTTTTAAGGTCACGCGTTCAAAAAATCTTTCTGTGTTTGCTTGTACAGAAGTAGTTCACTGATTCTCAAAGGAAGCCGTAGTTCGCCGAAAACTTTGAAGCAATTATATCATTTACCATGACATTTTGAAGACCGCGCTTTGACGTAGAAATGATTTAACGACCTCTCTGGCCATCGGGTAGATTGTTAAATAAGAAAACTATATCCTCACTTCGTACGTCTTTAATTAGCCTAACTAAGATTGTTGTGATGTCGCGCACAGACCGCTCTAACAATGACGCAAACTATCCATCGCATTACCTACAGGCAATTGCCGACTAAATTAATCAAGCATCTAACAATGTTCAATACTAGGTCAAACGTCAAACCTTCTGCAGTTTTCCTCCGAATAGTTCAGGACATGCGCGTTTTAAAAGCAGAAATTTCTACTTGTGTAAAATATGTTTCACTATATATACGATTCCTGCCAATTAAACTCCCTGTTTCACTTTTCACTCTCCCTGCCGATCAATCGATCTGCCTCTCCTCTGGCTTCCTCTCCCTTTGTCAGTCTTCCTTTAACCCTATCTACCGCGGTCAGTATCTTTTTTCCCCTTCGCTTCCCAGTCAATCATGTCTGTCACTCCTGGCCTACCTTCAACCCTTAGTTCAACTACCCTTCCTTCTCCTCCTTCTCCTCCTCTTCCCTCTCTCCATCGAGTGCTTACTTTATCCACCCGAGCATCGCTATAGCTCTATGCACCAACACCGTTATCGCATTATTTGAGCGTTTTCTGACGTTTGAGCGATAATTTGACGAGAAATTGGCACATCAGTCGACGATACGTATATCCAGCCGACCGCAATGCACCCGTTTGTTTTGGACATTTAGATTCTGGTCAGTAAGTAAGTAAGTAAATAATCTCTTCTGAGTCTGCATAAACTCTGATCGCTTAACTTAATTATGGCCTTATATGTACGTGGCCCAGTGTCAATAACGCAGATTAGCCAAGGTATTGTGAGATGCAGTAGGCTATGGTTAGATCAGATATAATGGCCAAGGAAGGATTCTAGTGTATTCTAGGATTCTAGAATTCTAGCGTACATAAAGAAGACAAAATACACAAGGTCAGGTAAAATTAATGGCAGTTATGTAAAATGCAGAAAACCTACATGTAGTATACTTGGTTGTGGTATTTTATGCTGGAGTCAGGGCGATAGGCGCGAGAGGGCGCCAATGGGAGTGGGCATCAGTGTACACCTTCATTAGTTGACAAAATGAGCAACTCTTAAATGAAGTCACGGCAAGTTTGTGTTGTGGGAATTTTTTGTGGCACAAAAGCAGATGTGAACACAAATAATGTAATGAGTAGATGACATCAACCGTGACGAGGGAAATCGCGCAGTTGCTTGGAATATTGTATAATGTGAAATAATTTGGGGCAATGCAATTTAATGTAATGTTAAATGTATTTTTTGGCAGAGCAACTTCAAGAAAACCTCCTCTCTAAGGTCACACCAAGGTCGTGAACGGTAGAGAGAAGGAAGCATCAGGAAAGCCATGGCTTTCGATGGATGTAAAGTGCAGCTTTAAGAGTTACATACGTCAGTTACAAATCTGAGTAACAGTCCGTAGGCATTCATGCTCACAGTGCTACTAAAGACGTAGACCCAAACATTGTCAGCATACTATTTTGGGACTATGGACTGTTCGTGTGTGTGTGTGTGTGTGTGTGTGTGTGTAGGTGTGTGTGTGTGTGTGTGTGTGTGTGTGTGTGTGTGTGTGTGTGTGTGTGTGTGTGTGTGTGTGCGCATTTGTATGGATGCATGTGTAGAGGGAAGGCGTGGTGATTGTGCAAAGACATCGGGCATCGAGATTGTGAGCAGATTCTCAGAGGCTTATCAATGACGTTATCACCGCCACTTTCTTACGCAATTCCAGATCCACCGTCGATAGTAATAGGGTCAGACGGCCGTGAAAGGGTTGATCGAGAAGAAGGAGGGGTAAGAATGAAGGGGCAGGGGATGGATGAAGAGAAGGTGTAGTAGGGAAGAAGGAAGGAGCGGATAAATGATCGACTGACGCGGACCTCATAGAGTCTACGACTGGAACTCTAATCCATCGTCCGATCTCTGCCTACAATCAGCAACAGCTGCCATTCACTCTTCTCTCCTCCGAAACCAATCTCCTTATCTACGTCACCACCCTTCTTCTTCTCTTTTCAACCTCCTACTCCTCCTTGCCTTCCTCCTTCACTTTCTTCATCTTCATTCAACTCCTTATCTTTTGAAATCTTCTTCCCTTTCACTCTCCACTTTCTGAGACTCAAAAATCTGTATAAGGTCCACAAAAGTCCACATCGTTTCATTTTAGATATTCATGTCGTCAGTACTGTTACGCTCTGTCAGCTCTTTTCAGTGGAACCGACAGAACATAACTGGCAATGAATAGAACTACAGCTTCCCACTATAGTTACATACAGTCTGGGTGTGTCATTGTCAATGCGACAGGTTTATAAACATAAGCAAACAGCTTAATCACACTCTCACTACTATACTCACTCATTCGACCTATCTCTCACTCACACACACACTTATTCATTTACTTGCTCACTCATACACTCACTGACTTGCACAATAACTCGCTCACTAAAACACTCACACAATAATTTTATTAGCACATTCGCTCATTCAATTACTCGCTCAGTCACTCACGTACTCTCTTACTCACGTACTCGCACACTTAGTGTGTAACGGCTCATACAAGAACCAATACATCCAGTGATATGTAACGGCTTAATGCTCCTAATTAGACGGAAATATGTCTTGCAATGACAATTATGACACTAGACAATTGTGTATTGTAAACGAACGAGAGATCTGTATGTAGTCACACTCGTTCTGTTGTCAGGAGGCGCTACAGTTGAGCAATGTGTGCTCATGCTCATGATTAAAAACACGTACATTGTGCATGATGCAACCAGCTGGTTGTTGAATGACAGCCAATCTGTCTGGCTCTGTACACAACTTGGTACATAGATCGCTTTTTCAAGACTTAGATTTTTAAAAGTATTTCCGTCCCAGTTTCGTCGTTACATAAAGACGGGGAAAAGACATTTCGTAAACGTACGGCTGCAGCAGAACGACCCGCTTCATTGCTTACGAAGGAAGGAATGGGGAGGATGGAAGAAATGGAGGTGAAGAGATGGAGGTGAACAAAAGAATGGGGGAGGAAAGAATGGAGAGTACGGAAGGAATGGGAAGAAGGAAGGAATGAGAGGAAGGAATTGGAGCATGGAAGGAATGGGAAGGAAGGAATTAGAAGGAAATAAGGCATAAGGAGGAGTTAAGGAATGGAGACGACAAATTAGGGTAGAGAAGGGCCACGGGAAGGCTAAGGCCGGCCTGGATATTGATACACGACTCGATACAATTGGATATTTGAATACGCAAACTGATACTGTAGAAGAATTAACTTTAGTACAACATCAGATCTAGTAGATATCGCTTGATCAATTCATTAAATGGCGAGCATATACTTCAATGATATAACAGCAGAAGAATGGATGGAAAGGAAATCCATTCGATGAGGCCATTGTCGACTAAAACGCCCTCTTTGGAAATGTTTAAGAAGAAGAAGACGACGTGGAAGAGGAGCAGCCGATTGCAAAACGCATCCCAACGGAAACGTCCAAGTTGCTCAGAAACGACGGCGAAAGAAATCAATTACTCAACGAACGCATCCTAGATCACACTAGAAGTCTGAACCAAATAAAATTATCCAGCAAAATTCACATGCGATCAACTAATCGATCGCAAATGACAGGCTAGGTGCTCCCATCTTGATCAAGGCACATGCGCGATTCCCTCACTCAGTTGCAGGGGTCTCATGAATTTCAGTCAGCGTTGTTGGTGGGAATGGACCGAGAACCTGTTGAGCAGATTTAGGGCATGTCAGCTTACTTATTTATACCCAGGGCTAACTTTTATGATATAGGCCAGGGGTCTCCAAAGTACGGCCCGCGGGCCACATCCGGCCCGCGAAGGTCTCTATTCTGGCCCGCGGAACTCTCCTTGAAAAACAAAACAAATTGGGAAAATTGATAATTTTAACGCCGCTGTACTCTGACATGCATCTGGACCTGTCATCTGTCCTAGAGCCTGTTGTTTCCACTGTTAACTACATTCGATCTCATGGACTCAATCATCGCCAATTTCGTGACCTCCTGCTGGAAATGGATGCTGAGTTTCCAGACCTACCTTACCATACTTCAGTGAGATGGCTTAGCTGTGGAAAAGTTCTGGCTCGATTTTTTTAGCTTCGAACTGTGATTGAATCATTCTTAAATGAGAAGAACCGTCCACTTGTGTTGCTCACAGACAGTGAATGGCTCTGGAAATTTAGCCTTTTCAGCAGATTCAACCATGCACCTGAATGATTTCAATCTACGAATGCAGGGTGAAACTTCACTCATTTGTGATTTGTACTCCAAGGTGAAAGCTTTTCGTCAGAAGTTAACATTATTTGATACTCAGTTAGCAAGAAGCTGCTTATCTCACTTTTCACGCTGTGACAAATATAGCCAGGAAGCTGCGACTCCGTTTCCAAGCTTGTTTGCTCAAGATGTCATTTCCGTTTTGAAACAACAGTTCCAGGAACGTTTCTCTGATCTCGATGCATGCTCTTCGAAAATAAGAACCTTCGAAAATGCTTTTGACTCTGTCATTGAAGACTTACCTCCTGACTTACAAATGGAAGTTATCGATTTGCAATTCAATGACATCCTGAGGGACAAATTTAAGGAAGGAAATTTGATTGAAGTCTACAAATGCCTTCCATCTGACCAATATGTTCATTTAAGAAACTTTGCTCGTGAATTCATTTCAGTTTTTGGCACTACCGGTACGTATTTGTGAGAAGACTTTTTCCAAGATGAAGTACACGAAATCCTGCTACAGATCGCAATTGTCTGATGAACATTTGAATGCCTTACTTATGATTGGAACCACTCACTTTGAACCGTAGTTGGATAGAATTATTTCAGAAATGCATCTATTTCATGCTTCTCACACTAATCAGGACTAACGAAAAACCATCTTAATTGTTATTGATATCTGCATTGAAATTCTGCACTGCATCAGACCTCAGGAATAAATAGTCTGCTAACAGTTATTCATTCGCGGTTTTTTTCGGGGTTTTGGCCCGTGGAGCTTTAGAAAGTCAGCAATGTGGCCCCCCCGCTGGAAAACTTTGGAGACCTCTGATATAGGCCCACTTTAAAGGCGCTTTGCTAAGTGTATTACTAACTGACTAACTAACTGTCTTGGCAAAGAGTAGGGTAATAAACCCATTGTCTCGCTCTTATACTGCTTGGCATCTCAAGTATGCGGCCAGGAACTGACAAGATCTTGCGACTCAGCTACACACTCGACAGCAACATCAGCAAACAACAGGATAAGTGGTTGAGTATAACAAACTAGAAGAAGAAGAAGAAGAAGAAGAAGAAGAAGAAGAAGAAGAGAAGAAGAAGAAGAGAAGAAGAAGAAGAAGAAGAAGAAGAAGAAGAAGAAGAAGAGAAGAAGAAGAAGAAGAAGAGAAGAAGAAGAAGAAAGAAGAAGAAGAAGAAGAAGAAGAAGAAGAAGAAGAAGAAGAAGAAGAAGAAGAAGAAGAAGAAGAAGAAGAGAAGAAGAAGAAGAAGAAGAAGAAGAAGAAGAAGAAGAAGAAGAAGAAGAAGAAGAAGAAGAAGAAGAAGAAGAAGAAGAAGAAGAAGAAGAAGAAGAAGAAGAAGAAGAAGAAGAAGAAGAAGAAGAAGAAGAAGAAGAAGAAGGAAGAAGAAGAAGAAGAAGAAGAAGAAGAAGAAGAAGAAGAAGAAGAAGAGAAGAAGAAGAAGAAGAAGAAGAAAAGAAGAAGAAGAAGAAGAAGAAGAAGAAGAAGAAGAAGAAGAAGAAGAAGA
This sequence comes from Allolobophora icterica, assembly GCA_963556255.1. NCBI lineage: Eukaryota > Metazoa > Annelida > Clitellata > Crassiclitellata > Lumbricidae > Allolobophora > Allolobophora icterica. The sequence goes on along the minus strand of OY744609.1, from coordinate 44,379,119 downwards.
AGAAGAAAAGAAGAAGAAGAAGAGAAGAAGAAAGAAGAAGAAGAAGAAGAAGAAGAAGAAGAAGAAGAAAAGAAGAAGAAGAAGAAGAAGAAGAAGAAGAAGAAGAAGAAGGAGAAGAAGAAGGAGAAGGAGAAGAAGAAGAAGAAGAAGAAGAAGAAGAAGAAGAAGAAGAGGAAGAAGAAGAAGAAGAAGAAGAAGAAGAAGAAGAAGAAGAAGAAGAAGAGAAGAGAAGAAGAAGAAGAGGAAGAAGAAGAAGAAGAAGAAGAAGAAGAAGAGAAGGAAAAGGAAAAGAAGAGAAAACAGAAAAAGAAGAAGAGGAAGAGGATGTAGAAGAGGAGGAGAGAAAGAGGAGGAGAGGGAGAGGAGGAGAAGCAGAGCGCATCCCAACGGAAGCGACCGAGTGCTAATCATGTCCAGCCGAGAGACGTCTGCTTGGACGAGTATGATGGAACACGCACTTGCACACAGTAGGAATGGAGTCAGGATTGAAATTAAATTAGACGAGCTCTCTGCCATTCCGTGGGGAATGGCGTCGCCTCCGCCATGGACTGGACACAGACTGGACACAGACTGACCAGACACCAGACGAGAAATTGTCCCAAAGACGGACGCCGCCGCCGATGCGCCAATGCCGATGCCGATATGTAGAGCTGACCGGTGGTGGACATGTCTCAGGCATCACGGCATCAATCATATCGAGCGATAATAGGGGAAAACTCGAATCAAGCGGCGGATACACTGTACAGGACACGACGGTCTGCATTTCCTCTTCTTTGATTGTCTATCTGCATCGATCCCTGCGTACTGGTGTGTGTGTGTGTGTGTGTGTGTGTGTGTGTGTGTGTGTGTGTGTATTTGTGTGCTAATAACTATGATCCACATAAATATATATAGACTTCATTATATGCATAGGTCATCTATACCTCGACCTATTCTGCGTGTGACAATAACTTACAAACTATTGCGTATTCGTAAATATGAGTCCAGAATCAGGCAAATCCAGGAGTCACTGCAAACGATTGTAGTAGTTTAAGGACAGCGTATGGCAACAAAGGCCCTCTTGCCGTCAGTTGCGGATTTTTACTGGTTTCTATTCGTGTTTGTACTTTATTTCAATTTGCAATTTTCGTCTAAATGTTCTTCTTGTTGTTGTCTGGCCGTTTCGGGTCTTCATCAGAGCGGTCTCTCCCCGGCTAGAAGTTGTGGGCTGGTTCTGAAATTACACTGCATTCCCGGAGGAGTCCCCAGCTCCTCCTTCGACAGAAACCTCTGCCAACCGGTTCCTTCCGCAGGTCGTGCACCACTCGACTCATTCAACCGCGTTTCAGTTTTCCTCTTTCTGTATCTTTCTGTATCCTTTCTCTGCTTTCTCTCAGTTTGTGTTTTCGCGCCTTGTCGGAGCTGTCTTCCCCGGTCAGAAGTCGTCGGCCTGGTTCGGATATTACACTGCTTTCCCGGAGGTTTCCAATAACTCCTTCGACAGCAACCTCTGCCAGCCGGTTCCCTCCGTCGGATGGATGCCATTCCGACTTCAGCCGCACATCTCCGTCTCTTCTTCTTTTTCCTTTTGTTGTTCTCTCAGACCCGTTCGTTATTGTTGTTTTGTTTCTTCTGGACGGTCATGTTCTCCATGTAGTACCACGCCTCCGTCAGACACGCCCCTCACACGGCAACGACCAACCGGCCGCCCGCACAGACGACGACTTACGTTTCAAAAATAACGTATTCCTTTTAATGTCTAAGACCATATTATGTTGTCTGAGGAGTCACTGCAATGCTATACCTTCTTATAAGACCATAGCCACGGTAGCTAACTGCTACTCATGTACGTTTGCATGTATGTATTCATATATGTAAATTTAATTACGTATGTATGTGTTGTGAATGTGGATTGGTTGACGCTTTAAAGAGCGATGGATTATGGAAACTTAGCAGCGGCCAAACGCTTGCACAGAAGGGAAAACTTTTGGAGCGATCTACGATTGCGCAATGGTGGAAGCTTTGGAAAAACCCAAGCAGACGTAATCGCAAGGGTCACATCGATCAGTCAAAACCAGTCGAAACCAGTCTGGGTCGATATGATGTAGAGGCAGGGTAGACGGAGCAGAGGAAGAATCGAGTGGCAATGGTCGATCGTGTATTCTTTTGATAGCTTTGAGACGGAAATGTTGTTGATGAGCAATTGCAAATGTCTAGAGATTAGGCTTACATCATCGAAGAATTAGATGATGTGTCACTTGACTGTTTCTTTTATTTGATAAAACGCAATAACTCACAGACTGTGTCTTATATCATGTAGGGTCACGTTACAGATCGGATGGGTCGATAGTTCGAGGCCAAAATCGGGTGTGAACTTCCCGAAAGTGGTGACAAGATGTATATCTGTATCAGTGCTCGAAATGGACCGGAACGCACCGGAACGCCGTTCCGGTTCGTCAAATGAATTTAGCGTTCCGTTCCGGTTCGTCAAATGAATTATTGTGGAAAATACTATGAAATTAACGTGAATGCTCCCATATCTTTGACTAGCGTTCCGTTTCGTAAAATTTTCCATTTCGAGCACTGATCTGTATATTTGTGTATTTGTAGGCCTATGTTTGTATGCTTCAGGCCCGCGTAACCCAATCAGCAAGGTAGTCAGCTACATATATGGACCCTCGCAGCATCAGAGGATCCCATTCTACACAGTCTTGTTGTCCTCGAGACCAAGGTCTTGGTCTCGAGTGCACTCGAGTTCGTTTTTAAAAGTCTTGGTCTTGGTCTTGGTCTTGAGTCTTGAGACCAAAGGTCTTGGTCTTGGTCTTGAGGTTCAAGGTCTTGGTCTTGGTCTTGGTCTTGAGGTTCAAAGTCTTGGTCTTGGTTTTGCAAGATCAAGACCAAGACCGGCTGTCAAATGAACAGCCATTAATTGTAACAAACGGCAAGAATTTTAAAATTTATAAAATAATTGCTCATACAGTTATTGCTTTAGTATTTACACGGTGTGAATGAGGCTTCACTGTTGTTTGGACAATTATTTTGACTTCCGGTTATTTAACATGGAATGATTTCAAGACAGACTCATGATTAATTTGTACATTTACATCCGGTTCTTGAAAAGCTGCTTTGTGTGCTAGCGATTTCAGCACTTGTAGACCGTGTTTTTTCACATGGCAGAATTTTTATGAGGCCCCACAGGTCACGTCTTGGTCAGAAAATTCTGAGCAAATTTTTTTTTTATAAATTCAACAGGTATTTGGATAACATTTCACATGAGGACTTTTGTAAATACGAATTCGGAATTCTCTGCAGTCTCCATTTAGAGTTGTTTTGCTTGAATAAAAGAAAAGACTCATGTTTTCATTAAAATAACGAGTAGTCCGACTGGACAATTTTTTTGTAAGGAATAGCAGTTTGGATACGACTGTGGTTTTCTGGGTCTTGGTCTCGGTCTTGGTCTTGAGATTAAAGGTCTTGGTCTTGTCTTGGTCTTGAGTTCGAGGTCTTGGTCTTGGTCTTGGTCTTGAGGTTCAAGGTCTTGGTCTTGGTCTTGGTCTTGAGGTTCAAGGTCTTGGTCTTGGTCTTGAGCTTTAAGGTCTTGACAACAAGACTGATTCTACAGCACCTAACATGGTGCTTCTAGGGCAACCCCGGTCAATAACCTCTCGGTCAATAGCCCCCCGTCAATACCGCCCGCCAATAACCCCTAGGAAATTGCACTGTGGCTAATAACCCTCTGGCCAATAACTTCTGAGAAAATAGCCCCAGTCAAAATAACCTGGCCAATAACCACCCTCTCCCCAAACTTAACAAGCAAGCTCATTCAGAAAGGTTCAATATGTTTTATTCTTGTAAATTATATACTTTGCTTTACTGTAACACCTGACAGTGTAACAATAACTGTGCATAAATGTGTTGACAGGAAATGTTGTGTGCAATGCCTCGCAGATAATTCAGAAAATCTCGGTTGTTGTAGTTGGAGACGATTTGCAATATTCGGGCATTGCTACACACTGCAACTACCACAAAGAACCAAATCGTGTACAATGGTTTGCTTTACCATAGAATAAAGCAACCTTGAAGCTATGAACTTGTGATCTGTAATAACAGTAATTGTAGCTGTAATTATAGTAACTTGCAGACATCGGTAACAGAACTGAGTAGGCTAATACTAAAATGTGCCAACAAGACTGCATACACCTAACAAAATCAATATCAGACTTGTATCAACTACAACATCTGTTCAGATGACCGCAAATATCACACTATTATATGCTGTCAACAAGCTAGCCTGACGACTAGATAACCCTCAAACTTCAATATAGGCCTACCAGCTAACCTAGAATAATTTTGCCTAATTGATATAACCTGCAAGATCTATAGCAAGACCTATATATAAGTTCTTAATTAGCAAGATCTATATCGACGGTGCACATAACCAAATACCGAAATGAGATCGATGCCATGTGGTAATTAAGTCAACATGTAGGCTAATTAGATGCTAATTAAGCTTCTTGAACATACACAGATTCTAGATAAACAAGAACGATGTCAAACGGTACATGATTGTGGAGTTGCTCGCCGCATGAAAGTTGACCTGTATATCATGTATACTTAATGTGGAGTAATAAAATTCCACCAATACTGTGTGTGGCGTTTGGCGCACGCTTATCAATTCTACTAATAATCATAGCTTGATGCTTTATGAGTTGTTTGCACATACATATTTAAAGATGAATATTGGGTTTTATTGGCCGGGGGGAGGTTATTGGCCGGGGGTCATTGCCCAGGGATTATTGGCATGATACCTAACAGTTTTTGCGCAGCGTTTTATCGCCATCTGATCTATATGGACAATCCCTCTGACGCGCCGCAGCTCTACGTGTGGCTTTAAAGTAGCGCTTCAGAAATGTCGAGATTGCGATAACGATTACGATTAATGGGCATGCCTTTGGGAGCCGATTCGCGGTGGGTAGACACCGCATTACCCTGTGTCTAAGGGTCACTAGAGTAATTAATTGGGTCTGGTATGTTTGTATGTATGAAAAACTACAATGCCTTATTACAGACAAATTATAGGCCTAAGGGCCAATACATGATACATGCAGATAATTATGTTTACAATCTAAACAAATTCATATACCCTTACTATACCTGTTGTTTCTGTTCCATCTTATGGTATATCCATCTGATGGTATATCCACATGCGTGCGTGGTATATCCACGAATCTGATGTGTCTTACATCGCCTTATGTCTGGCCATCGCAAGCAATTGACGATGATATCCCGCACCGTCAGAACCCGATTTCCATGTAATATATATTTATCCCTGCGACATCGTAAGACCGGGTCGACGCTGTTTCCCTGGTCGAAAGCAAAGCAATCCAGTTATCGTTCGGAACTGCAGCAGAGCACCAGAAGAGAATCGTTTGACCGAAAGACGGTCATTAATCCTCTGTACAGCGTTTATATTGCGCATATACTTACCCATGGCGCATCTGAACAGCGTATACGATATCATACGCGTTGTATATCTCGTGTATATTATGAACCCAACGCATGGACTAAAGAACAGTGGAAGGCAACACCAGTGTTGTTGTTGTCATCGTCCAATCAATAGCATGGAGTATCATTTAATTCTGGTCGCCCGTAGTCGTCGTTGCGTCGTCAACGGCGGAGGAAAAGTACCTTCACCGGGGATATAGACGACGGCGGCGAGGGGATCTGGAACGGTGACTAAAGCCCTGGCGACTGCATTAGGTGCCGTCTTTAAATTCTGGCTCGCGTCCGATTGGCGTCGCGTCTTGCATGCTTACAGCCCAACATTAGACTGTGATATAGGCATACATGTATGTTCGTACTGATACCGGTAAAGTAAGGTTATAAAGTCGTTATTTCTCAATGAACACGCACTCTCCTCTCTTCAATCGGTACTAAATGCAGCTGCATGCCCGCCGGATCGCCAGTCTCCCTTGCTTCTCCCATATCTCGACCTATATGGTTGAACACCGTCACTGGCTTCCCCTTATTGCCCGCATTCAGTTCAAAATTCTCTTTTTTACAGAGCGTTCTTGGGTCAAGCCCCATCCTACCTTCGTTACTCTATTCGTCGCCCCATCTCGACTTCTCTTCGTCCTCTTCGCTCTTTGGATCGACTTGACCTCCCTCTTTGTCCCTCAGTCTAGGACCGCCATGGCTCAGCCTCGTGCTTTTGCCTGCGCTGGAACGACCTCTCCCCGCGACTCGTTCTACGATCCTAACTGAGGTCTTGCTGCTTCTTTCCGCTGTCTTAAATCTTTTCTTTTCCCTCGGGCCTCCTCGCACTGGAAGCGCCTCTGATTAGGTCGCACTGGAAGCGCCTCTGATTAGGTCGCACTGAGAGGCGCTTCAGAAATCTTTGAATACAATACAATACACTTTAGTCATCGTCAACACCAAAGTTGCGGAGCTGAAAGTTTTCCAACTGCAGCACAAGCAATAATCAGATATCCAGCGTGTCCAAGCGGTCAGTTGGTCAACGATGAATTGTCATTTTCAATTCATGCATGGCAATTTGAACCGACGGATGCCGATGTCTCCCACTCCGCACCATGTCAGCAGTAATAACAGTGTCACGCAAACCAAGCCGACGAGTTCAATACTCGTCTTGGCATTGTTTTTCGTAGTAAAGAATTTATGATGCACGGCTGTGGTTTCGAGTGTATGCATTCGTTCTATACTGTGACCATATCGCACAGAGCAATCTGCAGGCTAGTTAGTTTGTAGAAATGTACGATCTGATGAAAGTCATCTGTGGACGGAGTTTCTCCCTCTAACTTTTCCTCTACACCTATAGCTGTACTAAATGGATTACCCACTGAAGGGACATCCCGTATAGGCCTACTTGTAGTAAATGGATCAGGTACCAGAAATAAATGTACTAGATAATAAAGTATTTGCAGTGTATTATAGTGTAGTTACAAGAGTGCTTCAGTGTTACGTCCGAGTTGTACATAGGCTACCGGTGCTGTGGGTTACATAGGCGCCGACTCCACAGGGGCAACAGGGACGCTCGCCCCAGTACTCGCCAAGGTCCTGGGGCGAGAGTATACTTTCGCCCCAGTACATTTTTGGCCTTTATATTTACTGTTTCCACAGGCCCCAAGCTTTTAACTAAAGAAATTTCATGTACTTTTCCGTGTATGTCTCAGATTCTCTGCAGTCTGGACTAGCCTGTATATATATATGACGGATGCTTCATATGATACATAGTGCATACCTATAGGGGCCTAGGTCACCGGGTCGCCGGGGTCGGGGTATTTGACCCAGATCAACCACAGTATATAATCGAAAGCCCAGCTGTTCATGAGCCAGGTTCTCCCTTTCAGGCGTCAACCAGTGCGTACCCTGCACACGCTTAATTTACGGTGTAGGCTATATATCACTCAGTTCCAGCGCTAAGAAATGCCTGAACTTGTATCTGCCTTGTGCGTATGTCTTCGCGCTCTCACTCGCTTGCTCACGGGCGGGCTCTCTCTCTCTCTCTCTCTCTCTCTCTCTCTCTCTCTCTCTCTCTCTCTCTCTCTCTCTCTCTCTCTCTCTCTCTCTCTCTCTCTCTCTCTCTTGTTTTCTCTCGCTCTGTCTCTGTAGCAGTCTATCTCTCTCAATGTCTCTCTGCAAGTCTTGCGGCTTGTACACACTAGGCCCTACACTGTCTACATGCGATTGCATCTTCATTCTTCGGCCTCTTGTGAATTAAAAGTAGTCTATCTTGTTGCCATAAAGGTTACTAATAATAATATAGTAACGTACTACTGTCATTACAAGATGTTCAACGAGCGTACACAGGTATAGCCTCAAGATGCACTTTGGAGTCCTTATAGTTAAATATAATGTTGCTATTACATAGGCCCTACCTAATGATATTAGTCTTTAGTTACATGTAAGTATACTGTTACTTTTGTATATCTAATGATGAACTATCAAGTCTTTAGTTAAGTTTAATGTTACAAGTGCAAATCTAATACTGATCTAGCAAGTCTTTAGTTAAGTTAGTATTGCATATCTAATGATGAACTATCAAGCCTTTAGATAAGGATAATGTTATAATTGCTTATCTCATGACGAACTATCGAATCTTTAGTTAAGTTACTTAAGTATAATGTTACCACTGCATATCGAATGATGTTAGATCGATAGCTTTTCATCAAATTGTATTAGGCCTACTGCTCAGGTGGCCCTGGTAGTGGAGTCTACGGCCCCTTTTGGGTCTCCTGTGTAGCCAGATTATGTTAACTGATTATAAGCATTATATGTTTTTAACCTTGCAATGTCTGGTTACCGAAATACTATACTATACTATACTTATACTATACTATACTATACTATACTATACTATACTATACTGTACTGTACTGTACTATACTATAGCCTACTATACTATACTATACTATACTATACTATACTATACTATACTATACTATACTATACTATACTATACTATACTATACCATACTATACTATACTATACTATACTCTTCTTAGTTTAACTTGGAGTCTTTGGACTAGTATAACATAAGTTACTGGTGTCACCATTCATACCGGCCGAGCTGGGCTTTGGTGGTCTAGCTATATGGTAGCTGCACAACTAATAAAAGTTGCACAATGCACATGCTTAAATACGTAGCTGTTACATTTTGAGGTAGAGTTTTGGTGACGTCGTTAAGCTGCTGCAATCAGATGCCACGCTGGGTCATATGTTGTCAGAATTGACCAAAGTCGTTCGTCTCATTTTAACTGTACCTGTCACTACATACACTGCTGAAAGCGCATTTTCTGGTCTTAGGCAACGAAAACGTGTCTGCGAAACACTATTACACAGACAAGATAAAACGCCATTCTAGTTTTGAACTATCATCGAGCGTGTCTGGCAGCAGTGGACATTGACACAGTTCTGGATAAATTCATAAGTAAATGCACTGTTCGAGAAAATACATTCGCCATGAAGTTCAAGTAAGACTGTAACTAAATTCTGTCTTACTGGCAAACATTATGTTTGTGTGTCTGTAACTGCTATAACATCAGATTTATTAGTGAAAGTAGTTAGTACTAGTTATAATAGTTAAAAGAAAAACTGAAATGGTTTCTTGGTAATAATAGGCCTATACTCGTGGTTGTTATGTGCTTGTCTTTATGATTGAGCAAAGAGGAAGCACTGTTGCATAGCATTACAGTTAGTCTTTTCCCAGTTGAAAGGGCTTAAGGAAAGGGGGAGAAGAAAACAGGGCAGGATAGGCGATGTGTTCATTCGATCATGGCAATGAAATTCTTGCCCCAGTACCTTTTACTAAAAGTCGGCGCCTATGGTGGGTTATACAGGTTATTTCTGTTGATTAGTTAGCTCTATTGTATTAATCTAATTGTGGCAGATGTAGCGGTACAATGAAGTAGTTGGAGTAATTGTGGCATTGTATCTGGTGCAGCAGAGTTGTATTTGAGTTATTGCAGTATTCAATGAAGCAGTTATGCTGTAATGGGGTTTTGGGTAGTTCTGTAGGACTAGCTGTTGAACTGTAGGGCCTAATTGCGTGTTCAGTAGAGTGGCTACGTTGGAATAAGGGTAAAACTGTAGGGCAGTGGTTTTCAACCTTTTTATGGTGACGGAACCCTAACAGAGCACTTATTTGCTCACGGAACCCAGGGCGTGTCAGCCGTCCAATTTTTCAAGAAATTGAAGTGATTGTATCTTGTAATGTTGGGGTAATGTTTAGTTTTTAGAATATTAAACTTTTAATATAAGTTTTTGCATCTCTGGTGCAGGCTATTATAAAGACACACTTTAGGACTCTAGAGTAGTGCACAGAAACAATGTCGGTAAACAACAAGTATTTTACTGTATTTTGCCGGCAACTAATTCTGACAGATGGATAGAATATTTAAAATAGTACAGAACAGAATTATAGAAACGCTGGGCTGTAGACCTAAGTAATTAACTTCCAAAATTTGAATAGGCCTACTAGTCACTACCGCTGTTATCCTTGTGCTTTTTTAACTTCTTCACTTTGACATTCAAGGCACGACATAGGTCGCCACTCCGGGTACTCCTTGTTACTGGAGTTGTGGTAGGGGACAAGTGTCTCTGATCACTACCCTCTCCAGACCTACCTCCTGCACTGATTGGTAGTGGGACACTAGTCCACGAAGTGCCTTGAGACAGCTTCCATCGCTAATTCAAAGTAGGCCATAGTGAGCCCACTTCTTCTCCTCTGGGAATCGGGAATTCCAGATTTCTCCGAGCACGCAACAGAACGTCACTCTGGTCACTCTGCGGACCAACAATTCGCTTACACGCGGCCGCGTAGCAGTTTCCGATCCGCTCTAGGGTACCTGCCTCTCTCCCTTTGGGTGACACTCTCGCAGTCCCGCCAGCGGTAATGGTATGTGCCAGCCCTCCGCCTCGGATTATATACGAGGTTCTACCCAACGGTGAGTCAACACGGTGCAATCACAATTGCACCAAGTGGTTGGCACTCGGCCCGACCCAAGGTCATTTCAGCAATTCAGGACGGTCGTCGGCACATTCTTCCTCTATCCCAAACGGGAACAGATCGGGAGTAATTAAACCAATTCGACAACAAGAGGGTTGGCTATATCAAAGCGTCTGGTTAGCCTACCTCGGCTGTTTACCCGCGTAAAAATGCAATGCAAATATAAAATGCAACAATACAGTGCCGTAATAATGTTAATTATTTTGACATAGAATTGTGTCTAGCGTGACGCCTGAAAGCTGTGAAGAATTCTGTTATGTTTTCTTCCTTTTGTGAAATCAGTGGGTGTTTTTTAAATTTAAGACTGCTGCCGCGGAACCCCTAGCCGACGCCCGCGGAACCCCTGGGTTCCGCGGAACCCCGGTTGAAAACCACTGCTGTAGGGGATTTCTTGTACTGAAGGCTAGTTGTCGTGATTTGCTGAAGTAATTGTGTCGTGTTGTGATAGAGTAAGTAAGTAAGTAAGTAAGTAAGTAAGTAAGTAAGTAAGTAAGTAAGTAAGTAAGTAAGTAAGTAAGTAAGTAAGTAAGTAAGTAAGTAAGTAAGTAAGTAAGTAAGTAAGTAAGTAAGTAAGTAAGTAAGTAAGTAAGTAAGCATATTCTTTATTTTAACCAGTTCACAAAACGCACTTCGGTGTACATTGTAATGTTATTGTTAGAAGTGAAATAGTAAAAGATTATTCAATCAGTCATTCAATCAATCGGGAATTTAATATAGCGCACCATAAAGGAAACCTACATAGACGCGCTCCCAGCCGAGCCACGGCCAAAAAATTAGACCTGAGCTGCTTGTAGAGAGCAGACGTGTATTTTATGGATGGTCAAGGGATGGGCCTGCTTAGTGCTAAGTGAACATTTCCGAACGGCTACAAAATTAAACCCTGCGCGAAAGCGATTTTGTTATCGGTCACTCATACAGACGAAAGGGTCGCTATGTGGCTTGGGTCGGGGTCGGAGATCAGAGTTCACCGCCCACCGACCCCGTTCGTGATGATTTCGAGATATAAACTGCAGCGCCGGACAAGCAGAGCTTCAAAGTCGAACGGCTCCATCCCATCGAACTCTCCAGTCTTATATTCAGCGTCAATCGATAAACTCACTTAGCTGCTGTGGGAGATCGGTGGTGGTGGGTGGATGAGCGGGAGCAGTGGTCAGAGGAAGGATGGCTGGGCAGAATCAATTCTAGACTGGACACTGCTGGGTGACCACTGACCCGTGGTCAGTTCTGCCCAGCTGTGATGCGACGCGACTAAGTGACACTTTAGATTTCAATTCAGGGACGTGATGAATTGCCGCTGGCGCGCAAATAGGACATTTATATAGAGCCTATATTCTTAACTATAAAGCGTCTGTTGATACGAGCCAATCGTCGTCGAGCGTTTATGGCAAATCCTCCGTTATTCTGATTCAAGTCTTTCACAGCAGCCGTATGAGGTGGAAGCTCAACTGCCGTCACTTTCATAACCAGACCTCAAATGACTCAAGTAACTAGACCTCTAGACTGCTAAACCGTCAACAGATAAAACGGGCTCTAGACTGACTTTTTCTCTACGGCTCCTCAGAGGAGCTTTGGATTCTGCCTTGTTTACTTTGCACCAGTGCCTTCTGATCAGCGTTGAAATCAGATTTCTATAGCGGAGGAGGATAGAGTAACGGTAACACTCTATAGGGCGGCGCATTGTATGGCTTCCAAACCGTGTGTTTAATTAAGATCTTGATTGCATCTTACTGAGTACTTGTCAGTTTGAATTAATAAAGAAGATTATTATTATAATATTATTATTATTAATTTCGTCTATTTGATTCAATTGCCTGGGTCTCTGTGGGTTTATGCCAGAGCCCGCCAGATCTGAATTCCAGTTACCGTCGCACATTTTGTTTTCCACTGTCGCCTTTTACATTATATATTTCAAATCTCTAACAAGAAACAAGATGGTGATGATACAAAACATGGAATAATTTCTACAACTTCTAGATCATGGATCAACTAACACGCTCAACACACCAATAAGTATCCGCATGTAGTTTTGCCATTATTATAGCTAAAAAACACAAACCACGCAAAGATCCTTTATACTCAAATGCTAACTGGAAAGTAAAAACTGTTGTTATTATATCTACTTTGCTAACCACTCTACATTCGTGCTATATAAATGTTGAGGTGCGGCTGTGCACGGTCGCATTTTGATTTTTATTCATTCGAAAAGAAAATGTCAAAGTTAGAGAGAGTACCACACAAATTATTCGTATTCAAAATGTCAGTTTCATTAAGAACATCACTGCTTGGCATCGAGATGATTACTTCCTTCATACAATTATTTCCACTAATAAACGTATTCTGATCTCCATATGGCCAACATTTTTCTAGATGAATTATTATAGGGGCCTACGTCTATAACAATTCACAATTGCCCAGCATCTGAAGCCTTAACTTTGTTAGTGGCGTTATAAGTGGAAATACATATATGAGAAAATACGGAACCTCGTGACTGTCACGTGACCAGGCTTTTATGTGGAAACGGAAGAGCGTTCCCATGTCGGGACAATAAAAGTCAGAGCCGACCGCTATAGACCAAAACGGATACATGGTTCCTGTATCTCTGGATTTCTGTAGCAATGCATTGCTCTGCCAATCGCTGTCTGGTCGGCTCAGCGTCGGTCTTTGAATCCGCGACCCGATAATCAAATTGCCAAATTCTCGTTAATCCTTAATCTGTCGACCACGATTAATATTTAATCCATAGTCTGATCTGGTTTTCTGGCGTCCGGTGGCTTCCGGCCAAAACCGGATTTCCGCCACGCGGACCGCAGCTGGCTTAATATTATATACCGCCCTCCACAAAATGCAAATAAAGAAGACACTGAACAAAGACAATCTATACAATGTATACCGTGTATATTGAGAGAACTACAGCCCGTATACGCATATTTACTCCACCTTACAGCAACGTAAACTTATGTAGCAGGACACAATTAAAGTCTGCAATATATGTCATGTATGGTAAGCCTTCAGATGTTAGATTATACATAATATATATATATAATATATATATAGTGTAAACTTACACTTCGTTCTCTGTGTGTGTGTGTGTGTGTGTGTGTGTGTGTGTGTGTGTGTGTGTGTGTGTGTGTGTGTGTGTGTGTGTGTGTGTGTGTGTGTGTGTGTGTGTGTGTGTGTGTGTGTGTGTGTGTGTGTGTGTGTGTATATGTATACACATTACTTTATTTAAATGATCTTTTAGATGTTGTTGCATGAACCCTTAACACACACGTTTGCTGAAAGTCTACTGCTCTGTATATCGGCATTAAACACTCCAGCGCATTACAGCGTGTTGTTATATGAATCCACTCCAACAGCGTCAGTGCCAGTCCCATGCAACCGTAACATGCCCGTCTCTGCTTAGGCTAATAATTACGATTATGAGATCGCGTTCGTACAGCCATAAATGTGTACTCGAAAACAAATTAACTCAGATAGGCCTACATAAAATACGCTTCTAATGGCTCACCGGCGAGGACAGTCCCCGTTTAGAAAACCCATATTACGTAATAACAGTAATATATATATATATATATATATATATATATATATATACATATATGCAATGTATGTATAAGTGTATATCTATATACTTGTATATCTGTAGGCCGTTGTCTGCAGTATGGATGTCGAAGACAACGCATGCAAGATTTAAGTAGGACCTAAGAGAAGCAAAGGAAAATAGGGATTACGATGGATAGACGACAAAAAGAAGACACTACAAGACTCACAGTAAGCACAAGAAAAACAACGGTTTGAACAAAAACCGAGAGAAACAGAGAGAATGACAGACAGACAGACAAACAGACAGACAAAGTAGATCCATGCTTATTGCCATCGGATGGTTGGCATCAGGAACCGATGCCAAAAGTCTTGCTGTTGGTGAATGACAAGGATTACGTAGAGTCGTAGACAGACTTAAAGCAAATATAGTCTATAGTATTCGTCGTTGAATAATTATCTGACCCTATGCGAATCCTAAGAACACACAGACTGACCAAGATTAGTGTGGAATTAAACCGTAGAACAATGCGAAAAAATTATGGCTACTAAAATGCTACTAGAACTCAACAACGTGCGTGACCTTTAAACTTGATGGTATACAAGTGAGACGGGGTCACGATCGGTGACTTCCAGCCCAAGCTTTTATTTCCTTTCAATCGCAAAAGCAATTGTTTTACATCAGATGCAATCGACGTAGAATGACATCGGTTACATTTTCTAGTGTATATACTTATATATAAAGTGTATATACAAAGTGTATATTTATACACTTTGCTGAAGATCCGTGACTTTCCTTTTCATCTCAACCTTTTCATACGTGAGCCTGTGCTATTTGCACTGCACTTTCTCCATAACTGGAAAAGTCCTTGTTCTCCGCGGCTGATTAGTCCAGTGCTTCCAGCTATATATATATATATATATATATATATATATATATATATATATATATATATATATATATATATATATATATATATATATATATATATATATATATATATATATATATATATATATATATATATATATATATATATATATATATATATATATATATATATATATATATATATATATATACATATACATATATATAATATAAGCGCTTAAGTGCTACATGGCAAGTCCTCGTCTATATCTTAAAGTTCATGGACCTAAGCATCATTAGATCGCAGTGAATGTGCTACGACAGCGCTGGCAGATTTATGTGGAAGAGTCCGCCCTAGTTGATGTATGTATGTGCGTGTGTGTTTGCGTGTGTCTGTGTGTCTGTATGCATGTATGTATGTATGCACGAAATGGTCAAGTTTTGCCCTATCTGCAGCCATGAAAATTTTTTGCAGCAACATAACAGACAAAAATATATCATAGCATCGGTTACATATATATGCATTACAGAATGAGCAAATGCTGTTAATAAATTACTTCAACTTTACAACAACATGCATGACATCAGAGCAACACTAAATCCATCACAATTACATTACTTTACGGGACGAGCTGAATTCTACTGTATACTGAAACCAACAACAACTGACGAAAAATTCATAATAAAAAGTGGGGACCGTGACCTTACATTATCAGTGACCCCGATGAGCAGTTGACCTATCCATTACTTCAGATGACCTTACGCTGACCTAGGTGACCTCGACCTCAGGTCTACTGGAGTGCCCGGTCGATGTATGCTGATCAGCGTTTGCTAAGTCCCGGCTATTCACAGGTGTCACTGCCAACACGTCGTATGCTAATGAAATGAGATGCTAATGAAGAAGATGCTGCGGTTGCTGCAACTGCTGCAGGTTCGCTGATGGAGGCTGACGAGGCTGCGTTTCGATAGCGTTTATGTCATGGAAGAAAATTTGCACAGTCTCCAGAAGCAGAACATCTACGCACAAGTTGAAGACAGACGGAATGGAAGACAGATAGCTTGGCAGACACACAAATACAGACAGATACAAAGACAGACAGACAAATTTGCATACACAGAAACAGATAGGCATACAGACATATATATATATATATATATATGTATATATAATTTTATATTTATGCTTACAGATGCGCACAAATAGATACAGGCACAGGCAGAAACGCACACAGACTAAGGGATCCACATACAGAGAGACAGGCAGAAAAATAAATTTTGTAGGATTGACGGATTGAGGCATAGACAGAAACAAAGACAAAGACAGCTACAGAGACAGACTCATTAAACCCGACTGCGACCAATTCAAAGCTCTCGGTGGTTTCTGTCTAGAATGACATAAAAGGCACATCTTTCGGAGATATTAGTCTCATAATTCATACAGAGAATGGTCTCCTATGCATAGACATTGGTCTCCAAAATTTACCACATTGGTCTCACTGCTCTAGGCATTAGACCAATGTCTATAATAGACGCATTGTTTTCATAGTTCTAGACAATGCTCAAACTTGCAGATATTGGTCTTAAAGACAATGACTCATACTTGCAGGTATTGGTCTCAAAGACAATGGCTCATACTTGCAGGTATTGGTCTCAAAGACAATGGCTCATACTTGCAGATATTGCAATGGTCTCAAAGACAATGGCGTCGTCGCAGGTGATGCTACACCTCTACATTTAATCCGAGGGATGAAATTATGAGGTACACCTAAAGTATTGTAGGCCTGCTATGAAGGAAACTTAATGCACAGGTGGAAGTCCAGACAGGATTTTTTTACGTCAGTGTCCTTATGACATCTGTCAAATTAATTTTGCGGAAATATGTACGACTTTGCCGACTTGGCATTCCATCCCTCCCTCCTCTCCCTTCCTCTCTCCACAATCTCTCAAAACCGTGCCACCGCTGTTACTTAAAGGCATTGATCTCATATGCACTGTCTGTCATATTCATAGACATTAATCTTGTGGTTACTTATCATCATAGGCGTAGCTACATTGAGGCAAGAGGAGGCATTTGCCTCAAGTACACCCGATTAGAACGGAAGAAATCTCCCAAAAAAGGTCATCAAATGTTTTGGCAAAGAAATTCCCAAAAAAGGTCATCAAATGTTTTGGTGGAGAAATTCCCAAAAAAGGTCATCAAATTTTCTGTTCAAGAAATTCCCAAAAGGTCATCAAATGTTTTGGTGAAAAAGGTCATCAAATGTTTTGGCGAAGAAATTCCCAAAAGAGGTAATCAAATTTTTTGACAAGCAGTAGTTGCCTCTTCTTGAATTGAAGTCTGCCATGGCTACGCTCCTGCTTTTTTCGGGTCCATTGCTACACACTTGGCGCTATGAAATGTCCAGATGCGTTACATTACATTATATTACAGTCTCAGTGGTATAGATGTTGGATGAATGGATGGATGGATAGATGGATGGATGGATGATTGGATTGAAACATAGTTGGTTTGTTCGATGATTAGATGATTGGATGGATTTATGGATGGACGGATGGATGGATTGATGGATTGATGGATGGTTGGAGCAATGCTGAGTCAGAGGCTGAAGCACTGCTAAACAGCGCCAGTAGAAACGTCTGTCCGTCTGCTGTGGCTAAACAAGAGCAATGCTATATTTAGAGTTCCTTTGTCAGACGAAGAGACGCTTCCTGTTCTTCTAAAATTAGAAATTATTATTTTTCAACGGAGGATCTCGTGCCGCTGTAACATATTATATATATGTTACAGGGAATGTGTATTTTCAGGGAATATGTATATTCCCTGAAAATTTCAGGGTATATGTATATTCCCTGATTCACTCAGGGAATGTATACATTCCCTGAAAAAACCAGGGTATATACATATTCCCTGAAATCTTCAAGTGATTTCTATACACATTCCCTGAAAGCTTTCAAAGACACAGCGACATAAAGTCAACAGTAGGCCTAGAGCTTAGCTAGGGTTATAATTGGTCGCTAATTGGAAGGTTCTATCACTGCGTACCTCCTTTGACGCGCAAACGCCCATTGTTCAATAACTGTACGTAAATATAGGATCAAATCTTCAGAATAAACAACACCTCACTTCATAGAAGAAAGGTTTTAGTAGTAATCAGTGTTATCACTGTTGAAAAATGAAAAACCTAAGCTAGAACATTAAAATAACCAAAGAAAACCCTAGCCGTCGGTTTCCACTCAAAACTGAAGTCTCACATTTTCAAATACTCCTACTCTGACTCATCTGATACTCCGCCTTCCAATTATACTCGCCGTAAACGACACCCGCCTTGACAGCTGCTCTGCCTAACCTGATCTGGTACTCTGGAAATCGGACATGGGCCTCTTTTGGACTACTCTCTGGAAACCCCCTTTGATTTGGTTTGGCCTCCTGGAAATCGGACTATGAAACTCAAAAAATAATTTCCTAAGCTTTGATAATGGCAACAGTTTACTTCCAGAAAACTTCCAAAACAGTTCAGTCTGAGTCATGGAGTCTCCTTTAGTCTTTCGACTAGTAATATTTTAAATATAAATAAACTAGTATAGCATGCATATTGCGCCATTTATTTATTGACCTCGACCATCCAGACCGTTTAAAAAATTGATTAAATGAATTTTAAAACAGGGTTTAAATAAAACAAGAAAAGCCAAAGAAAAAACCAAGGTCCAGGAAAACCTCCATTTCCCAAGCTCGGATAAAAACTCAAGATCAATTATAACCCTAGCTAAGCACTAGGCCTACTGTTGACTTTATGTCGCTCTGTCTTTGAAAGCTTTCAGGGAATGTGTATAGAAATCACTTGAAGATTTCAGGGAATATGTATATACCCTGGTTTTTTCAGGGAATATATACATTCTCTGAGTGAATCAGGGAATATACATATACCCTGAAATTTTCAGGGAATATACATATTCCCTGAAAATACACATTCCCTGTAACATATATATAGTCTGCATTATATATATATGTACGTACAAGTGTTTACACATACATTATATGTGTTTCATGCATGTATATATTTATATAATCCAGATTTCCATATAGTACTTACATAGAGTGGCCACGTGCGTGAAAAAAATGATGCTTAGCGTTTATAAATAGCTCTGTTCATATAGATAGACACGTATGAACGGATGTTTCAACAAAGCCACATATGTGGTGGTGGTGGCGACGGTGGTGGCGGTGATGGGGTGGTGGTGGCAGTGAGGGTGAGGGTGGCGGCGGCGCTGGAGGTGGTGGTGGTGGTGATGGTGTGGCGGTGGCGACGGTGGTGGTGGTGGAGGAGGGAGTGATGGAGTAAGTTGGGTGTGCAGATTTGTTTGCTTTCACTTTTTTCATATATGCCATGTGACTGGCAAGTGGAACGTCTCGAAGGACAGACATCAAACCCAACATCGATGATCTGTGGCCATCCACTATATTTGGGACCATGTGCCGCGCACCCGATGAATGTATAGGCGGCCAAGCATACAACGAAATGATCCAAATCACGAAATAAAATGACTGCTCAGACGTCGCCCGGAATACCAACGTCCGCGCACACGGTCGGGGACTGAGGCCGGATGCTAAAAGTTAGCTACCAGGATACCAACACCACAACCACCACCAATACAACAACAACAACAACAACAACAACAACAAAGACAACGACGAAGAAGATGGCGACAATAGGAGTAACAACTATCGCCTCAACTACCACTTCTACCACCGCCACTGTAGACAGCATTACAGCAAGAGAAGTCAAGCTTGACAGCATAGGAATCGGAACATGCAACGTCAGGACTCTGTCATACACAAGAGCACTTGCCTTAGCAGTCAAAGAATTAGAAAGATACAGATGGGACACTGTGACAGCATAGGTCACTTCGAGACAAGATGGTGTGGAAAAGGAGAATTTTACCACGATCATAACAAAGTTGTAACATCGGAAAGAGAAGACAATCAATTGTGACAGGGAGTAGCGATGATTCTGAACATGAGAAAAACAAAGGCTGCAGTGATCGGATACCAGTTTTCAGGCCTGAAAGAAGCACAATTGATCAACTATTCACAATGAGACAGATACTTGAGAAAAGTATAGAACACAACCAGAAAGTCTTCGTCAACTCCACAGACATCAAAAGCATTCGACAGCATAGTACATGATGGAATGTGGAGAGCGATGCAAAATGTAGGAATACCAGAACAGTTGATCAAACTTGTACAAGAGATATATCGAAACTCATCAAGTGCCATAAAATTAAATAGAAAGATCACAGAATACCTTAATACGAAAACGGGAGTAGGACAAGGATGTGTCTTATCCCCATGCCTATTTAACCTAGCGTTAGAAGTAGTAATGTCACTCAGTCTTAAAGACAGGGAAGCAGAAATCAAATTAAAATGGAAGCCTGGTGAATAATGATCTGCGAATTGCTGACGACACTAGCCTCCTCATCTAAAACATCCGTAATTACACAATCATCCAAAACTTCCCTCATTGCACGATCATCCAAAATTCTCCTCATTACACAATCATCCAAAACTTCCCTCATTGCACAATCATCCAAAACTCCCCTCATTACACAATCATCCAAAACTTCCCTCATTGCACAATCATCCAAAACTCCCCATTGCACAATCATCTAAAACTTGCCTCATTGTGCAATCATCCAAAACTTCCCTCATTGCACAATCATCCAAAACTCCCCTCATTACACAATCATCCAAAACTTCCCTCATTACACAATCATCCAAAACTTCCCTCATTGCACAATCATCCAAAACTCCCCATTGCACAATCATCTAAAACTTGCCTCATTGTGCAATCATCCAAAACTTCCCTCATTGCACAATCATCCAAAACTCCCCTCATTACACAATCATCCAAAACTTCCCTCATTGCACAATCATCCAAAACTCCCCTCATTACACAATCATCCAAAACTTCCCTCATTGCACAATCATCCAAAACTCCCCTCATTACACAATCATCCAAAACTTCCCTCATTACACAATCATCCAAAACTCCCCTCATTACACAATCATCCAAAACTTCCCTCATTGCACAATCATCCAAAACTCCCCATTGCACAATCATCTAAAACTTGCCTCATTGTGCAATCATCCAAAACTTCCCTCATTGCACAATCATCCAAAACTCCCCTCATTACACAATCATCCAAAACTTCCCTCATTACACAATCATCCAAAACTTCCCTCATTGCACAATCATCCAAAACTCCCCATTGCACAATCATCTAAAACTTGCCTCATTGTGCAATCATCCAAAACTTCCCTCATTGCACAATCATCCAAAACTCCCCTCATTACACAATCATCCAAAACTTCCCTCATTGCACAATCATCCAAAACTCCCCTCATTACACAATCATCCAAAACTTCCCTCATTGCACAATCATCCAAAACTCCCCTCATTACACAATCATCCAAAACTTCCCTCATTACACAATCATCCAAAACTCCCCTCATTACACAATCATCCAAAACTTCCCTCATTGCACAATCATCCAAAACTCCCCATTGCACAATCATCTAAAACTTGCCTCATTGTGCAATCATCCAAAACTTCCCTCATTGCACAATCATCCAAAACTCCCCTCATTACACAATCATCCAAAACTTCCCTCATTGCACAATCATCCAAAACTCCCCATTGCACAATCATCTAAAACTTGCCTCATTGTGCAATCATCCAAAACTTCCCTCATTGCACGATCATTGAAAATTCTCCTCATTACACAATCATCTAAAACTCCCCATTGCACAATCTTCTAAAACTCCCCTCATTACACAATCATCCAAAACTCCCCTCATTACACAATCATCTCAAACTTGCCTCACTGCCCAATCATCCAAAACTTCCCTCATTGCACAATCATCCAAAACTCCCCATTGCACAATCATCCAAAACTCCCCTCATTACACAATCATCCAAAACTTCCCTCATTGCACAATCATCCAAAACTCCCCATTGCACAATCATCTAAAACTTGCCTCATTGTGCAATCATCCAAAACTTCCCTCATTGCACGATCATTGAAAATTCTCCTCATTACACAATCATCTAAAACTCCCCATTGCACAATCTTCTAAAACTCCCCTCATTACACAATCATCCAAAACTCCCCTCATTACACAATCATCTCAAACTTGCCTCATTGCACAATCATCCAAAATCCCCATCATTGCACAATCATCCAAAACTCTTCTCATTACACAATGATCCCAAGCTTCTGCCATTGCACAATCATCCAAAACTCGAATCATTGCACAATCATCCAAAACTCCCTTCATTGCACAATCATCCAAAACTTCCCTCATTACACAATCACGTGTCGTTCCAAGGGACTTCCTTCTAAGACAATCGCAGGCCGTTCCAAACGTTTCTCAATCCATCGCCTCTGTTCAGCGCCAGACAATCCACGCTCACATATGCAATATAATCATTTGCGGACGTCGTATACATGCATTTGGGGACTGCCGCATGCAGTGCATTGCAATTCATCTATCAGTGCAGTTTCTTTGGCGCAGTCGATGGGTCAACGGAAATATCGGCTGAAGCACAGACACAGCAAATGCAACTTGACAACCAGACACCGGAAAACGAACAACTCTTAGCTAAATTGCGTCGCTAAAATCGTTTCCGTTTAAGCAACTGCAACGCTTTTGGACCAACTCGATGAAGGCCTGTCACTGATTGACCTGCCTCGCAACGAATTTAGAATTTCAAAGGACGCCATTGGAAAAAAAGGCGTTATAAAATGCATGGATGAATGTATAAATGCACAGCCACTGCATAAACCAACTCCACATTAATGTCTGTTAATGTCTGATAACAGCAAACACTCTGTAATGTTAGGATCTTCATATAATATAGACCATAGCGTATAGTTGAAAGATCTGCGATTTTTGCTGTATTAGGCTACTTTTGTTAATGATTTGAGTAGCTATGACAGTTCAGTGAAATGTATATGCCTGTATGTACATTGAAGTATGTCAAGTTGGAATTGTATAGAATATTTGCATTCAAAATAAGAGTTAAACAATAAGGTCTTAGCAGCTAGGATGATTTTGTATTTTACGGACCGACAGTTTGTGCTTAACAAGCTGCGTTCAAAGTGTCTAATAAGTGTTGGCTGTAAGACTGAAAGACAGAACTGTTAGGTTCAGCGCATGAAAATCAAACAGCAGGGGTTGGGCATGGTAGAGGGGGGCACTGAGGTCACGCCGTGCGATCGAAGGTGTATTCGACACAGCGTAAAGTGACCAAACCTTCACTGCATGAATTGTCTAGTGATAGTGCGCAATCGCTATACAAAACAACTTGGTCTCCTATAACAATCAGACGAAATGGCAACGGATGGGGAGCCTGACATGATTGAGTAAATAGCTGGTTTAATGTAACTATATCCATCTGTCCACAACATGTTTAAGTGAATATTAGATTAAAAAAAACGGCGCTACAGAAGCCATAGATTAGTTAAGATGAGATTATGTTAGATTAGAATAGACGCCTCTGATATCAGTAGACATTAAACTTGGAATAGTATACCCATGCATGCATACAACATCGGAATATCAATTATAATCACTATCGGAGTATCAAACATGTATACAAATATTAATATGCACTTACACACGCACACAAAAGTTTAACCTCGTCGAAATTGTACCATCCCTAATGGGAGTGTTTGCATATTATATATATATATATATATATATATATATATATATATATATATATATATATGTATATGCATACATAAATGTATATAATATATATACATAATCCAACCGATGTATACAATATGTTTAATGAAATGTACACTTACTTTAATTATATAACATATATATACCACTGCAGGTACACTCTATGCATCATGTTGAGTGTACAAATATATTTGCATGTATATATATATATAATATCAAACATGTCTAATAAGCAGGGTTTAGCGTATTCATCCGAGTTATAAGCTCCAATCTTCGGATGTCCTTTTGGACGTAATAAGAATCTCATATGGAGCGAGGACGACGTTGAATCCTTACCTGCCAAGAGGATGAACCAATGTCGATATTTCTCATTACATCCTAGACCAGCCTAAATCGCCTGCCATCTATCGGCCGAGGACTAAGCCGTCAGCGTAAAACAGCTGCTCCCAAATCGAAGAAGTATCTAGGTATATACCATCCGTCCATCCATCCAATCACCGAGAACACGAACAACGTCTCCATACATGCTAAACGACGCTTCCCATCTTTGTACAGACGTCCCTATAATACTTCTAGATTTTGGACTGCAGACGTACGCTTTCAAATGCCCGACCATGGACGTCTCGATAATAGAAATGGACATAATGCTGTGGACTTACAGAAAGAATACACGAATAGGACGCAGCTCAACGGCAGTGATCGGCTACGGATTCGTCCGTCGAGCGCATTCACACACAACAATGTCTGCGATGATTGAGCGTTACGTTGAGTTTCCGGTACAGTTACTATTACAAAGATTGTCACGGTCTGTGGACAGCTAGGCCTGCTGAATGCATGGGCTGCGGCAGCAGGCAAAGCACGCGGCCGATGCATACGAAAGCTCGCATTCGTCAAGTATGCATCATGCAACAGGTGTTTTAATATTGTTGAGCGCATCGATCGCCATTGATGCCCCGACATCTTTCAGAAATTGATCGTTGTCCGATTTAACGCACAAACACACACACACACACATAGTATACCGAACATATATAAATATATATCATATATATATATACAGTTTACACACAATATACAGAACATATACAGAACATATATCTACAGTTTATATATCTTTCCTTTCTGCATCTTTTCGTTCTGCGCAGTCACTTAATTGTGTCGTTTTGTTCTCTACTTAAGACTTCATATTGCTTATCCACCGTATAGACAGTCTCTCTCTCCAGTGCATTTTTTAACTGTTTAAGTGGTGGGACAAATGTCCCATCACTGCTCGGATTTGACCCTCCACTGATTTTTGTCTCACCACTCATTTTACGAGGTATTAATATTAGTTGTGATTTAAAATATTAATTTGAAAACAAATCTAAAGCATAATTTCCAATTATAATAATTCAGATTGGATTATAGCGGCAGTTATCAATGGTACAGTAGAGAGCATTCTAACATGGACTTTTTCATAAAATTATTAATTGCAATTAAAGTATAATAAAAAACGAGTACAATACAGCTGCAAATTATGCCGCTTTTAAATAAAATTAAAATGAACGTAATAAATCTGAGTTGGCAAATTATTGACAATAATCCTGAAACTAAAGTACGCAATTTGTTTCTAAAATTTACACAATCAGACTTGGAGGAGCCTCAGGATTGTTAGAAGCTGTTTTAGATGCATTGAAAGGCACAGACACATCTAAGCTTGTCGGAATAACAACTGATGGCGAATCAGCAAACTCAGGCCGGAATGGAGATCTTTGGAAGTTGCTGTCAGATGAATTAAATGTTAAAATACTAACTATGTGGAGTGTTGCCCATAGGAGTGACCTTACTATGGGGCAGGTAACTACTGCCGTTCCGGAACTTAAAATGTGGAAAACAAATATCAAAAGTGCTGCAACTTATTTTCGATTATCACCAAAGCGTACAAAGATGTTGCATAAAGAAAGGCAACAAGGCCTTTCCAACATAATAATGTAATTGTAAATTTAAATTATTGAATAATTATTGTGTAAATGTGTAGGTAATTATACTTACAGGGGTAACAGTGGCTACATTCACCAACCGGTTTCTCTTTTCTGTCAAATTCTGAAAAACACGGTCAAAAACCTGCTTCCCGCTACGCACAAAAAATGTTGTCTCTCACCCGGTCCCACCACTTCAAATTCACTACAATATGCACACTCTCTCTGTCTCTGTCTCTCTGTCTCTCTGTCTCTCTGTCTCTGTCTCTGTCTCTGTCTCTGTCTCTGTCTCTGTCTCTCTCTCTCTCTCTCTTTCTCTCTCTCTCTCTGTCTCTCTCTCTCTCTGTCTCTCTCTCTCTGTCTGTCTGTCTGTCTGTCTCTCTCTCTCTCTCTCTGTCTGTCTCTCTCTCTCTCTCTCTCTCTCTCTCTCTCTCTCTCTCTCTCTCTCTGTCTCTCTCTCTCTGTATGTTTCTTTCTGTGTGTTTGTCTCTCTGTCTCTCTTGCTGTCTTGACGGATTGAAAGTCTGGATTTTGATCAGATTACGACTTAGTTTGGTACGCCATCGGTTGATGCTGTATGCATTAGATGCTGGCGCTATATGAAGTTGATAATTAATGTTAATAATAATATACTCATTTTATTGCACTAAACATACAAACATTTTACAACTCGATTAGAAAATTATACTTCATCAAAATTATAGTAAGACAAAGTTGCATGATGAAGTTCTTTCCTATACAGCATTGTTGTGTGTGTGTGTGTGTGTGTGTGTGTGTGTGTGTGTGTGTGTGTGTGTGTGTGTGTGTGTGTGTGTGTGTGTGCGCGTGCGCGTGTGTGTGTGTGTGTGTGTGTGTGTGTGTGTGTGTGTGTGTGTGTGTGTGCATTCAAAATGGTAGGCTTATATTACTGCTTGAAAATATTAATAAATGCTTCATGTAAGTAATTCCGATTCATTTTTCATGGGCGGTTCAGAATCAGAATCTAGGAGCTGTGAAGAAGTGACTTGTAAATACGAAGAGACATTTGGCTGAATCTTACACAGTCCAGTGCGAACTTCCGTTGCCCTGTTGATAGCAGCTGCATGCATCCTGTGGACGACTGCTGCACAGCTGCTGTAACTGTTGAGGAGAGAAGAGGCCGACGACGAAGATGATGCTATCGAACCAGGCAAACAGGTCGATCACATGCACAGCTGAGATTTGATAGATTTAAACTACGCTATAACTTACCACTCTCTCGCGCGCTCTGCCTCCTTGGCTTTCCCACCTCTGTCTCTCTCTCTCTGTCTCTGTCTCTGTCCTCACTCTCTGTCTATGTCTCTGTCCTCTGTCTGTCTCTCTGTCTCTAACTCTGTCTGTCTGCCTGTCTCTCTCTCCCTCTCTCTTAGTCGGTCACTATAACTCTCTCGCTCACTTCCTCTCTCTATCTTGCTCTCGTTTTCTCTCCCTCACCCTCGCTTTCTGTCTCTGTCTTTGCATCCATTTCTAGTACTCACTCAGAATTCTTCTCAACCCTATCACAATAGGTGATGAATATATTGGAAGAAAGAGAGAGAAAGACAGAAATTAACTCGTTACAAAAATTGTTTGCATTGAAGGTGAGGTCACATTTACTTTATTATAACAGAACTTGATATTAATAAATGTAATAATTGTGTGTGCATGTGTGTATACTTACATGTACTGAGCAGTATTTGTATCATAGTGCAACCGGTGTCTTGCAGTGTGCCGGTATTTGTAGGTCAATATTTTTGCTTTGAGTCCATTGTCATATTGACATTATATTTTGAATGAAGCAGTGAGCAGGAAAAATTTGTCAAAACGGGATTTATGAACATGTAAATTAGCTCAGGTTTTTCTCTTGCTGGTTCGCAGATTTACCCTTCATATTTCATCATGTCAAAAAGAAGGAAATGGAATGATGAGTATGTGCGCTTTGGTTTCACTTGCACAACAGGAAATGATGACTTACAAAAACCTAGTGCATTTTTTGTAGGCCTATGTTATGAATTTATATGTTCATTTTATGCACTGAGTTAAAAGCTCATTTTTAGTTCAGTTTGTTCACACACAGTATTGTATGAGTGTATGTGGTTCAAAAAATAGAAATGTGACTTAGTCGTCTTCAAATGTGATATGACTTTTGTAGGGGGTGCGAGCGCTAATCAAATATTTCCAAGGGGTGCGAGGTATAGAAAGGTTGGGAACCTCTGTCCTATTGCAACCACGAAGTCGTTTGAAAGTCTTTTCGCAATCCCTGACTTGAAAATCCACGTCTGACCCTTAACGCTCTTCATCCTCTTCACTCTCGAAGTTTTCCGTTAATTTCAATCACTGCTGACATCCTGGTTTCTTCTCCTTCTAAGCATGTAATTAAAGATGACTTGAATATGCACATGACACTCATGGACAACACCTCATAAAAGTTTCATGATTTCATCTCCGGTTTAGACCTTAAGCTGCAACAGAATCTCCTTCCCAAATCATGACACAGACCATATATACCCTTCACCGTCTCAAATGTCACAGTGTCGTATTCCTCCGTTATACAAACACATCTCCATCAGAGTCATATTTGTCTGACCACACTCTTATTATTGTTCGTGTTTCCTTTCTCATGAGACGCCCTCTTTTTACTCCTCTATTAGCTTCTGTCCTGGAAAAGTCTCAACCTTTCAACCTTCATATAGCCGATATTCTTGCCCAGCACAGACATCTAGCGGACTCGCTGCCCAACTAAATTCAACTATCACTGAAATTTTGAACAATCATATTCCTACAAAGTCTAAGAAGTTTGCCACGCGTCCTTTCCAGGCCTGATATTACTCAGATACAGCTGGTGCTGGCTTGACTGGTGTTGGCGACGTTCCCATCTACCTATGCTGATGATACTCAACTAGTCCTCCAGTTTACCCCCGTCTGAGCTTTCATCTCTCGTCCAATGACTTTTGTCTTTCTTTTTTCTGCCTATTCGCAAATTCCACTCTACTGAAACTGCACTACTATCCTTCCATAATCAGTTCCGTGGACAAAGGAAAAGTGGTTGATCTCATTCTGCTTTAAAGTTACTTCCTACTTTTGATATCGTTAATCACGACATACTCTTTAATAGCGTCGAACGTTGGTTTGGCCTTTCTGATCGTGCTCTCGGTTGGTTCGCATCTTACTTGCACCTTCGTATTCGATCAAGTCTGGAAAGGGCGTGTAGCAAACTTCTTGGACTTGGATTAACCACTCGGGGGTCCCATGCTAAATATACGAAGGGGCCCTTGACGTTCGGAGCATGGAATGCTGAGAATGCCGTAAAGACATGACAATCAACGTGTAGTAAAGAAGGGTCCATGCTGTATGCCGTGCTGCTCCAATTAGTAGCCAATGCGTACAACACAAGTTCAACGCTTTGCATTTTGGGACTATACTAGTAGGGCCTACCTAATGTTTCGAATGTTTGTCACAGTATATATTAACAACATACAATTAGTAGGGTGGGGCAAACCAGACAATAATAAATAGAGGCCCCCTCATCTACTGGTTAATGAAATAATTCATTTTCATGTTCTGTATCATGTCTAGAGGACCAACAGATAGTATTGCAACCTGGACCGAAGGAGGAAGCTGATTCCACAATGAAGGGCCAATAGTAACAAAGGAACGAGACTGCCCATCACCGTTCTCATTCGGAAAACAAATAAGTCAAGTCGATCAGAGGAACGAAGAGGGTGAAGGGAGCTATAGCTGAAGCAGGAAGGCGTAATGAGTCACATAGGTATTTAGGAGCAAGTCTCAGGTAAGATCGGCAAATAAGGATAAGTACCTTTAATTGGATACGGGCAGTAAAAAGAAGCCAGTGAAGATGTTGAAACATGAATGTGGAAATACGAGAGAACCATGGCAGACGGGCGATTAGTCTGGCAGCTGCGTTAAGAACCGATTGTAGACGGGAGAGACGGACTTTGGGGAGGCCAACCAAGAGGGAGTTACAGTAATCAATGCGAGAACAGATGAAGGCATGGACAGTGGAGGTAAAGACTGGAGAGCAGACAGATCTTCGGATAGCTTTGAGACGTCGGAGATGGTAATAGCACAAGCGGGTGAGATTAGAGATAGGGTCAGATAAAGAAAGGGGACTATCAAGAATTACACCCAGGTTATGGACAGGTATACATAAGAAGGAAAGCTTTGAGATTAGACAGGGTAGTCAACCTTGGCCAGTTGTTGACGAGTGCCAAACCAAATCAATTGTGTCTTTGATGGGTTTAAAGAAAGTCGGTATGAGCACAGCCATGCTTGAAGGTCATGAAAGGTCATGAGAGAGAACATCAATGCGAGCAATAAGAGAGAGAGAGAGAGAGAGAGAGAGAGAGAGAGAGAGAGAGAGAGAGAGAGAGAGAGAGAGAGAGAGAGAGAGAGAGAGAGAGAGAGAGAGAGAGAGAGAGAGAGAGAGAGAGAGAGAGAGAGAGAGAGAGAGAGAGAGAGAGAGAGAGAGAGAGAGAGAGAGAGAGAGAGAGAGAGAGCTGTGCAGACGTGAGCCCATGTACGCAGGCCTGGGTGTCATCATCACAGAGTGGCCAGTGTTTAAATGTGTTGCAAAGATAGAGGAAATTCAAATATCATCTGTACAAAGCAAGTAAAGGAGTACTGATCCCTGGGGGACACCAAACTTGACAGTAACCCAGTGTGTTCTGGACTCTGGAGTCACCCAAGATTATCATTTGTGTGCAATCTATAAGATAGGACCGGAACCAAAGAAGAGAGGAGCCCCTGAAACCACTTGAGGACTCAAGACGTTGCAGGAGGATCTCATGGTTAACCTTGTCAAAGGTAGCAGATAAGTAAAATAGATCAAGCAACGAGATCTGGGATCTGTCAATCGCAGTGTAGATATGAGAGAGGTGAGATAAGAGGACAGTTTCAGTGGAGTTTCTGTAGTCAGTGGCTGAGTTTACGGACATGACTCACGTCATGGTGCTATCATTCAAATGAAGAAATCAAGATTGGACTTGCCAACTATAGAAACTGAAGCTGATTTTCTGAACTAAGTTTAAACACTTACACTGCAGTACTGTGCCGGATGTTTTTCATTTATTTTATCACTCATTGTTGTTTGTAACTCTAGCTTCGAACCCTTGAGTATATTTCGTGGTCATCCTAATCGAAAATTCTCGAAGGCTCAAGTTTGTCAAAATCTATTACAACTTGGAATGCACAATGAACTTCATTATAAACGAGAATTCTCTGCTTTGGCGACATCAACAGCTTGTCTACAATGACCGAATAAGTTTCAGCGTGAAACTTGTCTCTACCGTGCAAGATGAGCTCGCTGCTATGTGTAGAGTCGAATATCCTGCTCTCGATGGTATGGTAAAGAGTATGGTAATGAGTAGTGCTAGATGCTTCCTTGGCCCGTACTTCGAACTCACCAAACAATTGAGGAGATACAGAGAATCAAGCAAAGCAACAGCAAGTTTCAAATTACACTTGGCACTTTGCGGAGATTTGCTAAGTCAAAAGAAATGCATGTACACGGAGTTGGCTGCATGGCTGACATTTCAAATTTGCAATTTCCTTACTTTTGATAATTAACATGAGTCAAACTAGTGGAAATATGCCGTTTGGAAATACCTTTGATTCCTTCTTAGGCGTTGGCCAATCTGTCCGAGACGAGACTGAGACCTTAGGTAGGCTAAGTCTCGAGATCGTCTCAATACAGAGACTGCATCCCTGCGAGCAGCAGAAAACTTTATAGCGTCAATTATTATGGCATCAGGTTTGTATTATTCTGGTATTGACGAATCAGTGAGCGGCATCAACCAATTCATGTAATATTCAGCTGCAATGATATTCTGTTTCAAAATCAGAGCACTGCATCAGTGAAGTTACAAGTTCCTTTCGCCAGATGACGATGGTTGCAATGGAGCCACTAGTTTTGTTCATCAGGCAGCTCAGCTAAATTTTACTGCTGAACGGATCTGGCTTAGTACTCTAGAGTATGTGTGTGCACGTATATTAGCATGTAGGGCCTATGTATGTATGTATGTATGTATGTATGTATGTATGTATGTATGTATGTATGTATGATATTGTATGTATGTATGTATGTATGTATGTATGTATGTATGTATGTATGTATGTATGTATGTATGTATGTATGTATGTATGTATGTATGTATGTATGTATGTATGTATGCATGCATGTATGTCTGTATGTATGTATGCATGTATGTATGTATGTATGTACGTATGTATGTATGTATGTATGTATGTTTGTGTATATATGTATGTATGTGTGTATGTATGTATGTATGTATGTATGCATGCATGTATGTCTGCATGTATGTATGCATGTATGTATGTATGTATGCATGTATGTATGTATGTATGTATGTATGTATGTATGTATGTACGTATGTACGTATGTATGTATGTATGTATGTATGTATGCATGTATGTATGTATGTATGTATGTTTGTGCATATATGTATGTATGTGTGTATGTATGTATGTATGTATGTATGAATGTATGTATGTATGTATGTATGTATGTATGTGCGTATGCATGTATATGCGACATGGGCGTATTTGGGGGCGGTTTGTACAACCCTCCCCAAATAAATTGCAAAATACAAGAACACAACTTTTCAAAACTAAAAACTGACCCCGTACTCTGCGACCATGGCCGTTTTAAGGTCGTCATAGGCCCTAGGCACTCTTGCATTCATAGACCCCAACTCAACTGCCAACTCTGCATTAAAGCTAAACGCGTTCGCCTTATTTCTTGACGTTATGTTTCAGACTTTCGTAGGCCTCGGAAAGTTTCGGAGGCCCTAGGCACAGTGCCTACTATGCCTAGTGGATAAGATGGCCCTGACCATGTCCAATGGGGACCCGAAGTTAGAACCCCCTCCGAAATTGTTTCTGTGATATGCGATGACTGTGCATATGCATTCATGTATTTTCACGATCCTTTCGCTAGATGGACATTGATCCGTAATGCTGACTGTTGAATGTATCAGCCGTGGTCTAGTGTGTGTGTGTGTGTGTGTGTGTTTGTTTGTGTGTGTTTGTGTGTGTTTGTGTGTGTGTGTCTGTGTGTCTGTATCTGTGTGTCTGTGTCTGTGTGTCTGTGTGTGCGCGTGTGTGTGCACATATGTAAGCATGTATGAATGAATGTATGTATGTATGTATGCATGTATGTATGTATGTATGTGTGTATATATGTATGTATGTGCGTATGTATGCACAGTGTTTAATCTAGTCCCCCTCGTCTGGGAGGGGAAACCAGGTTTCTGGGGGGAGCAAACAATTGACACAAAATTTTGTCTTCCATCTTTAAAAAGTTTCAGACTTTTCCTTCACCCAATTTTTTTACTTTTTTCCTCTGTCAAAAAAGTTGATGACCTTTTTTAGGAATCCGTCTCTCTGGGGGGGGGGGAAACCATGTACCCACATCGATCCTGGGGGGGGATTTTTCCTCCCCTGACGGTCTGTACATTGTAATATTGCTCGCCTCTGGGGGGGGGGAAACATCAATCCTGGGGGGGAACTTTCCCCCCCCCCAAAGACGTCTAGATTACTCACTGATGTATGCATGTATTTTCACGATCCTTTCGCCAGATGGACATTGATCCCGTAATGCTGACTGTTGAACGTATCTACCGTGGTCTAGTGTATGTATGTTTGTATGTGTGTATGCATGCATATCTATGTGTGCGTTATGTAATTGTATGTGTGTGTGTGTAATATTTTGCTGACGACCACGTCTTACTTCAAATCACTTACCAAATGCGTCTTTGCAGAACCGAGCGATCTTCAGCCTTTGAATTCATTCGCCTAAAAAATCACACGATCCAAATATAAAACACTAATTAACTCATGAATTTCATTGCAACAATTATTTTTCGATAACGATGGCCCTCTAGTAACGTAAATTATTTGATATCAAAGTGAAAATTGCCTCTTCATTCGCGGCGCAAATAAGCTCAAGGCGTTGCACGAGACGATATGCCTACTAAAAGTCAAAACACACGCCGACACCCAGTGGCGTCTAACCCCCCCCCTCCACGTTGAATGAAAGAACAACCCCCGTAGCTGACTTATATATAAGAGGCTCAGAAGTAACTGAGAACTGTAAAGTAATATATATATACATCAGCATCATGACCACCAACCACTTTTGGCCATAATGCATGGTAAACCCATCCAAACCATTGGTAACGCCACTGCCGACAGCCTCAATTGTTTCGGCATATTTTTAAAATATCTTTCATTAATATGACATCTGAATATCTCTGCGTCCATATTATTTGAACTTTAAATTTCCAAACTTTCACTTTTAAACCAGAGTGGAACAATTGCGCAGTTTGTTGAAGCTGGATGTTATTGGTAGGCCTATTGTTAAATTTGATAGTATGCAATTCGGCAGGGTTTTTCAGTTCTATTACTAATTCATATTGTTACATATAAGTATTGATCTACCTAAATTTGCATAATATTAATCAGATTATCTTCTGGCATGACGGCCTCAAGGAAGTCAGAGATAAGGAAGTGGCAATCCTCGTGTAGTATAGCCTTAGGTGATTACGAATTGATGGAAGACAGACCAAAAGCAACTGTTGCTCCTCTGAAATCTCAGCAAAGTCAATCCGGTCAAAGGAACGGACAGACAGTTATAGTGTGCAGGAAGTCTTAAAGGTATCTAGCGATTAGAGGAAGAATCTATAATTCGATTTTCCCGATTACAGACATTATGACACATAGTAGGCCATGAAGATGTGAAGACAAGTGTGAACCGCTGGAGACGACGCTGTAGGCCTAGCAGCAGAATTCTCTACATGTTGATTATGTGCACCTTTGACCGATACTGCAAGTCGCTATGAAATGCTAATAATTATATTTTAAAACCTACCTGTTTAAGATGTACTATGACTAATGTTCTTTCTGTTACGCGCATTCGTACAAGATGTCTTTTTGTTTAGGCGCGTTATAAATGCCAGATAATTATTATTATTATTATTATATTTTTATATACGCGTGTGTACGCGTGTTACGCGTGTATGCGTGTATGTGAGTGTGTGTGTGTGTGTGTGTGTGTGTGTGTGTGTGTGTGTGTATGTGTGTGTGTGTGTGTGCGGGGCGATAGCTGCAACTACGTACGGCAAGCCAAAGAGAACTAAATCGCAGTAGTCAGCATAATCCCATGAAGACTCAAAGACTTTGAAAACCGAACCTCAACAAATTATATTTGCAGTTCAACCATTGAACCGTAAACTCAAACTTATGTATTTCATGCTATGGTGCATAACACTGTATACAGACAATGGCATGACAGACAATAGAATTTTCTTTGTTCGGAGTTCAAGTTGTTTGATCTCTTCGATCTCTTCCAATGCTACCTCATCAATTTACAATCGTTCATCGTTAGGCTTTTGGCTTTTAGTCTTGACACATACAGGACCTGAACAGAACCATATATTATTATAATTATTTGACGTCCAATTGAATTTTAAATTATGATGTTTAGATCACCTCCTCATCGCTTATAAAGCCAAGCATTTTTTACCGTGTCGCCAATTTTCTGTTGCGGAAGCTTAAGGAACGTCATCGCCTATGGCTCCATTTGTCCTTTCTTCCACAGCAATCATGTGCTTTCGGTGCAAAACCTGTTCGCTACAGGTAGGCCTACGGCTGGAAAGGCGTTCTATTATCGCTCAATGAGATTCCGATTTCTCGAGGGTAGTCTGTGAGAGAGCATGATAGACACAGACAAACGGTGTGGTAGACACATACAGACAGAGTGAGAGAGCTTTCAAGTGCATATATAATCACCGTTTAATGATATGGCCAACAACCACTCGACAACGTAATTGTGCTGTATAAAAATCACAATTTTCTGTTTTACCTAGATAGATATGCTACGAAATTGTGTTTCATTATATCTCCCTGCAGCTGATTTAGGAAGCAACAATAATTGTTGATTTGAGGAGCCAGTAGATCTGATGCTATTTTAGGAGTAAATCTGAAGAATGCGAAGAAGAATGCGAAGAAGAAAAAATTGCGAAAAAGAAGGAGAATGCGAAGAAGAAGAAAAAAAGAAGAAGAAGAAGAAAAGAAGAAGAGGAAGAACAGGAGGAGGAGGAGGAGGAGGAGGAGGAGGAGGAAGAGGAGGAGGAGGAGGAGAAGAAGAAGAAGAAGAAGAAGAAGAAGAAGAAGAAGAAGAAGAAGAAGAGCAAGAGCAAGAAGAACGAAAGAACGAAAGTAGAAGAAGAACGGAAGTAGAAGGAGAACGGAAGTAGAAGAAGAACGGAAGAAGAACGGAAGCAGAAGAAGAGCGGATAAAGAACGGATGAAGAACAGAAGTACAAGAAGAACGGATGAAGAACGGATGATGAACGGAAGAAGAACGGAAGTAGAAGAAGAACGGAGGAACAACGGTGGAGGAAGAAAAAGAAGAACAGAGAAGCAACGGAGGAAGAAAGAATTATCTCTGCATAGTCCTACAGCGCAAGGTTGGAGTAAGTAGGGACGAAATGTCAGTAATTTGCTATTCTTTCCTTCTATTAGAATGGGATTTGGTTCTCGGCTAAAGGAACACCAATTTTTTAAAAGGCCAGCGCTCAGAGGCAGTGGACCGGCGGTCTGAGGTTATGGACCAGCGGTTATAGGCAGTGGACCAGCGGTTAGACACAGTGGACCAGCGGTCATAGCAGTAGACCAGCGGTAGGATACAGTGGACCATCGGTTATAGGCAGTGGACCAGCGGTTAGATACAGTGGACCAGCGGTCATAGCAGTGGACCAGCGGTCATAGCAGTGGACCAGCGGTCATAGCAGTGGACCAGCGCTTTGAGACAGTGGATCAGCGGTCATAGGCAGTGGATCAGCGCTTAGAGGCAGTGGTCCAGCGCTTAGAGCAGTAGACCACCGGTCAGAGGTAGTGGTCCAGAGGTAAGAGGCAGCGAACCAGTGGTTAGAGGCAATTAGCCTGTGGTCACAGGCAGTGCACCAGTGATCACAGGCAGTAGACAGGCGGTCAAAGGCAGTAGACCAGAGGTTGGAGGCAGTGAACCAGCGGTTGGAGGCAGTGAACCAGCGGTTGGAGGCAGTGAACCAGCGGTCAGATGCCTTTGGTCTCTACATCAAGCGATGGCTTTGGGTTGGAAAGCGTAAGAGACGGAGAGGGAGGGATGTATGTTGGAGGGGATTAAGGACTAGCTGCCTACTCCGTCAGAATGAAGAAAGAGGTCGGGTGGGAAGGAGGTTAAGGAGACCGTAGTGCCGAGTTTAGTGTGATTTATTAAAAGTCGTCAGTTTCTAATTAAAGACGAGAGGTGGCGCCACGCGTGTGGCGCGTTTAGTGCTGGATAAGCGTCCGAATCAGGCCGAATAGGACCGAATTGGCCGAACGAAGCGGCCGACATTATTTAACGCCAATCTGCGGCCCTTGTAATTAAAGAAGGGGTGGCCAGCTGCGACGGACGGACGGACGGGCGGAAGGATGTACACACGTGTGGCTAATTGTAAGTCAAGAGAGTCCGGTGTCTGAGATGGACGACGAAGGCAGAGGAACGGAAGTGGGAGTTGGGGGTTTCTTTCGGCGTCCATTACACGGCGATTGGTGTTAATAACCCGATGCAGGGTGGACGGGGTGGTGCTAGTGCCATGTATGGGCGATGGATCGGTCGGTCAGTGGGTTGGTCGGTGGACGAGGTGGGACGTCGAGGCTGGCGTGTTTGATGACGTCGCCTCAACGGATCAGAAGGAGGAGGAAGGTGTCGAACGAACAGAAGCGAAAGAAAGCCAATGCTCAGATTGTAAGGTAAGGTAAGGTTAGGTAAGGTAAGGTTAGATAAGGTAAGATTAGGTAACATAAGATAAGATAAGGAAAACGGTGAAGTAAGTAAGATGAGTTGAGCTAAAGTAAGGTAAGTTGCGGTAAGGCTAAGTAAAGTGAGGTTAAGAAAAGTAAGGCAACGTAAGGAAAAAGGTAACGTAAGGCAAGATGAGTTGAGGTGAAGTTGAGGTAAGGTTAGGTAAGGTTAGGTAAAGTAGTGTAAGATAAGATAAGGACAAAGTTAAAGTAAGGTAAGGTGAGTTGAGTTGAGGTAAAGTAAGGTGAGTTGAGATATGGTTAGGTAAGGTAAGGTTATGTAGCATCATGTACGAGAATGAAAGGAGACGGGAAGGGATGTTAGGTAAGTTTATGGTAAGACAATGTAAGGGAGCGTAAAGTAAGGCGAGATGAGGTACAGCAAGGTAAGACAATTTAGGGAAGGGAAGGTAGTTGACAAGGTAACGTGTAACGTAATGTAAGTTGGAGCAAAGTAGTGAGCTGCATGGTAACTGAATCATCAAGGATGAGCATTTGATGAGAGGGAAAGTAATCGTCATATCCTCAGTAGTTCGTTCCTCTGATTGAGAGATCTTCCGACTGAAGGGCGTACAGAGTATAGACGACTACGACAACATGAGATTAATAGCAGGAAACGCGTTACACGATGAGTTACACGCGACGGCCATCAGTCGGTCACTTGTAGCCATCGACCGACTGCGCCAGTTTTTATGTAGCCCAAGGCATCATGATGCCGGCTTCAGGTGATACAGTCGAAGATGATTCCACTACTGAGTCTGTTGTTGCTGCTGCTGCTGATGACGCAGGTGTTGAATTGGATGCTTCCGATTATGTTGTTTTTGATGATAACATCGCTAAATGTTAATGGCCATTTTGGCGTTGCTGGCGTTGTTGATTCTTTATGTTGCTGTTAGTCATTGATGATGATGATGATGATGATGATGATGATGATGATGATGATGATGATGATGATGATGATGATGATGATGATGATGATGATAACGATGACCACGTCGACGACGATTCTGGTTTGTGTCGACTATGCATTGTCTCTATATTTTTAATTTGGAACTTGTTCAGTCTGGCGAAAAAACCAAACAAATTCTAGAGATAAAGAAGACCTATCGAGAAAATCCTATTAACGACGAGATCCAGTTCGAAGAATCCTTATCTTCTTTTCTACGTCGTCCGTTCAGCCTTTTCTTCGCTCCCTCCTTCCCTATTTGCTTCTCATCTCAGTGTATCTTTCTCTACCTCTTTACCTAATTCTCAGTCCCTGTCTTTCTACTCGTGACCGCCATATTCGAGTCGCCAGGCCGGAAACGGAAGTAGAATCCATCTCTACTTCCGATCATTATCGATCCACCTCGTTCTTCTGTCGGGTTCTCTAAGATCTTCGTTGTTGGTCATTAATTTGGCCGATCACCTTTGATGCTGTCTGACGGGTGAATCAATGGCCACAGTACGACTACACAAATGACCCATTACGACGTCTTCCTTCCACCCGCCCTTCTTCCATCACTCTCCCTACCCTCCATCCCGCTCTCTTCTCCTCTGACCATCCTCCCTTCTCCAATGAGTCGTTCCAGACTCCCCTCGTCTACCTTTCTTATGTAATCCGCCTTTGCTCCCGTCTCGTTATTTCTCCCCTTTTTTCCTTATTTGCCATTTTGCCCCTTTAATCTTTCTAAACAGTCTTCTTTCTTTCTACATTACTCTGGTTCTACTATCGTTTCCTTGCTTCCTTTCCATTGTTAATCTTCCTGAAATATCCTCAACGCCTTATGTATTCCTTCCTCATCCAAGTCTTTCCAAACCCGTAAACCAACGTCTCCGACTCCATTCATACGTTTGCCTCCCCTTCGCCAAAAATTGCTGTCCCTAATTACCGCCGTCGGTCGGTCGGTCGGTCAGTCAGTGTGGCCACTCGCTCGTCCTTCCGTCCATCCGTCCGTCCATCCGTCCATCCGTCCGTCCATCCGTCCATCCGTCCGTTGAATCGCAGAACATCAGAGAATCTCATTCGACCGGAAACTATGACAGGTTCCTCCGCAGTCCTTATGTCATCCGTCACGCAATCTTCGGCCACCGTTGCTCAACATAATGTTCATTGGCCTTCGACGACGTCCGTGTCCGTCCCACTCCACCCCACACCACGTCCTCCTCCGCCCCTTCCCCCGTGGCACGAAAGAACTCATCGACTCGTAGATACTCCTAAAACGCACCGAATGCAGTAAGATCACGTATGATTGAAGACGCAATAAGACGGTAATACAATACGGTGCAATACTCCATCAATGAGTTTAAGAATAATACACTCTGAATATGGTTCAAGAAAGAAACCGAAAACTAATTTGTTTACTAGAACCCGCACATGTGTCCAGAAAGTCTAGTTCACAATGATTCACAGACAATGGCATTGTCTTGTTGAATACTTACGAGGTGTAGCACACGCCCTTGCGACTGCATCCTAATCGTGCGCGTTAAAAATGTCTGCGTAATAATACAATATTTCGATGGACACCATCATGATTGAGATGGAAGGCGACACTGGAAACGTAGCATGGACACGACCAACCATCAACACAACCTGTGAATAAGCTGATTCCCGCGACTTGACTTTTGGGGCGCTGTAAAAATCTCGAGATTACGAACACAAAAGCAAACAGACTAAGCAGATCGAGTGAGTCTGAAAGCATTGACGTGTGAACGTTGGTGCTTAACAAGGTCTTCAGTTTACACACGAACTATGATACACTACAACCGAATTCGAACAACGCCCCTATGCTACGCGAAGAGATTAAAGAAAAAAATACACGATCCCCAAAATAAAAAGCCGTTAGTCTTCTTGACGTGAGAGTACAACCTGTTAAAGAAAGGAATAATTATGCGTCGGACTACTTCTATGTTTGACTTCCATCGTCTGTTTTGTTTGCAACATAAGTAATAGCAGCAGATCGTAGAACGTGATCTGAATCTACGCAGAGCCAGATCGAATGAACTCTTCTTCTTCTGGCTTGTAAACAAACTGAATCCGACAGACTGTTCCCACCCAGCGCCACCGCCGCCGCCGCTGAGTTATTGCCTTCGCAGTCCTTCCTCCTCGGTTTCTGCTGCGGTCAGTTGATCAAAGACAGTCTTTATGTTGTAACAGTAAATGTAACAGAACTTTTATGTAGCGCTTTCGTTAGGAGCCTAGAAGTATTACAAGAATC
The DNA here is from genome assembly GCA_963556255.1 of Allolobophora icterica. Classification (NCBI taxonomy): domain Eukaryota; kingdom Metazoa; phylum Annelida; class Clitellata; order Crassiclitellata; family Lumbricidae; genus Allolobophora; species Allolobophora icterica. The sequence continues at coordinate 44,338,431 of OY744609.1, read as the reverse complement.
GTTTGTTGGGTTATGTTATAGTAACTTTATTAACTGAGTGTTGATTTGCGTATTTATAACACCACAGTTGAAAAGAAAGATCATCTGCGAGTATTCACACCCTCAGTTGAACCTCATCGACAATTCATTTGCACATAGCATGTTGATGAGCAGCTGTGCATTTAGCAGCAAAATTAACCTTAGTCCTTAGGGGATGATCACGGCGATGACGACGACGACGATAACGATAATGGTGATGATGATGATGATGATGATGATGATGATGATGATGATGATGATGATGATGATGATGATGATGATGATATGACAACGTGCACGTAATACTACACGAAATGTCACTCAGTGCGATTCACTCCTATAGCTGACTTCCGCCAAACGGGAGGGAATAACATGGAGCGGCTTAATTCTAGCATACGACCTGAGAAAAAACTTTGTAGTTAACTCTACAGTATTGAAAGAGCATTGCAACGTTCATGCTGTTTGCCTTCACCGTGTAACTTAATTTGTCTGCTTACGTTAATCCGAATGGCAAGAAAGCGAAATGCCTATCAACTCTCACAGGGTGAATGTAAGACGATACAAGGTCTGTTTGTATGTCTCAATCTGTGGGTCGTATGCTTAGGTCCGTTTTTTGTTTCACCCGATTGCCCTTTTGGGATTCGACGTATTGTGAACAGGCTTCGTGCACTGTCACTTCATACCCATATGACTAATTAAAACAATACTATAGAAGATAAGATTAGATCATCACGCGGCAGTACATGTATACTCTGACTCTAAATCTAACCTCGTGCGACAACCCTATAGACGTAGCATGATCCCACGGGGAGTTCGAAACCTATAACTTGCACACGACTCAGTCTGCTGGAGATCACAAAGACGGACCTTACCACATCCGATGCAATCGTCTCCTACTCCTTCAACCTATAGGAATCCATCGATTCCTGAAAACACGACTTGCGTCTTGACCAATTTGTTGGATCCAATGAAGATGAAACGCGCCAGATCGGATTTAGATGTAGTGCGTCCGGAAGCACGAGTCCGCCATCTTGGCTTACGAGACAAAAGACAAAGAAAGGGCGCAGTTTTGCTGCTGATCCTCGTCTACATCACTCGTAATTGTAATCGTAATTTATAAACAGAGCATCTCATCAAAACAACCAAAGCCAGCAGCAGCAGCAACCGATGCGCAGACGTTCGCTCAAGACAATTAGAATGTAGTTCCAGCAAAGAAAAACACGTAGCAACTGAATTCTGAATTATAACTTTGGATCCGCAGCCATGAATGGTTATAGACGCAAAGTCTCTAGTCTTTCGTGACAATTGAGACAAAGGTTTTCTTTGATTGAACCATACAACAGGCCACATTAGTGTAATCTTTTGTTTTTCGAGTTTCACATAACCCAAGCATACAGTGATAGAAAACATTGATCGACGTTGCTCAGCAACCAGTGAACTACAGCGAAAGGACACACATCACCATCATCATCATCATCATCATCATCATCATCATCATCATCATCATCATCATCATCATCATCATCATCATCATCATCATCATCATCATCATCATCATCATCATCATCATCATCATCATCATCATCATCATCATTGTCGTCATCATCATCATCATCATCATCATCATCATCATTGTCGTCATCATCATTGTCGTCATCATCATCATCATTGTCATCATCATTGTCGTCATTATCATCATCGTCGTAGTCACGATTACCCCCACCACCACGGTTGTGGCTCTAGGCTTTTCCAACGGAAGGGGCCACGGAAGGGCCAGGGGTCCTGACAGAGGGACCAGTTCGATATCTGGTTTCGTCGAAACTGACGTGGTGACAAGAGACCTGTATCGGAGCTACATGAGTTCTTTATACCAACAACATCAAGTTAAGACACAATTGGAGACAAAGTTACTTAATGTTCCGCAACCTGTATTACTTCATGACAAGCAATTTTATATGGTTATACAGAAGACAAGCCAGGTCGGACATTGTAGCTATATATATTAGTTGTGCAAAAGGAACTTGAACACTGTAACCAAATCCTAACGTATGGGGAACTTCACGGCTAAGATCTATACAATAGTGCAAATACGTAATAGGCTATTATAATTTAAGAAAGACTTGTGTTTTGGCGTTAGTGATTGTACATCACTTATAGCAGTAAGTGACTAGTCAGAGAATCGTCTATTTAGTTCGAAAATGATATAATCAATAACTGGCTAGTAGATGAGTTGCCTAAAATGTGCAGTCTCTGTGTCCACTTCAGAACGATCCTCCACAGTTTTATCAACAGCAGAGCCAGAAAAGCGCCTGCAGGCATTTTACGAACACACTGTATGGGTAGTAGAGAGTGCCTGTAACAATACGACACAACCATCGTGTGTCACTGAGCCTCTTGAGTTGACTCACCGATTCCCCTGGGTATAATTCACTCTGTGTTTGAACCTATTTCTTATATAATGATAAGAGAACTTGAAGTAAAAACATATAACTTCTCAAGTAACTTTAAAAAATCTTTTAGCTTCATAAATAGATTTACATGCATCAATTAAAATTAGATTTAATTTATGTGCATAACAATGGAACTATATGGCCAATGGAGCTGACTGCCTTACCAACTGCTGTACATCCTTATTTACACTCTCATTACACCTGTTCATTTAACTTGTATATCTTTATCGCCTTTCCATTAGTAATTACGCGTTCTGTGTTGACAGACCTGATAGTTTCTTTGTCGCCTTTCCATTAGTAGATATTACGCCTTCTGTATTGACAGACATGATACGTGTAGTTATTTGTTCTATACCTGCATTTCATGTGCAATTTATGTGCCATATTAAATCTTACTTTCTGTATGACAGTTTACTCGTTGTTTCCACTTGCACCATGATATCTCTTCCTTTTGTCATCAGGAATTCCATGTCGTCTGCAAAACACAGACTGTTCGCCACCTATTTTACTTACTTACTTGCTTACTTACTTATTTATAGCATGAGACTCAATATACGATCGCTTGCATAGCTATAAAAGTTATAAACAAGAAATTAAGAGCTGATACATATTATACAATTGTACGTAATATACAATTACATGTGTACTGTTATCAGTAGGCCCTACACAACCACATATTTACGCAGATTTTAATGAGGCGATGTAACCGATTGGTTAGAGCTTGTATTATTAATTAGTAACTTCTATCGCACCGATGTCTAATGCACAAGGTATCAACAGAAAGACTGTCACAAACGAAATTCCCGTAAAAAATTGGTGAAGACGAATATTTAAACGACTTCATCATTTGCATAGTAATCGATGTAGAAGACTTCAATTAGGGCGCGATGCCAAATTATGCTTATGTTGCAGCCCATCATAATAAAGTTAAAGTAAATGTGAGTTCTTACTTGTACATCGAAACTCTACATAAATGCTTAGAGCTAGATGATTAACACAACTAGGGACACAAAGCAGCGTCTCTCTCCCCTTCAATATGTTCTAAATGTTTCTGCTAGGTTCATATCTCGACTCCACCGCTATTGTCGCGCGCATCCGTTATAAGGTCCTCCTTCTAGTCTCCAAATCTCAGCAGGGCACTGCCCCGAAATATATCTCGAACAATCTGCTAAAACCGCTATCTGCATCTTCTTCTCGCTCATTGCGCTCTGCGAATCGGCTTGATCATTTTGGTTCCCAGGACTAAAATTGCCTTAGCCCAGCACCGGGCGTTTGCTGTTGTGGGTCCCGCCATAGTTCGAGAATTCGCATTTTACGAATTTTAAGAATTTTAAAAATTCACGAATTTTAACGAATTTTAAAACTGCAGTTTTAAAATTCGTTAAAATTCGTGAAATACTAAAATAATAGAATTCTTTGCCATGGCAATGAATTTTATTATTTGTTTACTTTTAAACTTTTTAAGCAAGTAAATGTCAATGTCATAGGCAAGCAATCAATCAGCCGTAAAAGATAGATGACTAGCAACACAACAGTAGGCCTACCGATATTCAGTTACTGCTGTAGGCTACTTGGAGTCTTGAACTTTGATTTCTCTCATAGTTCAGATGTATGCCCGAGTGTCAGTCAGCAGAACGAAAAACCACCAGTGCACTAGCTCCAGTGTGACCAGTCAGTCACTAACACAACTAGAAATCAAACATGGTTAAAAGGGTTGGCAACGTTCATCGAGCTGTGTCTTCTACTTCATCGTTCTCTGATTCTGAGTCAGGAACAGCTCACTCCTCCCACTCGACTCTGGTTACTGTATTTTCGCCATGCGAATGCTTCCGGATTCGGGCAGAACAACCAACAAATTCCTTGTCACAAAAATAACACTGTATTTTTGGATTACCCTTTTCCATCTCCTCCCAAATTATGTACCGGTATACTTCCACTCCAGTCCATGCCCTTTTATCTTTAAGAAATTAGATTTTAACTAATTTAACTCGTTACGTAGACCTAATAAACTTTTAAATTGAATTTTACATTAAATTCTAAGCATAAGCTTAACACAAAAAAATCATGACGTCATCACATTTGTTGTTGTTGCTTATGCTGTTTTTGCAAAACGCCACTCAAGGTAAAAAGGCCCAACAACAGCCCAACGAATTTTTACGAATTTTTACGAATTTTAAAATAGACCAAAAATTCGCGAATTTTTACGAATTTTAAAACCCAATGTCACGAATTCTCGAACTATGGGTCCCGCAATCTGGAACGACCTCCCCTCTGCTCAGGGCCCAACTAATGACTGACTTTTCGTCATCGGTCTCGCGTTCCTTAAAGATATTTCTGTTTCTCCGGGGCTTCTGGGCTGAGAGCGCCGCTGAATAGTTATTCTGCGAGAGGCCCTTTATAAACTTCTAGATATGATACGATACGATGCGATAAGTATTAGAGAAACTCATTTTGACTATCCTTGCCTTCTACACGATTGTCTCGCAAATTAACTTTTTCAGAATTTCTGAATGTTTTCTCATGCACGGTCACTTAGCTCATTATCTGCGCAAACATGTATGTATATGCCCCTATAGGCCTACATATGTGGATAATACGTGTGTTTGTGCACCGGTTGTCGTCATGCCAGTCAGATCATGAGGCGGTGTAGTCTTACATTCGTTCACATCTAATCGTTTTCTGTGTGTTTTGCGAGTGCGTCCGTCCGTCCGTCCGTCCGTCCGTCCGTCCGTCTGCTTGTTATTCTGCGCTGGTCACCTCTTGCCTTTATAAACCTGTCGGTCTGTCGCAAGTGCGCGATTCCCCGTCGGCACTTCACAGATTGGCGCCCACGCCCCGTGCGACGACCGGCCGACCGTCCCTCCAACTACATGTGTGACTCGAATACACTCCTTCCGGACTGCTGTCTGCCACCACCAGACACTATACGGCATACGTAGAAAATATAGGGTAGGGTTATAGTTAGCCTTCAGGATGCAATCTTAGTAGTAGGTCCGACTTCATGCGTGACTGGAATGCACTCCAATCCAAACTAATGTCAGTAAACTCCATGCAGGCACCATGGCGTACCAGTGGAACTGTTGCTCGTATAAACTGCCTGGCAGCTAGTAGTGCTCAGACCCTGTCACTACCCGTTCTCTGGTAGTGCCAGTCCGAAGCCAGGATAAAGGAAGAGGGCGACTCTAATCATTTTTGTATAACATTGTGTAGTTAAACAGAAGCTACTAATAGTAGAGCACAGAGGTAGGGTTAGTTAGCTTCTGAGAAGCGTTTTTGGCATAGTACGACATCGTTGGTCACCAGTAGCCAAGTCTAAGCCCACCGCTGGCGTAAACTTATCCAAAATATGGGAGGGGGAGGGATTTGGTTATTCATTCTACACTTGTTGCATTGGGTGTACAGATCATCTCAATTATTGGGGCGGGGGCACGTGCCCCGGCTGCCCCTCCCCCCCCAGAGTCTACGCCTACGAAGCCCACTATAAGTCCAATGAACTTGGCTGTCTGGGAATACATCTCGTGTCCAAACACTTTCTGGCAACAGTTAAGGTGGAAAGTTGTCGATGAGCTTAGAAGACGAGAAATCATCTCTCTGTGTCTCTCTCGGCCTCTCTATGTTTCTCTCTTTCTCTCTGGGTCTGTCTGGCTCTGTCTGTATCTTTCTCGTAATCGCAATCATAAGATACACATTTCTAAAGCGCAACTCGAAAGCTAAGCGCAGGGCACCAGCTTATTCACGAGCGCTGCGTCAAGTCAGAGGGGTTGTCCAGAGATGTGCTGTGGAGATCCGAGTCCGGTTGCAAGAAAGACCAGAGAGGGGAGGTAGAGGAGCTTCTGTCGCTTTGTCTCTGCTTTCTCAGAATTTACCCTAACCCTACTATTCGCGCTAACCCTATACCATACTCTGACTCCTCAACTCAATTCTGACTTTAAACTCAGATGACCGCAACTAAACTCTTTGCCCAAACTCTAACAAAAGCACTAAATGTAACACTAACCCTACCCAAATCAACCATGTTCTCAACACCAACCCAATCTTAACGCCGACTTTATACTAACCATACCTCTAATGCTAACTACAGTCCTAATTTCAAAATAACCTTATAACTAAACCCAAAACTAAACTAAACTCTGACTCTTCACATTAAGCCTCTTTACACCAAACCAAACTGAAACTTCTCCCAAACCAAATTACAACCAAAACTTTACTAATATTATTAGGAGACACGGTTTCTATACATAGACACCAGAACCAAATCCATCTCGTTATCTGCTTTCCTGCACTAGTCGCCAGGCACCGACAACGCTGCTGCTGTTCTCGATGCCACAACGCCTTCTCTTCCTCCTCCTCTTCCTCCTCGTCCTCGTCCTCGTCCTCGTCCTCCTCCTCCTCCTCATCTTCATTCTCCTCCTCTTCCTCCTTTGACTCGGAATCCTTGGCTCGCAGGCTCGCAGGCACCCTCATCACTGAGCTGCTGCTGCTGCCTCTGCTGCACCGACAACGATGCGCTGCTGACAAAGTGAATCGCAACAAAGGACTCTTCAGAAGCGCCAGAGACTCCGTCCGATCGCTGACCGCTCTCTCTGTTTCGGACGGACAGTCGCTAAGATAAAAGCATCGCTTGTCCTCTGTGTTCGTTCGTCTGTCACTCTGTCTGTCTTTGTCTTTGCCTCGCTGCTTACTGCGTCTGCCTATGTATGCCTGTTCGGTTACCTCCCTCAGTTTCTGCTTCGATTTCTAAGTATTCCTGTTCCCCTCGCTCTGCCTCCGTATACCTGGCTTTATTGCCTCTGTCTGCTTCACTGTCAGCATCCGTCGCTGCCTGCGTCTCCGGCTCCCATTCCGAAGCATCGCCGCAACTGTCACAGACTCCGATCAGACTCTGAAAAGAGACGGACGAGGAAGAATGCGGCGCTGCTTAAAAGCCGACCAACAACAACATCGTCGTCGTTGTCGTCGTCGTCGTCATCATTATCATCAGAGGAGCTGAACAGAATCCGTAAATACAAAGACCGGAAATGGATTACGCTGGTTCCCTGTCGACGGTCGTCTGCTTCCTCTTCTTCATCGGACTCTCGTCCTTCGTCAGAGGTATGCGTCTTGCATCACAAATTCTATGCACCTGTCTTGTCCCTGCATCGGTTTCTAGTCTTTAACTAATTGTATCCTGCAGCCAAAAATGTGGCTTTAACGATCCCCCAACAGAATGTATCATTAAAAATGTATTAAGAACTTTCTCAATTTTAGGAGTCCTTTTCTAAAACATTAGATTATTCGAAATATAAAGATGCGCTCTAAGACTAAGTTAATAAGAGAGTGAGTGAGTGAGTGAGTGATCGAGTAGGTAAGTGAATGAGTGAGCGTGTGAGTGAGCAGGTGAGTTAGTCAACGAGTAAGTGACTGGGTGACTCAATTAGCGAACGAGTGAGTGAGCGAATGAATAAATGAATGAGTGAGTAAGTGAGTGAGTGAGTAAGTGAGTAAGCATGCCAGTTAGAAAGTAAGTAAGCAAGTACGGAAACGGAGTAGATAAGCAAGGTAAGCTGTGTGTAAACATTTGGATATTTGTATGTTGTCTTTTTTAACTTGCGCTATAGAAATATCCAGCGCAATCGACCAGATCAGGTCGGCTCCACTTGTTCTCCATTATAATTTTTCAGTCGCAATTACAGTATATCTTTGAAGTGCATTTTCTCTTGCATATCAATGACACGATGGCTCGACTGGTTTGTAGTTAGCGAAACCCGTTAGCTCTCGTGGATGGGAACAACTTCTGTCTCACCTTTTCTACAGTATCATATACATTCGCCATAATTAAAGCTTTTGCCGCAGAACCTCTGCCATACTGTACGTATATATCAACACGCTTAATATAGCGCCTTTTAAGTAGTCCCAAAAACCGCTTTATATATATACTTGCAACACTTTTGTGGGGCACTTAAAAGGTAGCATGCAGTTTCAAACTGTCTTGAAACAAAAGCGTTTTAAAACACTATAGAAGGCACAATGGGCTTGAGTTGATTTGCGGACGGGTCCCACCTGCATAATTCCACAGGCAGAAGAGCGCAACGATATAAGAAAGCAATGCTGTAAAGGAGGTAAGTCACCTGGGAAATCTGTCCACGATTACCATACAAGTGAACTGTGCTGTTCCAGAATTCATCCTCAGGCGGCTCCGTTGTCTGAAGTATTTCCTCGTGAGAAAATAACCTTTACAGCATGGTCATGGGACATTTGTTCCAGAGTATCATCAGCATTCTGATGAGCCGCAACCACAAAGAAGAAAGGACAAGGTTTAAGTCAGCAGTGTAGATGACATATGAGTAGGGGCGTTAGGATGGAGCCATGTGAAAGATCAAGTGTGACCATTGGTCAATCAGATTGTGACGAACCAAAAATCACTGCCTGAGTTCGCCCAGAGGAGAAGAAAAGCAACTACAACAGAAGGCGACCAACGACACTGAACATTACCTTTCAAGACGCTCCAAAAGATTAGTCAACAGTGTCGAAGGCCTCACGTCTGTCATAAGAGCGAGGAGAGTTACATGCCTACAAAAACTCCGCCACTGCTCTTACTCTGGTAGTGCCAGTCCCAAGTCTAAAAAAGGAGGAGGGCGACGCTAGTGATCTCTGTTATCACACAGTGTCGTTAAACAACAACATACCACGCCTAACATCAACAGTCCAAAAGTCGTCCTCGATGTCACTTAGTGCTGTAAAATCTGTGAATGAAGTTTCAGTTCTCAAGTACTCTCAAACAAAACATTTATCAACCAATATCTCCTCCACGGTATCTTAGGAAAATAACAAGTAGCAACAAAGTTTACTGACTGTCAGATAGGCTAAGGCAAATAAATGTCTATCGTTCATAGACATTTGTCTGAGGATAAAAATCAAGATGTTTCTTATCATCTCATCAATCAATCAACTAAGTATTTATATAGCGCCCTTTCAAGGAAACCATTCAGAGGCGGTTATAGTTAGACACAAGACGCAGAAAGACTTCGCTGGTGACGCGCATCAAATTGATTCATTTGTTGGGCAAGACACAATGAAAACTTCGTGACAAATAACTACAGAGGAACCGATTTATTGCTGCAGCACCAAGTGAACCCCACGAATACTTTACACAGCTTAGCAGAGCATGGATGACACAGTTGTCATTTAATTTACCCTTGCACGAAATTGCATGAAATTGATTTGACTCAAAACCTCAAAAGATCACAAATCGTTTGCTGTACTACATTCAGGAGTTCGGTATCATGGTGACACATTTAATTCGCTGTTGGGTTAAGTTTCTAAAACACAACATCTTAACACCTTAACATACCGGTGAAGAAGAGTTCAATGCGTATGTAGGACATACACGACTCTGTTCTTCAGAAGCTTATCTTTGCTGCATTATTTAACTTTCGCCTGTTGTTTCCTTGACGGAAACATTTATCTTGTCTATATTTTTGATGTATTTGTCTGTCTATCTGTTTGTCTGTCTTTCTGGATGGCTGGCTATATGTCTATCTGGCTTTCGGCCTGCCTGTGGCCCCTGTAGTCCTGTATTTAGATCTACAGTTCTGTTTGTTATTTGACAGAGAGCAGACACACAGACAGACAAGGCAGACAGGCAGGTCTGTCTGTAGGTCTGTCTGTCACCACAGAGAGACAGACATACAGGCAGACAAGTACTGTGTCTGTCTGTCTATGTGTTGCTCTATAACTCCGTCGGTCTGCTTCAATTAACAACCCCTTGTGTGTCTCCGTGTCTCTCTCTATGTTCCTGTCTTTGTCCATGTATGTCGTCATATTTTCTCTCCCCATACCCTATACCTCATCGTCATCGAACTACAACGGATTGCCTCGCAGCCATTCGACTGCAATCACGTCGAATGGCAGGTATATAGTACGGCGTTCCTAAATGCGTTTGACGAAGGTTATACCGTGCCTGTCTTCGATTCCGGTCTTTTCGCCGGAAGGGTTTCAATCTTGCTACCCTCTTCCTGGTTCTTCTTGTCTTCTGGACTTCGATGTATACGTTCGTCTGTCTTTCGATTTGCGCTAATTAAATCGAACCACCGCTGAGTGAAGCAGGAGGAGTCTCGAGAAGTCTAATTACTAACAACGACTTCACGCAGATCTCAGTCTTTCTTCTCTGCGTACCTCTCCGCCTCTCGTTTTACCTCTTCTGTCTCTCCATTTCTCCTCCTGTCTCTCTTTCTATGTCTCTGATGTAACGGACTGCGCAATATTCACCCTCTATTTAAATGTATAAGTTTGTGACCGCTTATCTTTGTATCTGTGTGTGTCTGTCCGTCTGTCTATCTATTTGTCTGTCTGTCTTTCTGCCTATATACATGTATGTCTGTATGTATGTATGTCCTAACCATCGTTGTAATCAGAAGCTATTTCGTTGCCCTGTGATCATCGTTGTCGGCCCTAGAAAGAGAAGAACGAGCGCAAAATGAAGTCACAAGTAATACGTCGTCGTCGTCGTCGTCGACATAATAATCATCGTAATAATACACCTTCGTCGTCGTCATCATAAGCATCTCGTCGTTGTCGTTTCGTCGTCGTTATCGCTCTCTTCATTCTGCCGAGTTAAGGTCTGCGTTCCAGACCGACGTAGTCCTAATCAGCCTCTAAAGAACATACGAAGAAACAACGACCATTAGAGTCTGGAGGTAACGATAGATAGAGTCTGAAGGTAACGATAGAGTCTGAAGGTAACGATAGAGTCTGAAGGTAACGATAGAGTCTAAAGGTAACAATAGAGTCTGAAGGTAACGATAGAGTCTGAAGGCAACGATACAAGTCTCTCGGGTGAAGGCTTAAAAGACAACAGCTCTACAAGCTCTTTGGCAACTGAAGAGTTGCCAAAGAGAAAGAGTGAAGTAAAAGTAAAATAGTAATCGAATGTCCAATGTAGCGAAACCTCATCCAGACAAAGGCATTCTCAGCGGACTTAAGGTATACCGCTTACCAACGCCAAGGCAAGGTAGCACTAGGCAGCTACTACGAATACAGGTCAAACTGAAAACACAGTGATACACACATATGTACTATATAGATACATGTTCTGCATATATGTATGCATACATACCCACTAGCATACTTATATACCACATACCGTTGTATATACAGACACACAGAAGTTTCCCGCAATCCCTACCAACCGCACACTGTATGCTGTTGCACGTAACATGATAATCGAAGTATTAAAGTCCTAAAGGAAGTCGTCGAGGGATGATACCAGGATTTGAATCCTGATACCTGATCGCAACACAGGTGAAAGTTGCCTCTGATCGAAACCCCCCTCCAGCAACCGCAGCAGCATCATCCCATCGGGGTTCGTCACACGTCAAGTAGAAAAGGTCAAAGAGTTCAGAACGGTTTTCGTCGGATAAACATTCCATCTTCTTTTCGTGTCCAGAAAACTGGAGAACAGATGCGCCAATGCACTGATCGCCTTCCACACAACTTCTTCACACACATGCACGCACACGCACACTCATGTGTATATATGTCATGTCATGTCATATCGCCGTCGTCGCTTTGCTGCAGGAATGGATCAACATTGCCCAGCATTTTCCATCTCGTACTGCGTCCGTTAGGCTGGTTCCTTATAGCCCAATACATCCTATAATGTTGTCGAGGATATTCTCGGTCCTCCGCGGGTGCGAACCCCTTCTACCATGCAGGCCCGTCATCAGGCTGCCTTCGATGTTGCCCTCGGTTGCCTCATGATGTGTCCGCAGTAACGTAGCTTGCGAGTTCGAACGTGAATGTTTGTGTGTATGTATGTTTGTGTGTATGTATGTGTGTATGTATGTATATATTGGTTAGAGCGCTCGCTTTGCTAACAAACCGCGTCTTTCCAGATCTTTTGTTCTTCGAGCAAGAGTGTTGCCATTCATCTGTTCCCCCCCCCCTTCCTCATGTACGTGTACATGGGGAGGGGATGTACTGTAGTCACAAATCTGCTTGATGAGAAAGAATGATACAATTATTATAGCATATAGTACCGGTATATACGTAATTGTCGCACGTCATTATAGGACTCTCAGCCTCTCTTTCCGCAAACGCTTTAAGACCATTTTGTTCGATCGTGGTTTCATTGTCTTAGGTCGGGATCGCCTCTTAATGAACTGGCGCTATGTAAATTTGCAATTACCATGTCCGTGGTACACGTTAGCCGATTGTTAGAGCGCTCGCTAGCTGTTAAGCGGAGATTACGGGTTCGAACCTGATCACCTTGTATACGAACCTTGAACAAGTCCCTCATTTATAATATTATTGTCATCGATTGACGCGTTGTTGGATATTATATATGTATGTAGGTATGTATTTGTTATGTATGTATGCATGTATATAAGTATGTATGCTGATGATGATGACGATGATGCTGATGAATACGACGATTTCTACAGCTCCGTAACACGACACATGCCGTTACACGGGCGCTTTGACAAGTTCAAGACTTGTCAAAGCGTAAGCCAGCTTGAAGTAGTGTGTCTCGAGTCTGGTCTTAAATGACTCCAGTGAAGTTGCAGAACGCGTCTACTGTATATATATTGTTCCAAAATCTGGATCCTGCAACGGAGAACATACGATATCCGAAGCAGGTTTTAGATTTTCTGACTTTCATATCACCTCACCCTTCCTCCCTGATCGCAAAGTATGTATGTATGTATGTATATATGTATATGCATATATGTATATATGCATGTATGTTTGTATATACGTATGTATGTTTCAATTCAATTCAATTCAATTCAATAAATCTTTATTGGTACTCATGACAATTTTTAACCAAGTTATGAACATCAGCCAAATGTATTATGTCTAGTGTAGCATTGTTTTACTGTCCGACAAAATCAAGAGTAAGAACATTTGTTAAAATTAAGAGTGTGTGGCTTGTGGTATATTATGCATATCCTGTTGTCTTAAATACCAAAGGGTAACCCTAAAGGGATGGAAGTCCCGCTAAACCAGGGATGCCCTATTATTTAATTTACTTTTTAGAATTATGGCAGCTAAGATGATCCATTGACGGATTCAACATCTGTTAAGAAGTGCATTTTATTAAGTACTCAGTTAGGTCTTAACTAAACTTAATTATGAATTATGAAAGAACAACAAGAAATGGAAAAATGGAGAAACAAAAAAACAAAAATGAACCCAAAAAGAAAGAACTAAGTAAAAGAAGCCTACCAAAGCAGGCTACAGTAAGTCCCTACTGGGACTCTAGTCAATCGCTTAAAGTAACAACCAATAACTTGAACCAAGTTACCAAGGAGTATACGATGAGCGATACGAGACTCTTATACTTGACCCCATTGTGACCTAGACCAAGTTTACTCAAGTCGATCCAGGGAGTATATGCTGCAGGTTAATTATTCATTGATTAAATATTTTTTTAGGCTCTTTTTAAAGATAAACTTACTTTTAGCATTTCTAACTTCTAATGGCATCGAGTTCCAAATTTGTGGACCATTTGATTTAATGCTGAATTTTCTCAAGTTTGTTCTTGTTTTAATTGGCCGGTAGAGTGCAGCACCTCTAGTGTAGTGTTCATGTACTGCTGAGTTTAAAGTGAAATAGCCCTCAAAAGAGTCTGGTAGGAGATTATGACTATAGGAATAAAGCAGTTCGGCAATTTGGAAGGTGTTAATCTGTTTAAGATTCAGAAGCTTAAGATTTTTAAATATAGGTTTAGAGTGCTCATTTCGACCTGCCCCCTCTATCATTCGAATTGCTCTTTTCTGCAGCAGAAATAACTTCGTAAGATGAGATTCATAAGTTGAGGCCCATAGTAAGTTACAATAGCTAAGATAAGGAAGGATCAGGGTATTGTAAAGACTCAGTCTGATAGTTTTAGGAAGGATTTTTGCTACTCTTGAAATTATTCCAATATTTTTTGCTATCTTTAAGGAGATGTAATTAATATGGGTTTTCCAAGTAAGATGTTGGTCTATGAAGACGCCCAGAAACTTGGCTGAGTCTACTTTGGCGATAGGATCGCTATTAATGGATAGGTTACCAATTATTGGCCTAATTTTCCTATAAGATTTAAAAATTATGTAATTTGTTTTTCCTATGTTGAGTGTCAATTTGTTTGCAGTAAACCAGTCATTGACTATGGTAAGCTCCCTGTTAACAGATTCCATGAGTGTTGCCCAAGAGGTGCCAGATTGGAAAATATTCGTGTCATCCGCAAAGAGTACAAAGTGAAGAGACGTAGAGATCTTTGCAAGGTCATTTATATACAATAGGAAGAGAAGAGGCCCCAAGTTCGATCCTTGAGGTACCCCCGAGGTTATAATTCCCGGCAAAGAGAGTGTCCCATTACAACTTACTACTTGAGTACGTGATTCTAAGTAGCTTTTAAACCAAGTGAGCTGGACCCCCCTAATTCCGAAGTTGGCTAGCTTATCTATTAGTATAGCATGATCTACACAATCAAAAGCCTTGGCTACATCGATGAACACCCCTACTGCATATTCATTGTTATCCAGTGCCTTAGAGATTTTATCCTCCATGTCGAGGAGCGCCATAAATGTAGAATGCCCGGTCTGGAACCCATGTTGGGAGGGGTTCCAGACCGGGAAACATATGTATGTTTGTATGTATGTATGTTTGTTTGTTTACTTGTTTGTGTGTGTGTGCGTGCGTGTGTGCGTGCGTGTGTGTGTGTGTGTGTGTGTGTGTGTGTGTGTGTGTGTGTGTGTGTGTGTGTGTGTGTGTGTGTGTGTGTGTGTGTGTGTGTGTGTGTGTGTGTGTGTGTGTGTGTGTGTGTGTGGGTGGGTGGGTGGGTGTGTGTGTGTGTTTAAAGACTCAGTTTAGTGCAGCGTCTTTTAAGTACTTCTCAAACATCTGACCCATTGCCCTTGTGGGTGAAACAAGGATCTAGAGAAACTTTTTCAGGGATGGTTACATTTTGATGGATCAGCCACAACAATCCAATAGCAGCACAACCACATTTAAACTACCAAGTTACGGTTGTATTCTTCCAACGACCCCGAAGTGATGGCGGGCTGAATTAGGACATATGGCTTAATATGCATGACCTGTCACCTATCCAAGCAACGTATAGGATACACGATTTGCGTTTCTTAGCTGCACTGTGCTTGCCAACATCGTATCCACAGCACCAATCCACCACATTCCGAAAGGAAGTCAAGTGGCTGATTTTTTAACCTATGGGCTGCCTCTCCTGATGACGCCCCATCATGTTTTCTAGAGAGTTGGAGGCTGTGGCTCCCATTTGCCTACGTCGATAGCTCTGCTCCAAAGACATTCCTCAATGGCGTTTATATAAATACCATTAATTAGATTATCTTCCATTTCGTTAGTTCGCCCTCTTTACACGCCCAGTCTCACACTTTTAGTTTTACTATACGTTTCATTACCTCGAAAGAACAAGGCAATGAACAATAAGGTACGATGAGTAATTAGCGTATTCACAATACTTGAGTACATACGTCATTTTTGTCATCTAACTTTGGTCTATCTTACCTTATCGTACAGCTTACCTACTTTGCCTGTCTTACTTTGATGTAATTTACATGCTAATGTGTTTTTTTCAGGTCAGACGGAGGGAGATACCGGTTACGAATATAACTATGATGACGAGTTCTATGACGAATCAGGTGAAAATCAATCACCTTTTGACCCACCTTAATACCAAACACCTGCTTCACAGGGCCTCTGTTTTAAACCCTTTACAATCGTTCTTATCCCCTAGATTCGTAATCGTTGTAATCGTTCATAATCCTCTCATATTTATTTATTATGGTATTTTATACAGCACCACTAGATAATAAGAGGTACTCTCGGAGCTAGACTAGAGTATTAGATGTCATGTAAGCAAAACAGTGTACCGAAAAGTATAAGAGTGATCAGTGGCGGGCCGACGCACACACCAACCAATGCCGTACCCAACCATCGAATGTATACATGCATCCGTAACCGTCGTAATCACTCTACCCCGTCTCGGTACATAACCTTTTCTCTATTTGTAACCCCAGTCGCATCCTTAACAACGTGATAAATAGCCCTCAGCCCTCTGCGCTTGTTCCAAAAACATGTCTTCTTTATTTTGGATCCATTCCCTTCTCGTCCGTTCATTTAGGTGAACGTTTGTCTTCATCCAGGTTGGGTACATCTTCATCTCTCTTTCTGTTTGGTATATCTTCATCTGTCTTTCTTTTGGGTACATCTTCATCTGTCCTTCTGTTAGTAGATCTTCATCTGTTTGCATGTCTATCTTTATGCAATCTCTTTCTATATCTTCTTTCATTCTGTCGCGTGCCTTGGCTCTTCTTGACCTTGCAATCTCTGTGTGTATATCCCTCTGCTTTCCTCCACGTCTCCGTGTCTCTGTCCCTCTTAATGCCCCTCATGTGTGCTTTACTTCTCGCCTTCCAACCAGACATCCTGCCGTATACCTTTGCATCCTTCGTTTTTGTCTATAATTTCCTTTCATTTCCATTTACCGATTCCAAATTCCTACGCAATCCCGGTCCAACTCTCTCTCTCTCTCTCTCTCTCTCTCTCTCTCTCTCTCTCTCTCTCTCTCTCTCTCTCTCTCTCTCTCTCTCTCTCTCTCTCTCTCTCTCCTCTCCCTCTCTCTCCCTCTCCCTCTCCCTCTCCCTCCTCTCTCCCTCTCTCCCTCTCTCTCTCTCTCTCTCTCTCTCTCTCTCTCTCTCTCTCTCTCTCTCTCTCTCTCTCTCTCTCTCTCTCTCTCTCTCTCTCTCTCTCTCTCTCTGTCTCTCTCTCTCTCTGTGCTCTCTCTGTCTGTCTGTCTGTCTGTCTGTCTGTCTACTTCATTCAATACTATGCCCTCGACGCCGAATTACCTGCTTCAGCTCATCTGCTCCACCTGGCCACTTCCGTTTTGTCTATCCTTCAATCGATCCGCATGATCGCTCTTCCCTGTGCTTCTACGTTTGTCTGCATTCGTCTATGTGTGCTCCAGTAGGTCTGTATCTGTGCGTGCGTGTATGCTATAAATCTCACGGAGTGTATCCGTGTGTTCTATAGTTTGGATGTGCGTCTGCCTTCGCTTATATGTCGTAATCTGTCTATATCTGTCGCCGTACGTGTAGATGCCATCGTGCATACGTGCAGGGAAGGAAGCTGTCTTGCACGTGAGCATGAACTCGTGTGCTCCTGGTTCTAATGTCATTCGCTGGTTTTGTTCGGTGGATATTGGCCATCCATGCACTAACTCCCAGTCCGATCAGTCACAATTGGAAGGGACGGACACATAATCCTGCAAAGATTACTAAAGATCGGGTTGCACCTTCACGTGATCTTTAAACACAGCAGTTGTATTAGTATTGTGTAAACCTGATACGGCAGGTCAGCTGATCGAAAACTGGCAGATTTATTGACAGGTTTAATAAGCTTTGAGAGAGAGAGAGAGAGAGAGAGAGAGAGAGAGAGAGAGAGAGAGAGAGAGAGAGAGAGAGAGAGAGAGAGAGACAGACAGACAGACAGACAGACAGACAGACAGACAGACAGACAGACAGACAGACAGACAGACAGACAGACAGACAGAGACAGCGAAAGACAGAGAGAGACAGAGAGAGACAGAGAGAGACAGACAGATAGAGACAGACAGACAGACAGAGAGAAAGAGAAACAGAGAAACAGAGACAGAGACAGAGACAGAGACAGACAGAGAGAGAGACACGGAGACAGAGAGGAAAAGAGAAGGATATAAACATAGGAATTAGGAATCGATTTATTAGAAGGCTTGCATAGACATTTCCATCTTTAAATGGGAGAACAGTTTTGGCTGATTTTGAACACCTTTACGACGCGAAAGAGGAAAAAACGAAAAATAGAGAAAAAACTAGAAACCGTTAATTAGAATTCATTAACAGTTCAACTCGCTGCACCGGTGTATTTAACCTGCTACGCAATTGAATAATGGCATTATGCTTATTCAGGCGCCCTTGTAGCAGTATGGCCTTGTTACGGCGCCACATAAATTGTCGTTATCATCATCATCATCAATGCAAGGCAATCATCCTTACGCTAATTATCGATTAATTATGTCTGTATTAGATTATGCCAGTGAATGATGCACAATGTTAGTTTTGGTCAAGAAATGATAAACAGACCCATCTATTTATCTAACTGTCTATCTATATATAACCATCTATCCATCCATCCATCCAGCTAGCCATCCATCCATTCATCTATCCATCTCTACATACATACATCTACCCATCCATTCATCCATCCACTCATCCATCCGTCTGTTCATCCGTCCGCCCATTAATCAATCCATCCATCCATCTATGTATCCACCCAGACATCTATCTGTCTATTTCAGCATTATCTCAAGGGCCTACATTTGACGTTCCGATGACAAATGTGACGGTAGTGATTGGTCAGACAGCTGTCCTGCCTTGCTCAATCGACTACCTGGGGAAACACAAGGTAGGTGGGTCACTCCTCAAACGCCGACCAAATACAGAAGCACGCGAATGATTTGGTTCTTTTGCACGACCTGTAGTTTCAGTTGTATGGTTTAATACGCCTGTATAGGAGATCCCTGAGATGCGCTTTATAAATGTTCAAATACAGACATACAGAAAACGATGCCTGGTTTAGATTCGAAATATATATATATTCAATCTATCACACATCATCTGTCTTTCTCCCTGTCTGCTTTAGTGTCTGTCTTACTTTGTCTTTCTATTCGTCTCTTTTGTTCAATGTCATTTTGCTCTGTCATTTCCATTTCGCCTCTTCTATTTGCCTGCTTGTGAAATTCTTATCACACATGGTCACAGTTGTATGGGTGTAGTGTACTGTACGATAACAGAACAACTCTAGCAGTCTAGCTCCATATATTTGATGTAAGTTCAGTTGTAAGTAAGACACGAAATGCTACTCAAGCGTTTGCTGTCTAAAGTTTATATCGTCATCTACTTAACCTGACAAGGAAATTTCACTTAAATGTTGACGACAGCGATGTTTTGTTTTCGACAAGTCTATAAAACTTCTAACCGACAAAGTAAACCGTGATCGAGGCTTTTGCAGGGCCCTAGAAATTTCGCTTTAAAACTATAAAAATTTAATTCGAATGATTAATGCGCTTTTTTCTTGTAAAGTCTGTAGACAATCGCACATGTACAAAAGGACCACGATGCAACTTGAATAGTCAGGCCTGGAGGCCCGAGACCATATAGCACGAAGCCGAGGTCATGACTGCCATATTTGTCTTCGAGTCTCGAGGCCATAAATCACGAGGACGAGGTCACGGCCACTACATATATGGTCTCAAGGCTGAGGCCAGAGCTCGAGGTCTCAAAATAGCCAATCACTTTACATAAACCAGTATTACCCAACAACCCGTATAATATAAACTGGAATCTTTTTCTCTCAATATTTTCTTCATTTTGTTTACTGCTACCATTGACTTATTCTCTTTTAACTAGTCTTAAGATTTCTAACCAAGGGGTTTTTCATTTCACAACCGGTTCTTTTCTTTGTAAGTCACGCGTTTCCTTCCCGTGCCTTTCTTCTCGTCTTCCAAAAGCCGTTCATTCATGTATCTGTTTTCACGAGCCAATCGTTTCCTTTTCAACGCCCGCAATGCATCGGTGGCCGTAGTTTGTTCTCGAAACACAGACTGTCGTTCATCTGGCTTCCGGTCACGTGCCTCCAACACCCGCTTTCGTTCATCTTTGAAAGAGCGCGATGAGAGAGAGAGACAGACAGAGAGAGAGAGAGAGAGACAGACAGACAGACAGACAGACAGACAGACAGAGACACGTGACCACTGATTGCTTGCGTGTGTGTTGGCTGAGCAAGACTTATGTCTAATTGCTTTTGGGTCTTTTCCATTCATCCAGGACCAAGTCCCAGCCTCTAGCTCTCAGAACGGGTGACCTAGCCATCGTTCCGTCTCTTCCACCGACCACCTAACCTGCTGTTCCTTTTTCCATCCTTCCTTCATTCAAAAACGCCTAAACATCCGTCAGCCCATGCATCCGCCATCTAATCTGTTTCCCGTACTCTTCTCCCACTCCATTACATCCTTCTACTCTCCTCTGTGTATTTCTTCTTCCTCTATATCCTTCTACTTTCCTCTCTAATTTTCTGCCTTTCCTCTGTGTTCTTTCCTTTCCTCTCTACCATTCTCCCTTTCCTTCATATCATTCTCTCTCCACAGAGGCGCGTTTACACGTAGGCGCACTAGGCGCACGTCTAGGGCCCCAAATGTCGGGGCCCCAAACGAATGAAAATATTTTTTCAATTATAAAATATAACATTAAACCAAATAACTTCATATTCCTTGAAATAGCTTCTATAAGTAGGCTAATCATAATTACAGGGTCAATGACACTAACAAAAACGGCTTCAAGTTCAACTTCGTGGGTTTTTGAACATGATTGGCTAAACACCACCAGAGTTTCAGACTCAGTCTACACGCTCAGAAGGGCCCCAAAAATTTTTTTTCCCGCCTAGGGCCCCATTTTCTTTAAACGCGCCTCTGTCTCTCCACTAAATCTTTCTTCTTTCCTCTATGTCTGTCTCTCCCCTTCAGATCTCTCTTCTTTCGTCATATGCTTCTCCTCTTCTCTGTTATGCTTCTCGTTCCCTCTTTATCCTTCTTTCTGTCCTCTCTCAATCTCCCTCCTTTCCTCTGTAGGTTTCTTCTTTCCTCTGTATCATTTTCAGTTCTGCCTCGTCGTAACCCAACTTATTCCGCCCTTACTTCGTCTCTTTTGTTGCTCGTCTTTAACTCAGTGTGTACTTCGACCTGACTATCGTTTGGCTTTGGTTCTCCATCTGTTGATGTCTTCTGCATTAGACACCGGTGCTATTGAATTTCCTAATTATTATTTACGCGTGCTGTTGCTTAAGTCCATCTATCTTCTTGCTGTGTCTGGTTCATTATTTTACCTCCTTTCTCCTTGCTGCTTCCTCCTTCCTCTAATTTACCCATTCTTTCCTACGTTCATGCTTCCTTCAATTAATCTATTACCGGTTTCTTCTTTTCATTCATACGTTCTCCTTCTTTTACCCTTCCTTCTTCGACCAGCATTCCCTCATTCTCGTTCGTCTGCTCTCCAACTTCCACGGTAGAAGTTCCAACTCCGTATAAACCATGCCAATCGGATGCATTATTTAGCTCTCCGTGCAAGGGTGTTGATCCATACCGGCCTCTGTGACACCATCGACGGCAAGCGACAGAGGGCGCGAAAGTAGAAGATGGCCGGTGGAGGGGGAAGAGGGGGTTGAGCCAAAGCCGGGCAAATACCCGCGCCAAGCAAAGCCCGGTTATCAACAGACGAGCCCCGAGAGGAACATTCGCAGGTAGGTCGACCCAGTCGACATCAATTTTACTAAACGCCTGGCCATACGACGAAGAGGCAGGACAGCAGAAGACAAACAGACAGAGAGACAGACGGAATGATACAAAGATGCCCACTAGAAAGAAGATTCGACAGAGAATGAAACAGAGAAGTAGACGACGAAGCAAAGAAAGAAACGACATCGAGGAGAACAGCGCAAGACATCGAGACAAGAAGCAGAAGTCAACGAGACAAGGAGCAGAAGTCATCGAGACAAGGAGTAGAAGTCATCGAGACAAGGAGTAGAAGTCATCGAGACAAGGAGTAGAAGTCATCGAAGCAAATTATATGAAACAATTTAAAAAGTTCATCAAAAGATAGACAGACAGACAGACAGACAGACAGACAGACAGACAGACAGACAGACAGACAGACAGACAGACAGACAGACAGACAGACAGACAGACAGACAGACAGACAGACAGACAGACAGACAGACAGACAGACAGACAGATAAACAGTGAGCGACTCTGCAGGTCAGAGGTGATTGTAATTCCAAGGCGCGACTGAATAAACTTAGAGATGAAGGTCATTAAACGGTTCCAGACAAACGTTGAAACGTGGTTGCACTTTATCAAGGTAAATAAAAATAACATGTTTATTTGTTAAATGGCCAAGTCTCCCTTTCTCTTTCCATAAGTATTTGTGTGTCTGTCCATCCACTCCCCTTATTACTTGAAAAAAAACAAGATTATGCTTCATGAACCAGTGGCGGCGATCTTGTTTGACAGGTGAGGGACACTTTAGAAATGATCTGGTCAAAGAAAGAGTTTTGACCTGAACTGGTCAAAAAAGAGGCGATTAAATTAATTCTAACAAAAAATGTCCGAGCTCGTGCGCGATAAAATTTGCTAACCTTTTTTGGTGTTTCTTACGCTGGGGGGACAAATGTATGGTGTGCCCCCCCCACTCTAAAAAGTGGGGGGTCTTGTCCTCCTCGACCCCCCTGGATCGCCGCCCATGTCATGAACACTCCTGCGCGTATCTTATGGATGTAGGGCTGTTGATCACGAAAAGCAGGCAGCTTCAAATCTTCCTATCGCGTACTGTTTTTTATGATTTCCTCTCACATTTTCAGTCTACTGATAAGTTGCACACAAAGTAAGCTGTTTTTGTCCAGACTCTTATAGGTAATTACCTTATTGGCCCTGCTCCATCATACCTTAGGCCCTAAGGTTTAGGGACTTTTGCATTTCGGTTCTTCTTTCGGCTGCATAGGCGTCATTTGTGGGAGTACGAGGGGGTACCCGTGCCCCCACTTTTTGGACTAGAGGTACCGTACCCTCCACTTTTTAAACAATCCCAATCAATATTTCATTATTGTGCCTTCCCAGAGATCGCACTATCCTTCTAGCTTCATGCATGTAGACAGAGTGAGGAGTATGTACCACAAAAGGACGAAAGTAGTTAGATACACAGGTAAACCGAGAGCCAGACGAACTGAGTCACAGGCAGTCAGACAGGCAGACTTTCAGCCACACAGGTCACCAGAAAAACTGACCGCCCTGACCGGCCTGCAGGCCGCATGCACCACAGATCTTGGCCACGGCTACACTCATCTTGGAAAGATCTGACATCAGCCTTATTGGTCATATCGGGATGTGGAGATATAAGTCAAAGCGCAAGCTTCTATATCCTTCATCATTTACAAATCCATATATGGACCCACACCCATATTGTCGGCCTTGATCTGACTCCTCACCCATTAGTCCCCTCACAATCTCAGAATCAGTAACTGTCCTTGGTTAAACTTATCCGAGCCGAGCTCAGCCGGCTAGCGGAAGAAAGCTCCCTCCATTACATAATATAAGCATTTAAGACGTCGTTGATTTTGATTTATAGTCTATGCGTCGTGTTCCGATTTTGTTGATAGGGAAAATGGATAACTTTGTTCTAATAAAGAAAACCAGTAGATGACATCATAGACGATAAAATTGCCCTTATGGAGGTAAGCTCATCAGCGTTTCATAATCAGTTACTGGCAGGGTAATATGTCCAAAATGGTCTCCATGCGAAAAGTGAAAGTGAAAGATAAGTTGTTACCTCCCACCCCCACTTTGTAGACCAAAGTTACACCCATGATCGGCTGCTCATGGATTGTCTCTCGCAAGCGTACTGCGACAGCTCAGTTCAGAAGCTTTGCATATATATGCTGGACCCGCCAGCTGGAATCGCCTTTCTCGACAGCTGCGGCTCGAGCTCCTCCGTTTGTCCCATCCACAATGTCGCAAGTATTATTTGACAGTGATTTCACTGGTTCGGGTCGAGCGAGACACTGATGAGTTTTTACTTTGAAATGACGCTTTATAAATGTCAGATTACAATCACAATACAAATGCCTTCGCAAACACTCAGTGTGCTGGTTGCACAACGAAGCTTAAACATGCCTGAGCAATCAGTGAGCATGTCTGGGAATGTTTAGCCAGGCTGAATGATGACAAGGCAAGCTGTAAAGTCATCCCGCAAACATAGATTCTATGCATCACTTTAAAAATCACTTTGTATACATGTAGGCCTATATTGCTGCACATGTTCTACAAACTACAGGCATTGAGGGCATCAGGGGCGTCTACACCATAGAAACCTTGGAGCAAATGCTCCATCCAAGAAATAGGGGGGAGATCTGTCAGTGTGTGTGCCACCATTAACTGGGGGAAGGAAGGCGGAGGGGAAGGGGGAAGGGAAGTTGCTCCAATGACTTAGGGGGATAGACGCCCCTGGATAGCATTGTGTGTGTACTTAACAATAGCATTTATTGTCTACACAACGACTCGTGACAGCAGAAATGTCTCGTCAATGTGACAACAGCAGCTATACATTCGGTTACATTTATGTGGCGCGATTACACTTAAACCTTTCAGATCGAAATGTCGGCGCGTGCAAGAACTCGGATGCCATCGCCTTCGATTCGAATGCCTCGTAAACTCCAAAATCATACTTAAGAGCATAATACATCACGAAACACTGCTACTCAAAGTTTTTTCAAATGGAGAAATTTTTATTCTAAATCTGTTTCTCATCGTTTTCTCTTTTTCTGTTTCTGCTTCTGTATCTATATAAGTCTGTCTGTCTGTCTGTCTGTCTGTCTGTCTGTCTGTCTGTCTGTCTGTCTGTCTGTCTGTCTGTCTGTCTGTCTGTCTTCTTTCCTCCATTGTCGCTTCGCATTGCACCACGACCACTTCTTTTATCATCCTAAATGGAGTTCATTGTTCGTATTATTGACATATTCTTTTGAACACGTAGATCTGTAATCCACCGTAATTCCATCTGACCCAAATATATCGGAAGTTTGCTAAACTCTGTAACGACTATTAATAACAATATTATTAAGACACCTTTGACCAAGTCCTCTTTCTGCGATCAAGTGTCATGTCTGGTTTAGCACCTGCACATAATGCGATTAATCTAGTTTTATCTTTCATGCCGAAGAAGAGCATGGCAAAGGTTTGCTAGAAATAAGTTTCGGTTCTCTACACTACAGTTAGCACGGCTCAGTTCGGAAAATAGTTCTTTGATATTTGATCCAATTTTCTTTATCATCATTATCCTTCTCGTTGTCATCAGTTTATTATCATCATCATTTCAGTTTCTGGCATCACTGGTCGTGACAATTGACAGGAAATGAAGAACATTGATTTGCACCTATCGCTGAATAAGACTCTGTTCAGTTGTGCTATAGTTCGTCGTAATCTGAACCTAGCTTATTCTTGTTTTGACATCTGTTCATCTATAGGCCTACGTTGCTTACAGGATATACTCTGCTGAAACTGAAGGGCTGTTGTGTGTGTGTGTCGAAGTGTAGCAGATGTTCCTCCCATCGTTTCTACATGCTTGCATCTTTTTCTAGTACTTCATCATTTGCGCCTTTGATTGATACAACTTTGAGTTCGAATTGTCCACGAAACAGTTTTATCTTGAAAGTTTCTTCTGCTTATCTTCATTGTTGTTTCATCCAGTTCTTCATATTTCTTCTCCTTAGTCCCTTCGGATTTCTCTCTTGATTCCGTTAATTTCGCGACTTTCCTTGCGGGACTTGTTTTTCTGTTTTTCTTCAACAAGCTCTAGAGCACTTCGCCTGATTTTCATCGTTCGTTATTTTCTTGTCCGACTATTTTTTGGCTTTTGTCTGTCTTCTTACCGTGTTGCGGTAATCCAATGTGATATCATGTGCATACTTATATAACCACGAATTTATTTTAAGATCATTAATCTAATTCATTCTAATCCAGTCTGTAGTGTGTTATGCTATATCACCTGTAGTCTGTAATGTGTAATCCTTCGTTTACACCTCTGCGCTACCGTAATAGTCCAGTGTGATAAGCTATCTCAGCTGAGGAGGAAGAAGTAAGCTTAATCCTTTGTAAAAAATCCTCAACGATATCATTATACTTTTGCCTGATAAGCTGCATCAACTGTTGTGATTTAGTTTGTTTGGATAGTTTTTAACAGACACCGTGTTCAGGTTATGAACGGACAATGAATAATCCTATCCGGCTTTCAATCACAAGCCTATATACTATTTTAGGAAACGATAATGTGCGATAATTTACAATTATATATTGCATTTTACAGTACACTGGAATCACAGCTTTGACATTTAACTTTATTCCACGCCTCGCGTACACAGAATTGCTGCAAAACTAAATCCAAATAAATTGCAATAAATTATTCATTTATCTGCTGTTGACAACGCACGCCCATTGTGCAAAGGACGAGGACGAGAAGCCAATGATCGTATAAGATATAAAGCGCACTGACATCGAATGTTTTCATAACATTGTAGAGCAGGATGTAGTACTGATAGTGCAGGGCACAATGACGACCAGCGGTTGCCTCTCTGAGGAGGCAGATTTAATGATCGCTTATTTTCTTTGGTTGTTGATGCTGACAACGTGTTCTCTCGTTTACACCTGATCGTCCTCACTGATGATGTCCGACCCTTAGTAATGAATTATTCAGTAATTATCTGGAGGTGGTCTCCGTCTCATCCATAGCCCAGCTCATATCATCCCACGAAAACAAAATGAAAACATCGGCTGTAGACTTGTAGGACCCTCTCTGCTACTAATTCAAGAAAGAAGAATTCTGATGCAAATTCAAGCGAATAAACACATGCGTAGTCAACTGTACCGGGGTAACCGTCGAGATTTATATAATCATATCTTCAACTGATTTTTCCTGCTATCTAAGCTCACAATAGGCGGGTTCAAATCTCTGTGCGTCATAGATGATTGTGCATGCATGTATATATGATTGTGCATGTGTATATATATACATATATATATATATATAGCAGGCATATCTATATGTTCAGTTCCATATGTTCAGTTCCGGAACCTTTTTTCTAGAAAAAAGCACTGTATAATAATTATATATATATATATATATATATATAATTATTATACAGTGCATTTTTCTAGAAAAAAGGTTCCGGAACTGAACAATTACGGAAGGACTAAAATCCCGAGAAAAACGGGATTTGGGTTGGGAGAGGTGTCAATTAACACTGAAAACAGTTCACAGCACTGAAATTAAATTAAATAACTAAATTATTGTTTTTATTATTAAAATAAATAATTTTTAGTAGCTGAAAAAAGGTGGGGGAACGCCGTTCCGGCTGAAAAAAGCACTGTATAAATATATATATAATTTGTATTGTATTTTTTATTGTATTGTATTTTATTTCAGTAACCAAACATTGCAAGGTTAAAAAAAACATATAATGCATATAATCATTTAAAATAATCTGGCTACACAGGAGACCAAAAGGGGTCGTAGACCCCGGTATACCAGGGCCACCTGCATGGGTAGTAATACAATTTGATGAAAGCAGTCGATATAACATAATTCGATATGCAGTGGTAATATTATAGGCCTACTTAACTAAAGATCCTATAGTCTAAAGGTGGGGGAACGCCATTCAGTATAGATGCTGAATTAATGGTGGTATTTATTCCATATGGAGGCCCCATAGTCCATCATTAGATATACGATTTTAACAGTATACGTAACTAAAGACTCGATAGTTCATAATTAGATAAGCAATTATAACATTATACTTAACTAAAGACTCGATAGTTCATCATTAGATATGCAATTGTAGCATTATACTTAACTATAAAGTATAAACAACTTGATTGATCATCACTAGATAAGCAATTGTGACATTATACTTAACTAAAGATTCAATAGTTCATCAATAGATATGAATTGGTAACAACATACTTAACTAAAGACTCGATAGCATATAATTAGGTATGTAATAGTAACATTATATTTGTCAAGAACTCGAGAGCGCATCTTGAGGCTGTATCTGTGTACGCTCATTGAAATTTAGTTGATTAAACTGCGGGTTGTTAATTAGTGTTCCTCGAACATGGAAGACCGTAACTCTTGATTGATCGATCGTAGACTGGGTAGATGCTGAATTAATGGTGGTATTTTATTCCATATGGAGGCCCCAATGTGTCGTATGGAGAATAACCTGGTATTCGTGTGAGCGTATGGCTGGTAAAATGGACGCAAATTTCTTGTTTGGTGCGAGTGGAGGTCTGATACGCGGTAGAAAAAATTACTGAAAGACAAGGGTAATTGGTCACGTTCGTAGCGGTACATGAATTCCGCTACCTGCATACGCGTGATCTGGTCGATTCTTAATAGTTTATACTCTTGAAATTTAAGTTCTGTGTGGGCTCCTTAATATATA
Source organism: Allolobophora icterica (assembly GCA_963556255.1). Classification (NCBI taxonomy): domain Eukaryota; kingdom Metazoa; phylum Annelida; class Clitellata; order Crassiclitellata; family Lumbricidae; genus Allolobophora; species Allolobophora icterica. Next base: position 44,309,884 of record OY744609.1, on the reverse strand, counting down.
TGCATATGTGCCACTAGCGAGGAGAACCTCGCTAATTTCCTAAACTCGATAGGTACCATAACATAGCGCTACAGAAATGTTTGATGGCGTATAGGAATTGTTGACAGGTTGCGTGGCTGGACCAGAATTCTTTTCCATTGACCTACGAAGATCGTCGGGTGATTGACGATTCGAGATTTAGCGTCATCCGACCGCAGGACAAAGAGTGGAACCTCCAGGTTCACGAGGTCAAGGCCGACGACGACGGTCAGTATCGATGCACCATCAACACGAATCCAGTACGAAGCAAAATCGTCATGCTTCGAGTCTGTGGTGAGTTTGGCGTCTTAAGTTTATATATGTATGTACGTACGTATGTATGTATGTATGTATGTATGTATGTACGCCTTGATCTATGCGAAGACTCGGCGCCTTGTCAAGGAGGGCAAGGCCGTTTCTACTTGGTCCTTTGGTGGGTCAATATTTCTCCGCTTATCCGAGGAGCCGGGGATCAAACCCACACGTATCTTCAATCTACAAGAGTTGGACAAGTTATTTGCCCAGGTCAGCATGCCACCTACTGGATCACCTACGACAAGTCCTTAAAGAACATTGTACTTCGCCCAGCAGGCTGTCAACGTATCCGTAGCCTGACTGTCTGACGTTCGATGCTTGCCTTTCGCTATTCTCCTCATTCTTCTCCCACTTGATTGCCTACGCCTACTCAAGATCTTTTTTTTGAGTCCATCCAAAGATTATTACTTAAAAGTACGAAGGATAATCTCGGATTCCTATCAACCTCATTTTGCTTAAGGATACCATCACAGTTTGAAACAATCGTATGTATGTTTTGCAAGTTACCTCTCTTTCAGTTACAGTTAAGTCAGTTATCTGTAGGTTGAGTATACTGGATCTCCCACCATAGTTCATAGATAGTGAAGTCATGTGATAACCGGGGCTTCGGTTGAGGCTCATTCTATTTTATTGCATACTGCTTATAAATACCTACCATGTGAGATGTATGCTTTTCTTGGCGACGATCGTTGTTGCCTATGGGTGATACTCAATGACCTTCGGTTGATGTTGTTTATGGGTGATACTCAATGAACTTCGGCTGATGTTGCTTATGTGTGATACTCAACGAACTTCGGTTGATGATTTGTAAGTGCAGGTACAATGCTCTGCTGGTATTCCTTTGATGTGACACTAGGTTCTTGTTTGCTAATATTGTTGTCAATGCTAGCGCAAGCATAATGAGCACTCCATTGCTGTGTGACTCAGTTTGTTAAAATTGTTTGGTAATGTTAGTGCAGGCACAATGCTCTGCTGGCACTCCTTTGATGTGACACTAGGTTCTTGTTTGCTAATATTGTTGTCAATGCTAGTGCAAGCACAATGAGCACTCCATTGCTGTGTCACTCAGTTTGTTAAAATTGTTCGTTAATGTTAGTGCAGGCACAATGCTCTGCTGGCACTCCTTTGATGTGACACTCAGCTCTTGTTTGTTAATATAGTTGGTTAAGGCTAGTGCAGGCACAATACTCTGCTGGCACTCTATTGATGTGACACTCAGTTTTTGTTTGTTAATATTGTTTGTTAATGTTAGTGCAGGCACAATGCTCTGCTGGCACTCCATTGATGGGTCACTCATCTCTTGTTTGTTAATATTGTTTGTTAATGTTAGTACAAAACTATGTTCTGCCGCACCCTATTGTTGTGTTTCTCAGTTTTGCTTTATTGATGTATGGTTTCAGTTAATCTAGTCTAGTTTATGGTAGATTTCGACGAACTGTTTTGTTGGTATTCTTTTCTTCTCTTACTATAGAACTGATTATGCTCTTAGGACATCCAATGGTGACTTTGGGGTTCCTTCACGGCCAACACGCTCTCTGGTCAGGGGTTTTCTCCCCCTAGTTTATTCTTGTGTTTTTTGCTTACTTTTCTTCAACACTTTTCTCCCCTTTTTTCTCTTACTTACTTAATACTGCCCAAGTTAAGTTAATGTTGTTTAATTTTCCATGGAGCGGCGGCAGCGCGACAATTGGCGCCAGAAGACCATGGAGGCAGTTAGACGGAGCCCGTGTCCCGGCGGATGCTGCCGATCAGCGGCCTCACCCACAGGTCTAGGTGGATGCTCTGGGTGTGGGGGGATTCATAACCAGCCCGGCATTCCAGGGCTTACTATAGGACCAGAGGAGATATCACGTAAGAATACTCCTAAGAGCCCATCATGTTTAGAAATGGAATTAGATGAGGAGGCAGCGGTTAGAAGAAGACCTGGTAACAAAAGTCCTGACGGGTCGAATATTTTAGTTGAGTTTGAGGTATTTCCAGAGGAAGAGGAAACTAAGTCAGAACTAGACAACGTTAACGCTGATCCCGATCAAAACTTCTATAGGAACCCCACCTGGTCTAGTGACTATATAGCTCCAGAAGCGTTTATTAAATACAGCCAATCACGAAGCCTCCAAGCTGAACAGTCCCTAACAGTAATGCACATTAATTGTCGTAGTATGGCTTACAAACTGGGAGCGATCAGCGAGCTGGCAAATACATTCCACGCTTCGATCATAGCTTTAACTGAGACTTGGCTAGACTCTAATCTGGAGGACACCATTCGGGTTAAGGGGTTCAACTTTGTGGGCAATTCTAGACCGGGTGGAGGGGGTGGTGGTGTGGGATTGCTTATAAAGGATGATCTAAAATTTCAATTGTTCACTCCAAAGGGTGGCACTGTAGATCACAGATCCTATGAGAGTCTTTTTATCCGCGTAGCCCTAAAAACAACTTCACCAATACTGGGTGTAATTTACAGGCCACCAGGACTACAGCTAAAAGAGTTTAACGACGAATTTGATGAATTAATAGCGAGACTAAAAAAGAACTCAAAAGAGGTATTGTTAATGGGAGATTTTAATATTGATCTTCTGAAAATAAATGAGCACAACGACTCGAATGCTTTTTATAACGGTCTTACAGCACACCATTTCCTTCCCACTATCACTAGGCCCACTAGGATTACTCCAACTAGCCGGACTTTAATTGACAACATATTCTGTAATGCTTGGTCTAAGTTAATTGAGGCTTTTGTCATCATTTCGGACATTTCTGACCACCTCCCAATCTATGCCCGATTTTCTTTGGAAACCACTCCTAATAATACCCATCGTTATAAGGAATTCCGAAAAGTCAACGAGGTAAATCTAAAAAAATTCCAGAAAACCCTCGAAGAGGAGAACTGGGACCCTATTATGAGGGCTTGCGAACTGGGGAGCGCTAATGAGGCATACGAACTTTTCTCCGACAAATACACCCAAGCTTATAACTCAGCATTCCCACTCGTTAAAGAAGCTGGATCTTCGAAGGAGAAATTTAAACAGCCTTGGATGTCACTAGGAATTTTAAAATCCTGCAAGAAGAAAAATTTATTATATGTAAGATATCTTAAAACTCCAACCTTGCAGAATAAAACAAAATTTATTGAGTATAGGAACAGATTTAAATCTGTTAGAATTAATGCGGAGCGAAACTATTATACCACTGAATTCTACAAGCATCACAATGATTTAAAAGCCACTTGGAGGCTGATCCGGGAAGCCATGCAAATTGAAGATAAAAGAGACAGACAGATTTCTCTTAAAATAAACGGAGTCTTAGTGGAAGACCCAGAGACAGTAGCAAATAAATTCAATAATTATTTTGCGGGTATAGCTAGTGAATTATCAAAGAAAATTATTGATTCTCCAGACTCATTTGAAAAATTTCTTCCACCGTCCAAAACATCTTCCATGGGCCTACTCCCGACCTCCGTAGACGAGCTTCTGAAAATCAGTAGTCTTCTAAAAAAAACACACACCACAGGTTTAGACGAAATCGACCCCTATATTGCCACCCCTAATTTAAAACTCATAGTTGTACCTTTAATGGCGATCATCAATTGTTCCCTCCTTAATGGTATAGTCCCTCTTAAGATCAAAATGGCTAAAGTTGTTCCAATCTATAAAAAAGGTGATACTGACAACCCTGCCAATTTTAGGCCTATCTCAATACTTCCTTATTTCGCTAAGTACTTCGAAAAAATAGTATACGATAGATTAAGTAATTATCTAACTACCTTTAATTTAATACACCAAGCGCAATATGGCTTCCGATCTGGGCATTCCACCTATATGGCCCTAATAGAGATGGAAGACCGAATCACTAAAGCAATTGATGCAAACGAATATTCTGTGGGGGTCTTCGTCGATTTAGCGAAGGCCTTCGACACGGTCAACCATCCTATCTTGTTAAAAAAATTAGATAACTTTGGCATTAGGGGCCCAATGTTAAAATGGTTCCACAGCTACTTTCAGGACCGCACTCAAAAAGTATTATGCAATGGCGTGCTGTCTGACAGTCGATCTATTTTATTTGGTGTACCCCAGGGATCAAATCTCGGCCCTTTACTTTTTCTCTTGTACATAAATGATCTAGCCACAATATCTAAAACCCTCCACTTCATTTTATTTGCGGATGACACAAATATTTTTTTTGCACACCCTTCTTGGCAAACTCTAATGGAAATAGTGAATTCAGAATTGAAACTCATCAATCACTGGTTCTCAGCAAATAGACTCACCCTCAATGTTGACAAATCTAATTTCATTCTTTTTAAATCCCACAGAAAAATTGTGCCCATAGATATTACCCTTGAAATCGCAGAAACCCCCTTGGACCAAGTGGAGTCTACCAAATTCCTGGGGGTGGTTGTGGATAAACATCTCTCCTGGAGAGACCATATTAACTTTGTCGCACAAAAAATAGCGAAAAACATAGGTATAATTAATAGGATTGCCCACCTACTTCCTGAAGTGATTAGGCTAAATTTATATTATTCTTTAATTTTACCGTATCTAAATTATTGCAATATTATTTGGGCCTCCACGTACGAATCTAGATTGAATAAATTAATAATTCTTCAAAAAAAGGCAGTTCGGATGGTGGCAGGAGTGCCTTTTGGGACCCATACTGCCCCAATCTTCAGCAGACTTAGACTACTAAATATAAGTCAACTTAGGCTAACACAAATTGGTAAATTTTTCTATCGGTTTGAACACAATAACCTTCCCTCCTCATTCTGTGACTATTTTATCCCAGGATCTCGGATCCACACCCATCACACTAGGAACGCCGCTGCCCTCAGACCAGTCAAGGCTCGTACCAACTCACGACTATTTAGTTTAAAGGCGTATGGGCCCAAAGTATGGGAAACTATACCTCCCGATATCCGTCACTCTCCAAATATAAACTTATTCAAATCTCGTCTGAAATCATTTATCTTGAATGGTTGTTAACGGACCTTGGAACGACCACAGGGTTTGGCCAATGCTGCTCGATGGGCGCGCCGCGCCGGGTTACGTGCTGCTCTTCTCCCCATTCATTCATTTTTTCTCCTACTTATTCTTTTCCTATAGGACTGATAGTCCTATTTTCTGTTTCTTTGTTTCTTTTGTTGACGTTTAGTTAAGTATATATAAATGATTAGTTAAGTTTAACAATGATTTATTTTGCTTTCTCTCATGTTTCCACACCAGACCTCAACTATCTACTCCCTCTGGCTTACCATGACTTGACAGTCACTTAAGTTATGTACAACACTAGTAGGTGTCCCTGCTTAGCGGGAGTTACCTCCCTTTAGGGCCACCTTTTGCTCTATCTGAGACAGAACCACAATCCGACTACTTATAGTTTGTTACATAACATGTTTTTGTTTTGTTTTGTTTTGATGGAAGCAATAAAATGATTTGATTGATTTGATTTGATGTATGTATGTATGTATGTATGTATGTATGTACGTATGTATGCTTGTATGTATGTATGTATGTATGTATGTATGTGTGTCTGTATGTATGTATGTATGTATGTATGTATGTATGTATGTATGTATGTATGTATGTATGTATGTATGTATGTATGTATGTATGTATGTATGTATGTATGTATGTATGTATGTACGTATGTATGCTTGTATGTATGTATGTATGTATGTATGTATGTATGTGTGTCTGTATGTATGTATGTATGTATGTATGTATGTATGTATGTATGTATGTATGTATGTATGTATGTATGTATGTATGTATGTGAGTATGCTTGCATGTATATACATACAATACATGCAAGCATACTGTATGTATGTGTATGTCAGTAATATTATGCTTTTGTTATATTTTTGATATTATATTATTATCATTATTATTATTATTATTATTATTATTATTATTATTATCATTATTATTATTATTATCATTATTATTATTATTATTATTATTATTATTATTATTATTATTATTATTATTATTATTATTATTATTATTATTATTATAATTATTATTTGCACGAAGCACATAGTATCCCTCAGGAGTTGCAAAATTATTCGGAGAATAAAAGCAACATTCTAGAACTGCTGGAACTCGTCAAAGGTGTCTCGAAAGGTTGGAATACCATGACGTTATTATTGTCATTGTAATTGTTGTTATTATTATTAGTAGTAGTGTTATTATCATTGCTATTATCATCGTCGTCGTTGACGTCGTCTTTATTAACAACAGCTAAAACTTAAAAACAACAGCCTCATAGTCAGTCTCCTCTGAAAATTACTCCTAGAAATCATTTTGCATCCTAAGTATTCATAAAATTAATCTGCCTAGATTTAATAATCTCATTGCATCATTATATGTTGTGTAACAGATAAGTTTCATTAAGGCATAAGATATGGGATCTTCGACTCAGACAGACGTATCTCCTGTTTGTGTCAGTTGATGATGTTGTTTAGTCGTTGCCACCGTTTGCGTTATCCGGCTTCGATTTGGTTCAGGTGCAGAGGCGTTGGGCGAACACGCCACCAATAACTTACCTGTAATTTACAGGTAAATGCTTGTTGGCGCCTCATGTAATTTACAAGTAATCAAGTATTGGCAGATGTGCAATCAAATCCTTTGATCCGATTCTTCTAGTTCCTCCTGAAATTCTCGATGAACAGTCGAGCCATGACGTCACAGTACAGGAAGGTGACGCAGTCGCTCTCGTCTGCGTAGCGAATGGAAGACCACAACCGGAAATCACGTGGTATCGATCTAGCGGCGCTCAAAAGTGTCATCTGGGAACAGGTGAGAAGATTGAAATGAAATTGAAAACTGTTACGTATGTTCTTAAGACTTAACATAATCTTGTCCAAGAGTAGAAACTGTACTGTGATGTAACTAGACATTTCTTATATAATCTAGTGGCTTCTAAAGACCCGTAATCTCAGTCAGACTCAAAGATCAACTGGAGGAACCCGGAAATTGAACCAGAGGTCACTCGAATTTATATAGCGTCTTGTAAGGCCATAACGAATACTATCCATGTGCGTAAAATGTCTGATAGGCTTGATATAGTCAATGTGAGCCATAGCCAAACAGTAACTAAGTCTTTTCCATGTTTCAATGAAAAATAAATGTTTGCTTTAACTCATTTTGACGAGGGTATGGTACGAATTTGTTTGTGTAAGGCTTCTTACCACACTACACAAAGTATAACGCTAATACACTGAGCTTAACACAGAGGCAGGCGCTACATAATTATGTAGGTCAAACATTGTTGTCTCTTCTTTAACCTATTAAATCGGACAACTGTTTGCAACTAAGCGTATAACTAAGTGAGAATAGATGATCCGTTCTACAGATGACAGAACATCAACATCGTATCATCTGACATAATAACTTCTGTAGCGTCAGATGTATCATAGATGTCAACAGATGATCACTTCGAGTGAAATCGTTATCAAGAATCATAATCCACTGGAGAAGAATCCAGGTTGATATCCGACAGAGCAGAGAAATCAGATGTCATCTGTCTCTGTCTCTGTCTCTTTCTCTCTCCATCTGTGTCTCTGTCACTATCTGTCTGTCTCTGTCTCTGTCTCTGTCTCTCTCTTTGTCGGTAGACTATAACAGACTCAGTCATTTGTTTCTGCCTTTGTCTCTATATGTCTGTCTGTCTGTCTGTCTGTCTGTCTGTCTGTCTGTCTGTCTGTCTATCTATCTATCTATCTCTTTTCACTCCCCCCCTCTCTCTCTCTGTTTGTCTCTACATATCTATTTACCTGTTCCCCTCTCACTCTCTGTCTCTGTCTCTTTCTTTCTCTCTCACTCTCTTCTCTCTCTATGTCTGTTTGACTGTCTCACTATGTCTCTCTCTATGTCTCTGTGTCTCTTTCTCTCTGTCTCGCTCTATGTCTCTCTGTCTCTGTGGGTGTTTGTCTATCTGTCTCTCTCTCTGACTCTCTCTCTCTCGCAGGCAGGCTGCAGTGGGCAAACGATAAGAGAATCAGTACAAAATCAAAATTCACGGCGTAAACAGGTCAATGGAAACACGTCAGGGAGACCTGCTAAGGCTTGATTGGCTTATTTCCGGATAATATTTTAGCAGTAACAACAACATGTGCGACATTTTACATGCATTGCACGGTGGAGTGTATATACAAACAGGGGCGTCTATCCCCCCCCCCATAAGTCATTGGAGCAACGTCCCATTTCTCCCTCTTATTCCCACCTCCCCGTTCATCCCCCCTAAAATGGTGGCACACACACTGACAGATCTCCCCCCTATTTCTTGGATGGAGCATTTGCTCCAAGGTTTCTATGGTGTAGACGCCCCTGTACACGAAACATGGTAGCTTAGAAGTCTCTATGCTGTGACGCTGGAACGGCTTGGCGAGAGGCCTTGAACATGGCAACATTTTATACAGTGTTCATACGAAGTTTAGCCGTAAGCATACAACGGCTTGACTTGTTTGGGGGGGGGCTTCAGCTTCGTTTGGGGGGGGGCTTAAGCCCCCCAAGCCCAACGCTAGATACGTCCCTGCTTTTTACCGATAGCCTTTAATCATTCTTCAGTCGTAGCTCAGCTGCAGCGTATACCTAGGCTACACCAGCAGTGTGCTTTTGTTGCGATTTGACTTGAATCGAACATAGATTGATGTTTTTGGCATTTATAACGGCGCTATAGAAATTATTAGCCTATACTAGAATGTATTTCACGTGTCTATTTTACTACCCGAATAAATAAGGACAACTGTTACTTAAACGACTATCATAGATTTCCACCCAGTTAGAATCCTTATCGAATTTCTACATCTGGTAATCAGAAATTCAACTTTAATAATTTCTAGAAGTCGAACCTTCTTCCGCAAAACAGAAGCACCAAGTAGAATCAAATTGCGTTCGCTTTTCCCTTGGAACGACCTTGTCATGCTTCCTAAGCTCCTGATTTCGTTCAAATCCGTGTCGGAAGAACATTCCCTGAATACTATACTCTTTAGGCGCGATATATATCTATAAAATTCGATTTGTGTGCGTGCGTGCGTGCGTGCGTGCGTGCGTGTGTGTGTGTGTGTGTGTGTGTGTGTGTGTGTGTTAGATATGTTGTCAATATATATACACACACATATATATGTATATGCACAGCCAACCTTAGCGGCTGTATATAAATATATTTGACGTTATAAGCATTGTGTGAAGAGCACCTCCCAGAGCACTATGCAGTCAGAAGAAGCCGCTAATTTATTTACCGCATTAGTACCTACATGTATGCAAAGTCGCTTGAAATATTTAAAGCAGTGCTCCAAAGATTCCAAAAGCGACCAATCTTGTGACAATACAATAATACAACTGTAATTTATTAGTGCCTTCCTTACAAAGTTAGAAGTGCACACCGAGGCCGGGCAGACATCAAGAACAATGCACATATATGAAGAGAGGTAAATTTTCAGTTTAGAGCGAAAGACAGTCTTTGTAGGAGAGTTGAGACAATGAGGAGGTAGATAGTTCCAGATGTATGTACCAGTAACTGTGAACGAATGCCCGCCCAAAGACAAGACAGGTACCAGGAGTACCATACTTTCCAGCACAGAGTGTCGGTCTCTAACAGAGTTACAGAATTTAACGATTGAAGATAAGTAGCATGACAAAAGACTTGCACGTGCTTTGTATATGAGGAATGCCAGCTTGAAGGGGATACGTTGACTTACATGTAACACTTTAACCTGTCAAGAACGTATTAAAAGTGACTGGAAAACCAATGCAGTTCGTCATTAAAGTATTAAAGGAAACCTGTTAAGATAACAAAGAGCACCTGCGATATCTTCTCAGTACGAGAGTCCAAGACATTCTTGAACTTTCTTGACTAGCGCGTTATTCTGGTTAGAGAATGAAGTGTGCATTCTAAAAGAACAAAGAGTGTGAGTTGCATTTGTCTAGGCTCGTCAGAATAAGGCTGTGTGTATCAATCCAGGGTAGAGATTCTGAAGTGAAACAAGCCCGCTCTTGAGTGACTCTTACAATAAATCTACAGAATATTAAATAATCAGATTTGAAAGCGCTGAGGTCATGGCAATGACACACAACGCTGAGCCTTGTAGTATTCCAAGTTAATATATTCCACAAGGTTCCATAGATTTATTCATAGCTGATTCCTTCACTCTCCCTAAATGGCGTCCATTGTTCGTATTCTTAACATGTTCTTGTTAACACGCAGATTTGTTAAATACACTGTAATTCCATCTGACCCAATATATCGGAAATTTGTAAAAAAAAAAACGCTGTAACGACTGTTAATAAATATTTAATTTAGACATCTTTGATCAAGCAAGTCCTCTGTCTATGATCAAGTGTCATGTCTGTAGAAGCACTACACATAATGTGATTATTCTAGTTGTTATCTTTCATGTCGAAGAACATTGGCAAAGGTGTGCTAGAAATGTTTCGGTTTTCTATACCGCAATTAATAAGGCCAAGTTCGGCAACTATAGCTAGTTCTTCGATATTTTGATCCAGTTTATTTATCATCATCGTCACCGTCACCACCACCACCATCATCAGTTCCCAACGCGTGCAATTTTGCGGCAATGGGAGCTAATAATTTAATAAATGTCGACTTTTTGTCATTTGTCAAGTCCAAGGCTCCTCTTATGTCCAGTCCAAGTTTTATTATATCTTTTTATGATGTCTATCAAGACCTTGGTCTATATTAGTTGCTCTTCCCTTCAAGTGTTGCACGCAGTACACTGTGTGAGATTCGATCAATTGACATTCTTTCCACATAGCCAAACCACAGGAGTCTTCGCTGAACGATATCAAGGACATGTCTTATAGAATCATCTCTAATTTTCTGTAATTCTGAAAATCCTACAATTTTCTGTTGTCGGTTCAGCTGTGGACATTCTTTTCAAATCTTGCTTTCGCATTGTAGGCCTACGGCATTAATTCTGTGATCCATGAAGAAATTTTGCTGTGTCAACAGTAAAGGAACTGCTATTGTTATATAATAATAGACTTATTATGGTTTCCCAAGTTCTTAAGGATCATTTTGAAGTTATGAAATCTATCTGCAAGACACAGTTTCAGAGATGTTCTAAATTGTTTCAACTATTTCTAAATTTAGTAAAAGTAGCTTCAGTCAGAGTTTTAAATATTTGGCATTAAGTCGATTGTTTTACAGGATTTAAGTAAGGCACTGGTCATCCATGGTTGCGTTAGAGGCCTCAATTGTGATGACCGTTTCTCATTATACAAGTGTTCTAGAGTAGGCCTATAGATTATCCACGAAACAAGTACAAGCAGTTCACGGTTCCTCCACAGCAAACATCAACATTTGATCAGTCAACTGCTGTCAGAAAAACATCAAATTGAATGACATCTTTCTCGTTTATTAACCTCCTGGCAGAGGTCACTGTTTGTGTCTCTTGTACGCAGAGGTCTCTTCAAAGCTAAACAGGATGATCATCAGAGATATTATTTAGTACAATATATACTATTCTTGTTTTTCTGTAAGAAAATTACTGAAACTCGATACGAGTAGCAATAATAATTCTTGGTAAGTTTGAAGCAAGTTACGCGTTTGGACCTCATGAACCTATTTGTTTTGGCGTATATTGACACTTGTAACCTTATCATCTTCTGAGATCGATAAACGAAGATTATGATGATGATATGATGACGCCGAAGCCGATGATGAGCGTGACGATGAATAAGATGACGACGACGATTATGATGATGATGATAGTGGTTTTGGTGATCATGATCGTGATTTATTCAGCCTTTCAAATTAGCAATCAGAGTTCGAGCTGGTTATAATTGTTGCAGTTTGTTTAACTATCCGTCCGCCAGATGTCTTTTCACCTGTCTGTTTCCTTGTCTGTCTTCATTCCCCTCTCTCTACGTGTGAAGTCTGTCTGTTGTTTCGTACGCAATCATATTGTCATGGACTTTCCGTTAGGTGGCGCTATAAAATGTAGGATCATTACATTTACCTGTGTATTGTCTTACAGAGGGGACTGGATACCTGGCGAAAGGTCCTCGGCTCCTCATCAGCAACATTTCTCGTTACTGCGATGGACGATACGAGTGCGAGGCGAACAACGGTGTTCCGACGTCATTCAAACGTCATATGATCGTCACTGTGGAGTGTATGTCACGCTCATGACGTCTCGTGTCATAACATGTCAAATCACATCACAACTACGTCAGATCATGTTATCGTCATCTGGCTTCATGTTATCGTCGTCCGGCTTCATTTTACCGTCGTCTGGCTTCATGTTATCGTCGTCTGACTTCATTTTACCGTCATGGCTCCATGTTATCGTCGTCTGGCTTCATGTTATCGTCGCCTGGTTTCTTCTTGTGGCAATGCCCTGCCGTGTGGTTTAATCTAGACAAATTTGTTTTCCCTGTCTGTCGTATCTTGTCATATTATAGTTCTACCATCGCCTGATTTTACCATGCGTTGATATCGTTCAATGGAGTCTTTGCATATAGGTCTACATTAATCCGCCTGCATGAATTTATTAAATTCGCGGCGCTGGATAAGGTCAAAGGGCACCAAGAGTAGACTCATTCCTGACCTGGAGATGAGAATCACCGAATGAAGCGATGCGGAACGAATGCAGAACGATGGCACCTTCATGGTTCCAATTTCGTCACTCTTGGCATCCTCCGCTACGCATGAGTCATTCAGCGTGCTACGGAAGCGCGTCGAGACAGCGCCAAAGCGTAAAACTGAAAATGATTCGTGCATCAGTTGCATCGTCAGCGTATGCATGCAAAATGACGAACCTGGTTTAGTTCCCGCCAAACCGGATATCGTCTGCGGATTCGATCGCAGAAGTAGACGAAGCATGACGCGGGAGAGCGGGAGAGTGAGAGGGAAACGCCATACGTGGAATAGAAGAGAAGGGACGGTATGGGAGAGACAGACAGACAGACAGACAGACAGACAAACAAACAGACAGACAGACAAACAGATAGATAGATAGATAGATAGATAGATAGATAGATAGATAGATAGATAGATAGATAGATAGATAGATAGATAGATAGATAGATAGATAGATAGATAGATAGATAGATAGATAGATAGATAGATAGATAGATAGATAGATAGATAGATAGATAGATAGACAGACGGACAGACACACAGATAGATAGACAGACAGACAGACACACAGATAGACGAATAGACAGACAGACGGACAGACACACAGATAGATAGATAGATAGATAGATAGATAGATAGATAGATAGACAGACAGACAGACAGACAGACAGACAGACAGACAGACAGACAGACAGATAGATAAATAGACAGACAGACAGGTAGATAGACAGATAGTTATACAATGCTTTAATTCGCCCATTTGTTTTTTACACATAATATAGAACGGTGATCTCTTTTAGTTTTGCTTTGGTTTTTAACCCAATGCTCGCAGCTGCTGGTTGAACTCCATGTAAGAACCCGGGAGAAGTTTACCTCTCAGCTTGGAATAGAATAAGAAAGATCAAAGGGACTAAATGACTATTTCAAACCATTGTTTGTCTTTGGTGCAGTTGCTCCTCAGATCTCGATGCCGAACCGTCGTCTGGGTCAGATCAAGGGTCGACGAGAGACGATCCTAAACTGCATCATCACGGCCAACCCACATGCCACCAACTACTGGGAGAAGGACGGTCGACGCATCCACAGCTCCCTCAAGCACTACATCGACACGTACGATGAGGGAGACAACACCCTGACACTCAGTCTCCGCATCACTGACCTCAGCCAGTCCGACTACGGACAGTACAGGTGCATCGCTGCCAATGCACTCGGACGTGACGAAGACGTCGTATTCCTATTCGGTATACGCCATTATTATTATTATTATTATTATTATTATTATTATTATTATTATTATTATTATTATTATTATTATTATTATTATTATTATTATTATTATTATTATTATTATTATTATTATTATTATTACTATTATTTTTATTATTATTTTTATTATTATTATTATTATTATTATTATTATTATCATTATTAGCAGTAGTAGTAGTAGTAGTAGTAGTAGTAGTAGTAGTAGTAGTAGTAGTAGTAGTAGTAGTAGTAGTAGTAGTAGTAGTAGTAGTAGTAGTAGTAGTAGTAGTAGTAGTAGTAGTAGTAGTAGTAGTAGTAGTAGTAGTAGTAGTAGTAGTAGTAGTAGTATGCACTTATTTAGCGCCACTACCTAAGGAACAGGCATTAATCGTTCCCCCCTCCCACTGTGTCACTGTGTCCCACGTTCGTGGATGGTGACCGCTCGCCATTAATCGGGTCATTTCATTCTGTGTCCTATCAGTTACGGTTAGATCATGCCATCAGATGTCACATCATTTTAATTTTAATTTATGGTATTTTCCAGCCATTCATGGAGTCATGTCTTGGCATGTCGTTGTGTGATGTAATTTCAATTTGCTACTACCTGTTATGCCTTGTTCCGCCACGTTTGTCTATTCATGTCATTTCACTCAGTAGACTGACAACATTCGAATTTTCTGCTAAAGTGTATATCCTGTCGTTTAATTTTTCTGTGAAAAGTCAATATCGCGATAGTTTAAGTAATTAGCGTGCAGCATAGATTGTCCACAGAGTAGAGATCGGAAATATCCTAGTGAAGAAAGGTCACTGATGAAGACAATCATACGCAGAGGCTAAGAAAACGAAGTTGCCAGCATTTCACACCCGTGGCTGACTTTCAGAGTCGGCATCGGAGAAATAAGCAGGTAGCACGGTGGTCGAGTGTCTATGGCTCTTCCCTCGCACCTCGGCGAGCTGGATTCCATTCCCGTGGTCGTCAGTTGAAATAGAAATAGTTAGCAGTAACTGTTGTCGAACTGGTTAAAGTGTACAGCTAGGCATCTCTGTGCGCTGGGATGCCGACCGGTTCACACACCTATAGCATGGCTTATTATTTAAGAGATTTGAACCTCGTACTAGCACAGACCGTACAGGAAGATCTTAAATGTCCTGGCACCCATTGAGACAGCCAACGGTAGTGAACAAACTCACCCGATCAATTCATTGAAATAAGAAGTGTTGAGGTCATACGATTGCAATAGAAAAGCGTTTACATTTACAGTGTGTAACTATAGAGGCCATTCGAGGCCAGTGCCTCATTCAGTCCAATGGCTTTCCATCTGGCGAATAAAATGGAAAACTAAAGCTTCATACAGAATAACTGGTCAACACGAAAGTGCAATAGAATAGGATCTACGCTAAGAAATACAACCGAAAGGTGACAATGTCCTGTAACAACAGCTGAGAAAATGACCAGAATAATATACATAGTGGAAGACATTTTCTGTTTATGGGAAGCGCGATAGGAACGCTGATCCATTGCCCGTTTACAGCGAGGTATAGTCCCAGTGAGCGAGACAGGAACATGCAGATGTAGGGAATTTCAAATGATGGGAGCTGAGCCTATCAATGATTGCCGCCCAAAGACAAGACGAATACGAGCAACTTCATACTTAAATTCCAGAAGATGCTGATCGAAGAGAGAACTGCTATAAAAACTAACAACTAGGGATTATAGGAAAACGACAACTGATTTGTGCTTGAGGAGTGCCAGTTTGAATCAAACTCGCTCAGGTACGCAAATCCAGAGCAAAGAGCAAAATGCAAATATGACATTGTCTTGATGAGAGAGTCCGAAACACTGTCGTGCGACCTTCTACATGTTTTCTGTTACACGAAAGCAGAACGAAAGATGACAGACCACAAGTGACATTGCGTCCACCAACTGCCCCTTGCCCTTCGAAACTCTTACCACAAAAACCAGGAGTGCTTTGCTCTCGTTAAGACTTGGTTACTAGCTAAGCCAAGTGTCAGGAGACAAGAGAAAGACTTCGTTTCGTATGAACGTCTTTCCATTGCCATCCACCGTTTTAAGGCATTGGAAGCTCTACTTGGTACTTACATCAAGGATCCGAATACAAGCGAAGATCAGCCATTGCAGATCATGCGAGTCTCTCAGAAACACATTTTGTTCATTTTACCCTTGGGGAATAATCTTTTGGAATCAAACAACAACAACAACAACAACAACGACAACGACAACGACAACGACAACGACAACGACAACGACAACGACAACGACAACGACAACGACAACAATAATAGTACACTGTAGTAGTAGTAGTAGTAGTAGTAGCAGTAGTAGTAGTAGTAGTAGTAGTAGTAGTAGTAGTAGTAGTAGTAGTAGTAGTAGTAGCAGTAGACTTGTAGCAGTAGTAGTAGTAGTAGTAGTAGTAGTAGTAGCTGTGTAGTGGTAGAAATGGTAGTGTAGGTAGTAGTAGTAGTAGTAGAGTAATATAGTAGTGGTAGTAGTAGTAGTAGTAGTAGTAGTAGTAGTAGTAGTAGTAGTAGTAGTAGTAGTAGTAGTAGTAGTAGTAGTAGTAGTAGTAGTAGTAGCTATGTAGTGGTAGAAATGGTAGTGTAGGTAGTAGTAGTAGTGGCAGTGATAATGGTAGTAGCAAATATCTGCGGTGTGCTTTGTGATGCAGAGGCTGAGCCTGATATGCAGGTGATGATGGCTGGTGGTTCAGCAGCGCCACCTGGTGGTCCCCAGAGGACCTTCTTCAGACTGGCAGGAAGTCCGTCAACGTCAGGTGGGGCCCCTGCGAGGCTCGATCAGGTGGCACCAAGAGTGGAGCCTGACACCTACTACAACACACCCTCTTACAAAAGACTTCCGCAGACCAACGACAGAGGCAAGCAGTCACTTCGTATTCCACTTAAACCGGGCACGCATGTTGCGCTTTTATTAGACGACAACGTAGGCGCTATATTAATTGCTTTGATAAACATATACACATGTAACAGAGTTTAGTTACACGTCATGAATGATGTTGAGGAGTGGAAGCAGATGTAGTAGTTCTATGTTGGCTGGGCCAAGGTCGGCCGGATGAAATTGAGGTCAAGGTCGGCCAGGTTAAATTGAGGCCTAGGTCGGCCAGGTGAAATTGACCCCAGGGTCGGCTAGGTAAAATTGATGCCAAGGTCGGCCAGAAAAAAGTTAGTTCAAAGTCACCGGATGAAATTGGGACCAGAGGCGGCTGGATGAAATTGGCGTCCAGGTCAGCCGGAAAAGATTTGGTCATGATCTGCTGGATGAAGTTAGGGCCAAAGTCAGCTGAATAAAATTGGGTCAAGGTTAACCGGATGAAATTAGAGTCGATGTCAGCCGGATGAAATTGGGTCACGGTCAGCCAAATGAAATTGGGGCCAAAGTGGGCTGGATGAAATTGGGTCAAGATCGCCCAATAGACAGGCGTCGAACAGAAGCTGTCGTATATATTCGTTATACACGGTGTAGTATAGAAACGTTTTTGTTGTGAAGCTTTGAACCACTGCTTATTTAGTGGCTACAAGCAGTGGCGGCGATCTTGTCTGAGAGGTGGGGGGGGACAAGTCGGCCGTGGTGTCTGGTTGATGACCTTTTTTTAGGAATTCATTTCCGAAAAAAATTTCCCTTGGCTTTTTTACCAAAGGTTTCAGACTTTTTAGTCAGTCACCTGGTTTTTTACTTTTTTACAGCGATCTTGTCTGACAGGTGGAGGCACAAAGTAGGCCTTTGTCTGCTTGATAACATTTTTCTCGGAAAATGTTTCTCTGAAACCTTCATCACTTTTCCGCGAAATCATCTCCAAAAAGCAGATGACCTTTTTTTTCCTTCGCCTCTTTTTCCAACATTTCTTCAGGGTCGCACCATATACCACTATGATGATCACTTTTTCGCCATGGAACATATCACTTTTTTCGGAACGCCAGGTCATCGCTCTCTCTAAATCTTTTTACTTTTTACAAATTCTTCTCCTACTAAACCTACTAATTTTTT